>JAOPJO010000054.1:8921813-8938103 GCA_027123675.1 Molva macrophthalma | reverse complement strand
CAACATCTGCCATAGTTGGGATATGCGGCCTCCGGCTCAGGCCTTGACCTGAAAAAATAGCTGACTATATTCGTAATATACATGTGATGTGTTCGTTAGGCTATTTTGCCCATCAATATCAAAACACTTGAGCGACTGCAGTATCCTGCCCGTTAGTATTAATTGATCCCAGAAACATATTTTGAATATGTATCACACAGCACATTTTTATGGGAAAATAATGAATTATATGAATGTATTTTGTAGTATGTATGTCTTGATCTGTAGAGGAAGTCTTACCAGTGGTGTTGCTGATCTCTCCGGCAGCGCAGGGAATGCAGGAGAAGCAGCAGACAGGTTTCCCTTTAATCCTAGCCTGCCGGAAACCCGGCAAACAGCTTGCACTGCACAGAGACTGAGGCTTCTGCAACATCACCACAACAACACTGCTCAGCCTGGCTTCATATGCTTAACGTGGATAAAAAGCATTACTATGCTGTCATATTATTATACTAATTATTGTAATAATTTATTTTAATACATTTATACTTATATATATATTACGATTCTTTGCCTATTGCTCTTTCATTTCCCTCTGCTATTTCATTATGGTACTATATTCTATGAATACTAATATCATTTATTATTGTACTTTTGTATGCCCACAAGCCCTCAAATAGGATTATACATAGTATTTGTTGTATTTTTTGTAGAACTTAATAGAATAGAATGACTGCAATTGTTTCTACACCCAGTACAGGGAAATATAAGAAAAAGAAATACAAATAAATATATACAAACAAAGACGTACTTCTTTAGATTCGGCGGCCCATGTGATGTTAATGCCATTCATTGTGAATTGCTTATCATTTGGTAATGAGGCATCGTAGTTCCCTACTGTAACAAAGATGGGCTCTCCTGCTCGGTTTCTCTGCCAGTTCACCAGTTCATACATGGCCGCTGGATCTCCGTTCTGATCAAAGTACACCCTTTCCCCTGACTTCAGTGGGAAGTTCACTTCTTTGAGGTATTGCAATACCTAAAAGTACAATTTACATTAAACATTCACACGAACAAATAAGTTCTAAGTTAAATAGGTGATGAAATCATATTTCTTACTTGATGTTAATATTGATAGAAGTGTGTCACATCTGTGTCATCTCACCTGCTCTCTCCTGGAACTGTTTGTCCATGTACATGATTGATCGACATTGCCCCCTGTCATTTCACATTTTAACATGTTATGAATGGTGTGGGCCACAGCATATACTGCTTTATACACATTGTTAGATATCCGTAACTCGGACACATCAGTGTATGGATTACCGACATTTGCGAGGTTCTCTGACCCAGAGCACTTCCTGTCATTGGCCTGGTTTTCCAAGTTGCTGTCGAATTTGCAGTCAAACATAGCCTCCCAGAACTCTTTAAGCAGGCTGCTCTGAGAGTTTTGACTCGGGCTAACCCGTAGCAAGAACTCTTTCAATCCCGAAATATTTGACTTCCTTATCGTGAACCCCAGTGATCCGGTCAAGATGGCTGTGTTTCTTTGGGTGGCCAGGTGGCCGGCCGTGATCCAGGACTCGCTGCCCACCCACTGCAGACCCGTCAGGTTCTGTGTCACCGCTTCTTCGATCAGGATGTCCATCTCTCCCTGAGCTAGGAAGGCAACCAGCACCCTGGCGGTTCCGTCACGGATCACACTCATCACCCGGGCCACCTTCTCTCTGGTGTCCAGTCTGGAGATGGTTTCTGAATACTCAATGCAGACTCCCTCCAGGCGGGCAGCGTCTGCAAACGCAACCATGCCGTTGTTGCCGTAGTCGTTATCACTTCTGACCGACCCCACCCAGGTCCAACCAAAGTGCTTGACCAGCTTTGCCAGCGCTCTGCTCTGGTAGTAGTCACTTGGTATGGTCCTAAAGAAGGTAGGGTACTCATTTTTATCACTCAGACACGCGCATGTCGCAAAATGGCTGATCTGAATAGAAAATGAGAAGGAAAATAATGAGGAACATAAATGTTTACAATAAAATGCTTAGAGTTTGATGAATATCAATTATAAACATTTACCACTGGTATCTGGAACGCCCCTAATGTTCTGAGCATTATAATGGTGGAGGAAGACTCAGAGGCTCCTATGACAGTATGAATAGAGGACTTTTCGGAGCAGGATTTCCCAAACCTTGTGCCATTTCCATTAAGCAGAGCCATTGCCACACGCATAGACGCCATGATGGAGCCACAGCTGTCAAATACCTTGTATCCCAGTGTGATGTTAGGGAGCAGAGAGGTGCTATTGTTGATTTCCTCAATAGCAAAGATCATTGTTTGTACAAAACGAAACTCTCTGAAATTAATCCTGTGAACCAAAAGAGAAACAGAACAGAAATTAGCAGAGGAAAATAAGTTTTCCATCCAATAAGTATAACATCAATATTGGAGTTCTCAAACTATTTCAGTGCTGCACCAGCATGTCTTGAAAAAGAGTGCAGAGTATCTATAGGAATCAGAAAATAGAAAGTAGATTTGTTTTTAATTTTAATATTATTTAATTGTATTTAAGTTGTTGCTTTAAGAATGTACCTGTAGACAAAGGAAATACCATATAGTAAGCCCATATAATACCTGGAACAGTTGAGAGATTTTGGAGTGTCTGTGAAGGAGAGCAGAGGACTGGAGATCTGGCTATGGATGGAGAAGACCCCTCCAATAGTGATGTCTCCAGCCTTAGACAGCAAGCAATGCTCTGGGCTCCTCAACATCTGACAGAGCAGATCTCCATCTTCTGCCCCAAAGGCTCCCATGATCCCAAGCAGAAAGAGCAGCATTGTAACGTTGAAACGTATCCCCATAAACACAGTGCAATCAATGTACACACATGCAATCTGTCGCATCAAACAGAATGTTTTGCATGTTTAACGTCAAAGCTTTATACACATTTGTGAATGTTGATGACATCCGGTTGGCGAGCGGCCAAAACAGAGCTCAATGACGTCCGATAGTTCCTACTAATCCCTTAAAGGAAGTGTGGCAGCCATTTTCTATGTTCTCGTTGTTACACGGCTTTGTTGAATACTCGATTCGGTCAATTACGGCATTCTACGATCTGTTATTTTTGTATAGCAGACCGCTGCTATGGACACAGTTCCAACCGTTTCTAACGGACCATTTTTATAAGCAGAAGCAATCAAATCATATATAAATCAGTCAATCATTGATCAGACAGATGAACCGGACAGGTTTGGGTGAAAGGGCACACAGGTTTTTTTTTTTTTACCACACTCAGAACTACACAAACAGGACAATGTAGTCTAAGTTCATGTTTATCAAATTGTGTTTGATTTTTTATTTTGGACAATCTTTGGCATTGAATCTTTCATTCATTAAATGGGAACACCACCAAACAGCAGTACCGCCTGGACGATTCTGTGTCATGGCCCGATCTTATTATGATATTTTAGATATGTCTGTGGTACATTTTAACATATTTGTCAGGGCTTTTTTCTTCTTTCATTTTGTTTAAGAGTTGGTTGCAATGTGAAGCGTTTGACTGAAGATCATTGAAGATTTTAATAGTTGTCTGATGGAGTACATTCATTTTATTGTTCATTTTATTGAACTTTTAAAAAGACGCCTCTAGTTCCTGGACATCAAGGACATAATTTCCCATAGACAAAGATAACAAATTATTTAAATCAACATCTGATACTGTTTCTCATATTTATTCTACAATTATGGCAGAATAAAAAACAACAATATTATTAACAATATTCAAGTAAAGAAAATGAGAAATAATAATGTAGTCTTATCTTTATTTAGGTATTTAGGTATTTATTTAGCTTTTCCCATCATGTGTTTCTTTGTGTTCAGTTCTGGCTTAAATACAATAATAAAGCATTTTGGGGCAAATACACATAAAAGTAAACCATAACTTGAAGCTAGCATAGCAAATATTTCCACAGCTACAGTGAACTTCCCAGGAGAGCTGACATAAGCAGGGATGAAGGTGATCCAGACTGCACAGAATATCAACATGCTGAAGGTGATGAATTTGGCCTCATTGAAGTTATCAGGCAGCTTTCTGGCCAGAAAAGCCAGTATGAAACATAACAAAGCTAGGAGCCCTATATACCCTAACACAGCCCAGAACCCTATAGGGGATCCTAGGGCACATTCTAGAATGATCTTATCCATATAGGTTTCCATATTCTTAACGGGATAGGGAGGGTTGATTGTTAACCAAAGTATACAAATCACAACCTGTATGAGAGTGAAAGCCAATACACTGAGTCTCTGCTGAGTTGGACCAAACCATTTCATAACATTACTGCTTGGTAGTGTAGCCCTGAAGGCCATCAACACCACTATAGTTTTCCCCAGAACACAAGAGATACAGAGGACAAAAGTGATCCCAAAAGCTGTGTGGCGAAGCATACAGGACCAGTCTGAGGGTCGGCCGATGAAGGTCAGAGAACACAGGAAACACAGAGTCAAGGAGAAGAGCAGCAGGAAGCTCAGCTCAGAGTTGTTGGCCCTGACTAAAGGTGTGTCCTTATTGATCAAAAACAAGTTTGCCACAATTATAGTTATAAATACCCCAAACAAAGAAAAAAACAGCAGTACTATCCCCATTACTTCTGTGAAAGTTAGGAACTCAACAGTTTTCAGAATACATTTATCTCTGTTTTCACTTGACCAGAAATCTTCAGGGCACTTTGTGCAACCGTTAGAATCTGTAATGAAAATGTGACTAGTCACGCAGTAGGATTTATCAAAAGAAAACATGTATCAAAGACTGTACCATGGCATACTTCAGTATTATGCATAAGGTTACACAAACAAAGGATGTGTGCTTTACAGGTATTTTATGGTGTGTGATATGCATACCTGTTGTGTTGCTGATTTCACCCTCAGCACAAAGTATACAGTCATAGCAGCACACTGGCTTCCCTTTCTGGAGGACCTTGCGAGTTCCAGGGGGACAGCTCTCACTGCACACTGACACAGGCAACTTTTAAGGACAAGAGGAGGGAGATATTGAGACAAAATTATAATTTCTCTGTTAACATATTAACGCTAATGTATGTGGCTAGCGGCTACTGTATATTTGGTATTTATTTAGTGGACATGTTTATCACACGCATCCCTGTGTATCCCTATATGTAACATGTTAACATTATATGAAAAATATATATCTGCCTCTGTCTTTCCACCAGGCCACATTATGTCAACGTTCCTGAGGACAAACTTTTCTCCAGGAGGTAATGAGGCGTCGTAGTAGCCGACCGGTTTAAACTGCACAGAGCCATCGGCCCCGCGCTGCCAGTTCACCACCTCATACCGGGCCACGGCCGCGCCTGTGCTGTCAAACCACACCTGATCTCCATTCTTAATGGTGAAATTGACCCTCTGTAATGCTTCCACTACCTAATAGAAGGGAACGGATTGTGTTGTTATTTCTTTTTTTGGGGAGGATGAAAGGAAAAATCGATTTGAGCATTCAATGTCCTTTACCTGCCAGGGATGCACTTTAATCATCTTGTCGCACCCAGTGACATTTGTGCATTTGAGTAAGCGGTGCAGGGAATGAGCCACAGCATATATGGCTTTGTAGATATTAGCAGAGTATCTAAGCTCAGGCACGTCATCATTGTAATCCTTTGTCCCAATCAGATCAAGGTTCTCTTTACATTGTGTCTCCATTGAACTTTCAATGTTTTGCTGCATGCATGGAAATGCAGATTCCCAGAACCCTTTAATCACAAAATCAGAAAAGCCACTGATATTGGCTTTCTGCACAGCAAAACCAAGAGACCCTCCTAGCACATTGAAGCTGGAGGGGGTCACCAGACTGTCAGCTGTGATCCAGGCCTCCACACCAATGAACTGCAAGCCTGTGATATTGTGGACGCTCAGCTGCTCTAAAAGGTTATTCATTTCCACGTGGGCCAAGAAGCCAACGATCACTCTGGCCGTACTCTTGCGAATTACTTCCACCACTTTCCTGAGCTTCTCTGGTTCGGTCCTGTGGAACTTCTCCGTGTACTCCACACATACCCCTTCCTCTCGCGCGGCGGCAAGGAAGATCGCCATGCCGTTGTTTCCATAGTCACTGTCACTGTTGACGGCGCCCACCCAGCTCCAGCCAAAGTGTTTGACCAGCTGGGCCAGAGCGCGGCTCTGATAGAGGTCGCTGGCGATGGTGCGGAAGAAAGAGGGGTATTCCTTCCTGCTACTCAAACACTCACACGTGGCCGAGTGACTGATCTGAAGGAAAAAAAAGGACGAAGAAAAAGTTGATAAGTGAGTTTGAGTAGTTGTCAGTAAAACCCAGATTTGAACGGAGGTGCCCACCTACCACTGGTAGTTTGAATGGCCCGGTGGTGCGTGACAGAACTATAGTTGAGGAGGATTCAGACTCCCCAATGATGGCGTGCACAGCTGATTGACCGGAGCACGACCTTTCCAGAGTCGCCTCAGCGCCGTTCATGAGGGCCATTGCGGCACGCATTGAGGATAATGTGGAGCCACAGTTGTCATAGATACGATATCCAATAGAAACATTGGGGAGAAGATAGTCACTGCTATTTATCTCCTCAATGGCAAAGATCATAGTTTGTGCAAATCGAAACTCTCTGAGATTCAAACTGTAAAATAGAATTATTTATAAAGTGCTCGATTATACTATTAAATCGCAATAAAAAACACATTAATCTTGTTAGAGTAATTTTGCCATTCAAACAGGGAAATCATACAATACCTTGAGCATGTCAGCCGTGTAGGTGTGTCTCTAAAGGACAGTAGTGGCTGAGTGATTTTGCTGTGGATAGAAAAGGCTCCTCCAATGGTAACATCTCCTTCTTTGGACAGGAGAGGGGACTCTGGACTGCCCAGTATCTTACACAGGGGAGCCTTGCTCTGTGCTTCGATTGCTCTCAACAGCCAAAGGATAACCAGCAATAGCATCACTATTGACAGTTTGAAAGTCATGTGTAAGTGACAACACTTACACATCAAGATGAGACAAATTCAACCTGGACATGTTGGTCTCTATGATGTCAATTTATAACCTTGAATCTTATTGTAAGGTTGTCAAGGTCATTTGGCAGCCAATCAGAGAGACTGGTGGGATTGACATGTGATTATCATTGTGACAAGAATGCAGGATTTACAATGTGCTCTCATATAGCCCATTATGTATGATTTACTTTTGACATAAAGTATTGGAGTATATTTGGAAGTGTAAAGCAACCCATAAATGTGTTAGAATTTTGTCATTTTGGATTATCTCGATTCTTAGAATTTCAGGAGAAACATAGTTAACCCTCACCCTGTGATAAAGGGGGAATTATAGGGAATTATAATGATGGTGTCCATTTTTGTCCCTATGCCCAGGGGATTCACATTTCTGAAAAAATCCCAAAACAGTAGGCATGCCACATTGTATTTCCAGCATCACCTGATGGAAACAGAGTGGGCCTTATCCGGGCCGGTGCAACTGCAGTGGTGCACAGAAGTTCGCTCAGAACAACTGTCCTCTGATCCCTGTGTCGTGATGGTCAGAAGTTATCCGTTTCCTTCAAGATTCAGGAGGTGTTATGGTGCTTAGAGATGAATGTGTAAAAGCTGAATAATCAAAAATCGAGTAATCTAGTTAGTAATCGAAGTAATTCATGTTAGCCATGATGACCGGATGAAGGCTTGAGAAAATAGTTAATATAAGGGATATCCTCAGGCCTACCATACTGCAAGGGGCTGCACATTTGACAATGAATTGACAATGTATTGAAACTCATTGATTAAATGTTTTATTAAAGCTGTATATTTATTTATTGATTGTATCATGTCGTCTTTGTAATTCCAACACAAAAAACATTACGTACATTTCTGGAGCTAAAACATACTGTAGTTTTGCTGAGATTCATTACAATAAAAATATATCGGTAAAGATAATGAAACAAAATACTAAATTATACAAAATATACCAAATATAACACTGCAGGAAACCTTTGATATGTAATAATATAGGAAGTATATTATTGAACATTTATTGTTGCATCATCTTGAATAATTTTGAATACAATTTTGACATGACAATACAAGTATGTGCTTTATTTTACGACAAGCTGTCATTATTTTTTGTGGACATTTGGATATGTGCATTACATTTACAATTTTGACAGTGAGGAAAAATAAACAATTAGTCCAACACACCTGAGTTAGCAAGGTACTGGCCCATGTAATTTTTAATTGGATGTTATTGTTAGTTTTCAGCTGTGGAGCTGATTAATGGTTTGTTTGTATAGCTTTTTAGACTTGCCTAATTAAAAATGAACTCTGTTTGTATCTATGTTGACATATATTTCAGCTAACGCTTGAGGGCTCTATTGAGAATTAACCACAAGGGAGTTGAACTTGACATTTGAACACTTGAGATAAATTGATACTGCCTGAAGCATAACGGAGACTTCCCCTCACAGCGCCTACTCACAACATGTCTAACTAACTAAAAAACCCCCTGTGGACAGCTCTCCCCGGCTTGGACTTTTCCATGTCTCCTCCTGCTGGAAACATGCATGTTGCATCATGAGTCATGTTTACTGTGGTACCTGATGGCTTAACATGACAGGATTGATGGTTCTGACCTTGAAGCCACTTGAAATTGATCTTGAGTGATGCAGTGTGAAGACATTGAGTAATAAAAAAATAAAAAAGCTTTACTATTGTGTTTTTACTTCAACGTGATACATCTTTTCACATTCGACCTGTGGCCAAATGTGTAAGTAAGTGTTATTTTGTGAACTCAACAGACTACCCCGTCCAACTAAAGTTACTAATTGTCTTTTTGCCTAATAATGATATAATATAATATATAATATAATATATGATTATCATTACACTAATATTGTTATATTAAGTACAATTATTTTATATTAGAAAAATACAAAATTATAATACATATATTATGCCACATTTTATACATTATACAATATGGATTCCACTTACTACAATTAATAGTCTTCTCTTTCTATTCCCCTCTTTCTATATAGACATAAACAAATTAAGATAATTAAAAATTTGTAGAAGGAAACAACTCATACAAACTAGTTATCAGTGGACCGACTGAATGATGCTACATATTCCCAGAGGCCAGAGAGAGAGAGAGAGAGAGAGAGAGAGAGAGAGAGAGAGAGAGAGAGAGAGAGAGAGAGAGAGAGAGAGAGAGAGAGTAACCTTTGGAGATGAAGCTCAAACAAATGTTAGACAATGTTGCCATCTGCTGTTATTATTTTGTAATAGTCAAGTTCAACGATATCCATCAGCTTTTCAGTTTTTTATTTTGGAAGGTCTAACGAATGATAATGGATTTGAATAAAAACTCATTAATAATTATTATGCTTTATAAAATATATATTATTTTATTTGAAATTACACATGTAAACAAAAGCTTACATCCCAATATAAAATCATGCTATATTTTGGGTCAAAGCACAGTAACATTTGAGTATACACATGTATACATATACATACATATACACATTTCATAAACACATGTTTTAAATTGTCAAATGATACCCAGCAGGTATATTCACAAAAATAGAAAAGAAAACAACTTGAAAGTATTTGGTGATATATAAAATCTGCCATTCAAAATAGGCCAGATGGGTAGTTCTCACTGATGATGTAAGCAATGGACAACATTTACATTTAATGAAAGACTTGAGAGTTTGTAAAAAGAAAAGTTATACAAATCAGTAAAGAAGGAAATAAATGAATACATACATAAAGGAATATAAAGAAATTAAGAAATATGGAAAGATAGACAATACTGAATTCCTTTAAGGTTAGTTAATTGTATTTTCATTTAAAATAAATAGTGTAATGTTAAATGTACCGTTTGTTAATTTAGAGTTTGAATCAAGTACAAATTAAACACAAATATGTATTTTAAATACTCCTTATGAGTATACTGTATGGAGACAGAAAACAAGATGGAAAGAAGTACTTTGGCACTACTACATTTTATTTTTGTTTAAATAAATTGTATGTTGTCATTAGTTTGATTTTAATAAAAAATATATATAATAACTTGGAGCATTATCAAACACTGTATATCTCTGTTTTCAAACAGTGCAGTATGGAAAGGACTATCCTTTCTATAATATAAAATTAATGTTCTTAAATGTTTTACTTTACTTTTCTATCCATGACCTAATACATTACATTAAAAGGTTTGTCTCCATAATAGGCATCATACGATCATTTCTAAATTAACAAGAAGAGACCTTGCTAATTAATTATTGCAACATTTCTCCTGGGAGATGCCAGATGAATGAATTTTCCAGACCACACCTGGTGAACTCCTTCTCATAGCCCAAGGCCCAGATGTCATCACTGTGTCGATGACACCTACCTGCCTTTGCATGCCCAGCCAGCCCCCTGGTTCCTGCCCTAGTCACATGGGTGAAAGGTAAATTAGCAGTTCTCCGATGATGAAATATTTTCCTCAGTACAGTAATCGTATCACATGTTTTTGTTACACTTGACTGCAACAACATTCAGGCTTGTTTGAGCATCCACTACGAGCTCTGTGAGGGGTATTTCCAGGCATGTAAACAAGTGAACAAACAAGCCGATCGCTAATCCTTATGGGAACGTCTCAATCTAATCATGCTTCTAATTAAATGTTTTCGACTAAAGTAAATGATGTAGATTGTTGTTATATTTTAATTTCACATCTATAATGTAATTTATAAATTAGATATAATTTAGTTTGTTTTATTATATAACAAATTATTCTAGAATGATAACATTTAAATGAAAGCCTGTGAACTTACGTTTTGTAAAATGTTCATTAAGCATTAAAGCAGTAAGCATTAAAATCATTGGAAATGTATTAGATATAATATATTGGAAGTATATAGAATGAGATTTATATTATTAATCCCAGACAGATGACACAGCAGACGGTACAGGACAGTACAATTATTTTTTTAATTTATATATGACACCAAAGACATGGTATTAGATATAACATTTTTAAAAAAGTCACATTCCCCACGTTCTCCCCCGTTAAAGTGTAAATCCATGAATCCCACTGATAAAATTACATTTGGCAAATATTGATGAAAATGTGTTTTCTGATTTGCATGGCAATTGATTTCCTCATTTTAACTCTATATTCTGTTCTAAAGATACAAATCCCAAACATAACATTATTCTCTGTGGTAACAAACAACTGTGTGGGATTTTGGACGCTCCGGCACATGGCATCTATCCAAAGCCTGAAACACTAGCTTCGTAATTGATCGTATTTTTTTCCTTTGCATATTGTTTCTCGTTAACCTAATGGAGTGTGTGTGTGGACCATGCTTTTTTTCTGCTGGCAAAAAAAAGGTATTCTTGCCAGCAGTGTGCACACCAGCCAATTCATTTGACCCAAGCACCAAAGGGCCTCTTCTGGTACTGTGTGTGTGTAAGCCAACAGTAGTAGGCAGGCAGGTGAACCCTTTGGGCATGCTCTCTTGCATGAATCGCCAACAATTATTTTTCTAATACTGTTCAAATGATCCATTTCAGATAAGAAAAAAAAAAAAAAAGTGACCACTCATTAGTTTACAAACTGTGTCTGATTATTTTTACGACAAATATATTTTCAAACTCATTGGCTCTTCAAGTGTTCATCCGTCCGAGTGGTAAAAGCACAAAACATTTGTGTGTCAAAACTTGGATACTGAAAATAATATTTATATCTGTCCACAACGCCGGGTTGTGTCTACAATACTATGAGGAACGGAGCCCATTATCATCTACATAGTATAGCAATTCATGGACTTCCAAATCCAGCTCATCTATATAGAATATAGAATACTGAGAGGTTAGATTAGATTCGATTAGATAACACTTTGTTAATCCCCCAGAGTGGAAATTCTTCTGTTACAGCACAGCAGCAGTGAAAGAGGAGATACAAGAAATAATACAATACAATAAAAATACAAAGTAGTGCTAAAGTAATGCTAGGGAAAACTAAAAGAAATGCAAAGGTAAATGCTAAAGTAAGGACAAACCGAACAAACATATAAACAGTATAAGTCAAGTGGCCCAGTGACAGTATAATGCACAGTCATAAAGTGTGTAAATGCAATGTAAAAAAGAAGACAAGGTGTTTAACCTGTTGTGCTTTAACCTGTTGGTCTTCATAGTGTGAGATTTTCTCGGCACGTTTATTCAAAGAATATTAAACTTGAGAAATTTTTTGTGGTGGTGAAGTTTTGCGGTGGTGGACCACATTTGGCCAGTCTGAAGTCAGGGAAATCCTTATGTTAGTTTTTGTATTTCACTACTGCAGTGAAAACGAATAAGTTGAAAATCACATACAAAACATGCACATGTTTTTTTCATAATTTATTTATAGTTTGGAATATATAATTTCTTAATTTTCCATGTGCAGTTATTCTTTGTTAACAATCCCCGCCAAGGTTAGGTGTAATTTATTAATAAATAAATGAATTGATTGATTAATTATTAAATAATCCTGAATATTTTTTCAAACATTTTTGTTGATTTCTGACAGCCTTCAGTTTGTTTTAAGACAGTTATTGTAATTGCATCAATTCCCTTTGTTGGCTTCAGATTCCATTCACTGATTAAATAGAGGGAAACCGCATTCTGCCAATAATGGCCCACAAGGACACCTGCCTTAGTGACATTATTGTTCACTCTACGTGATCAGGTAATTTTCAGTGACGCTGAAGCTAGCCCTCCTGAGAAAACAGGCCTAGGAGTCTTTGCTCCCTAAAGGCCCAGAGAGAAAGTATCATAAATCACCCCAGTGGGGAACACATTAGGAGAACATGGAAAACTCTGGCCTCAGGCAGTAAACATGCACTTATATGTTTAAAGATAATTTTCATAAAAGTCTCTGTAGTTTATTGTTGTCTAGCCTGCAGGGGTGTTGATCTTAATGAGCCACTAATTTCACCACATTTAAGAGGCAAGATTAACCCCATTCATGCCAAAGCAATTGCAGGTGGTGTCAGATACCTGCAAGGGTTGGTCAAGAGTTTCTCGCTATTTACCGTATAGTATACATTTCTTCCAATATGTCATTGGTCAATTTCTGAATATGTCATTGGTCGATTACTGAAAATTCTCAGATTACGTTCAGATTGGAAGAGTCACAAGATGCATTCAAAAGCCACTAAATGCATTCATATCAAATCACGATTGACACTTACTAAACAAATACAAAGAACCAGCTAACATTGTTTAGCTGACATTAGATGTCGCCTATGTAGTGAGCAAAACACATATCTAGTGCCTTGGCTCATCACTAAAGCATGAGTAAGGCCCATTCAGGCATAACAATATGTATTTTGACAGCAAACAACAGCTCCCCTCTTTCTGTATTAAGATCCAATGCTCATTCCATTTTTGTTTTCCTAAAGTTGTCCCTGAGACATTGTTTTGAAAACTGAGTGATTATCTTTTTCCATTGATCATACCGCAAGGGAGATGGGACCTATTTTGTTCAAGCAATCGTATGAAGCAAGTAGCACATATAAAGCTTTTCTCAACTGACCCTAAAGCGGGGTGAACACTCGTGCATCTCCTAATATTGTAACATGATGTTCGAGAGGGCTTTAGGGAAAGATGTTTGACTAGGATAAGACCGGATGAAGGCACTTTTTAGGAACATTTAGGGGCTGGCTTTTCTGTATATGTTTGTACATAATTTGTGAGATTATATGGATTTTTGTTATACTGTTAGTTTCTTTCTATATCCAGAACTTTTTGTTCTTTTTTATCATGGTTGAGATTTAGCTCATTACTGACAATATGGATGGAATGTCAAAACATCCATCATCCAATCTGGTATAGGAAGACCAGTCTCAACTGTGTCTTTGCCTAACACAACTTTTGTTTTAGACTGTATAGAGAATGAATTGCTTAAAAGTTACATTGATGAAGCCCAAGGCATCAGTTAAACCGCCAGACTTTTTGCATTTACATGTGCTGCTGTGGGGAATATTGTCAGTTGTTTTTAACCCGATAGAAACAGAGGCCCAGCAATGTACACTTATACCAGGGTCCATGTCTCTGCCTGTTCTGCAAAGAAATGGGGATATCACACTGGGTGGTCTATTTTCTCTTCATGACATGGTGGTGGAGCCTAATCGCTTATTCACCACCATGCCACCACACCCAAGGTGCACCAGGTAAGATATTCAGGCTTAGAAGATAATTCTTTGCAAAAATATTGCTGCCAGCAGGAACTCCAGCCTAAGGCACATGAACTTAAGATATCTATTTTTCCTGTCAAGTATTTGTTACCTGCATGTTTTATTCTATATAAATTATTACATATTTGTGAAACAAATCATAACTGCCGTGACATAGGAATACCTTACCATCTATTTTTCCTCCAGGTTTAACTTCCGAACATTTCGCTGGATGCAGACTATGATATTTGCTATTGAAGAGATCAACAGGGAGGGAAAACTCCTTCCAAACGTCACACTGGGCTATAAGATTTATGATTCATGCAGCACACCCTACCAGGCCTTGAAGGCTGCCATGGAGCTGATGGGAACCAAGCAAGATTCAGAGGTAGAGATGGTGGATGATCACATGTGTCACAGGACTGTTCCAGTGGTGATTGGAGATGGAGGCTCCACACAGTCTCTAGTAGTGGCTCGTTTCCTCGGAGCCTTCCATGTGCCTCAGGTCAGACATCCAATGCCCATTGTCCATTCACTTGAAACCAGCTAACCTTTGGATGTAACTTTTTGAAAACACAAGTGAAAGGGATGTAATGTCTAATAGTGTTTACCTTTTCTTCCTCTCAGGTGAGCTATTTCTCTAGCTGTGCTTGTCTCAGTAACAAAATTGAGTATCCTGCCTTCTTAAGGACCATGCCTAGTGACCTGTTCCAGGTTAGACCATCAATGTACTTTCATACAAAATAAATAAAAGTTGTATTCCAGCATTTTATTTTAACCTATTGTCTTGTACTGATGTCTTGTTTACTACTTGCTGCTGTGTTTCAAGGTTGATGCCCTAGTGCAGCTGGTCAGACATTTTGACTGGACGTGGGTGGGGGTAATAGCAGGTGACGATGCATATGGTCGAGGTGGTGCAACGATCTTTGCTAATGAGGTAGGTGCATTTATTTAGCTTAAAAGATTATATTTTCTGAAAGTTGAATTGACCCATTGCCCTTACAGGTTAAGAAGTTTGGCGCCTGTGTGGCCCTCCAGGAGATAATCCCTAAGAACCATGCCAGAGAAGCGATGGCCGCTATTGTTTCCAGGATTCGATCCTCGGGGGCTTCGGTGGTTCTGGTATTTGCTGTGGAACAAGACGCTGCGGCCCTGTTTGATGAAGCACTCAGGCATGAAGCTATGTTTCTACAGCTATGTTGTCTTTAGCAATCACCTTTTCACTTCCGTTTCTGATAAACACGATCTTTGTTTTGCATTGTATGGACAAGCTCAACGTTAAATGTGTCGCATTCTCTGTTATTAGGCAGGGACTGTCAGGGATACAGTGGCTGGCGAGTGAGGCATGGAGCACAGCCTCCGTCCTCTCCACCCCTACGAAGTACCAACCCATCCTCCAGGGCACTATAGGTTTGGCTATACGTAGAGCACACATACCTGGCCTGCAGGACTTTCTACTTCGCCTACACCCCTCAAACCCAGATGCCTCTGAGAATCCCTTTCTGATCCCTTTCTGGGAAGAGGTCTTTGGGTGTCGTCTAGGTGAAAGGACCGAAGATTTAATGGAAAATGAAAATGATAAACCCCTGTGTTCTGGATCAGAGGATCTGAAAAGTATAAAGAACATCTACTCGGAAGTTTCCCAGCTAAGGATTTCTTACAATGTCTACAAGGCTGTTTACGCAATTGTACATGCGATTAAAGCCATGAAGAGCTGTAATGATGGGGCTGGGCCATTTTCACTGCAAGCTTGTTCAGAGGCAACCAATATACAGCCATGGCAGGTGATTTACAGATTCTGGCTGCACATCTAGAATGTATTAATTCTAGATTACCATTTTGATTTTTAGAAAAACAAATAAACTCGATTTATTCTGATGGGCAAAATAGCCCAACGAGCACACCACATGACATGTACATTACCAATATAGTTAACTCTTGTTCTAACCTAACGAACACCTCACATGTACACCACAAATATAGACAGCTACTTTGTCAGGTCAAGGCCGGAGCCGGAGGCCGCATATCCCAACCATGGCAGATGGTGGAGACTCATACAATGGACCACACATTCACAAAGAACAGG
>JAOPJO010000054.1:8752881-8760763 GCA_027123675.1 Molva macrophthalma | reverse complement strand
GGGGGTTTGGGGGGGTCGGCTGGTGCGCGGGGGGGGTGCTCATTGTCACCGCTGGGGGGGGGGGTGGGGTCGGGGGGGGGGGGGGGCCCGGCGGTGTGTGAGGACGAGAGGGAGGGGATGCTGGAGGAGGAACAGTGGGAGAGCGGCGGGGTGCGGCGGGCGGGGGGAGAGGGGCTGGGGACGGGGCGTCCGGGGCAGGAGGGGGAGGGCGGGCGATGGTGGTTGTGGTTGTAGCGGTTGTTGTTGGGGGTGAGGGGAGACAGGTCAGGGGAAGACAGTGTCGGCGTTGAAACAACGTCTTCCGGTGATGACGAGCCGCTGCCAAAAGCGCTGCTGTCCCTCTGAGAGTTCAGCGCCAATGGATTGGACTTGCATTTTTGTTCGTCTTGAGGGCACTTCACGGCGGTTTTCCCAGTCTCATAGCCTCCATTTCCCACTCTATTGTCCAGCGACGCTGATTTCCCCTCACTGGACATGAACCGCGACAAGGCGAAGCGTGCATTTGAGAGATGTCCGATGCTGATGCTCCGAACCACGCGAGTTTTCCTGGACGGTTTGTTCAGGACGTGTTTCAATACCGATGTGTTCTTTGCTCCTGTTTTGGCGACCACCGTCTCCGCAGGCTGGCTGAACGTGAAGGGGCCCTTGTCCTCCACGGGAAAGTCTGTCATGTGAACTCCACCTATCTGGTAACTGAGGGGTCTGGGTTTGGCCTTGCTGGCGTTCCTTGTGCCATAACAGTCTGTGCGTCGCTTCCACAACGGGGTGATGTTATTGTTAGACAGATCAACGTCGTTGGCCCCGTCCATGATTAGACCGTGTCAGTCCGTTTGGCCTATCTTTGAATAATCCCCTGTTGAGGATAACCTTGTCCGGAAGAAAAGGTCACAATGCAAACATTGTAGCTCGGCAGAACACTGGTTGACCCCTGGGAGTAAACACAGGAACATATATCACTATCGATGCCAATTGGAGAGCCGCTGCAATGTCCAAACTCCCAAAGTTTACTCATTAACGATTTTGGCAGGAGCGCAGTTTCATCACCACAGGAACTAGGCCTATCTAGTTCGAATCATTAGTTCGACTTGGCATAAGTCAGTAGAAGTTTAAAAGCGTGGAAAATGTCAAAAGGCATTTCAATGGGATTCTAGTTAGTCAGCGAAATACACTCTGAACATGAGGGTTAAACGCACGGACGCGGAATAAATCTCAAAATCGCGGCAATGATGTCTATGCGTATGTTTGTATCGATGGGGGTCCATAAACAGAGTGCCAGCAAAACTTACCTTCAATTAAAAAATACTGCGATGCAGGCTTCCCATGTCCGTAGACTACTCTTAGAAGTGAAAAAAGTAGTTAATAACCTGTCCGGAAAGTGGACGTTCGGGGTATCCAATACGATGTTATATCCTACGAAGTCAAAATTTTGACAAACAAGCACGCTTGTTAACTTGTTTCCTACAACAAACAAGTAGAGATGCGCTTACTCCCCCGGCGTGTTGAACTACTGTCTGCAGACTCTGTCGCGCAGTAGCGCGGGTACACACTGTGGGAGGGGAGGAGGCCTGCCAAAAAGAGAGGGGGAGCATATGTCCCAAGTTCTCTCCCGGGCCAAGCCTTATTTGTTCTGTCTCGGTCGGGGCAAAAAGCTGCACAGAATGGGATAGCAAGTTGACCATTGGTTAAAATCGTAATTTCGACTTTAAATACTTGATTTTTGAGGGTAAGATGGGCTATATCACATTTACAAGTGATTCAGATATTTGCCTTGCAATAGCACTTCAAATACCAGTAGAGCACACATTCTCATAACTCGTAGATACTGGATGGAGTAGATGTCCAGTGTTGTTATCCAACGAACTCAATTGCTGTGGTTGAATTCATGAGGTTTTTTTGTTTTGTTTTACAGTGAATGTCCAATACTACCCTAATCATATTCCCCTAAACACATTCAGCTTAACAGCTACTCTGTTATCGACCTATTTAAATGATTACAGGCCAGGTCACTCCTAAAATTGCGCTTCATCGCCTTCCTCCGATTTATAATCGCGAAGAACATGTGGATAGGGCGCCACCGTGCGGTCTTAGTAGCACAGTACCTTGATTAGTTATTTGGAAGGTGTACACATCTTCTACAGGGAGGAGCATGTATTTTTATATGATATGACCGTATTATTCAGTGGCCTTGTTTGGATTCAAAATATTATTTTATGGTACTTGTATGCGATCCAACATCAGCCAATCACAAACTCTTTCAGTTGTAGCTCCACCCTCCGATTGTCATTCTGGCTGTTCACTCTCACCTGGCCGGTCTTTAAACAACATACCCTAATACACAACAAGCACATGCTGCAAGAACTTCAAAGAGCTAAGGGTTAAGATTTAAGGATTTCATTTAAAATATTCTAAATTAAAATGCTGTTGGCATTTTCAAGATGGCAATTAGCAATAGCATTTCACAGTTTTTTTTATTTTTCATTTGAATTGCTATCCTGACAACCTTAGTTCTGCTTAATTGATACGGGTCTGGTTGTTTTAGTTGACCTCAGCCTCATTCAGATTCAAGAATGGGTTTTCCAGATGTTTGGTGCTGTTGGATATGTGCTGACTGCATGGAAGGCAATAGATGTAAGTTTGAGTAGAGTTTTTTTTGTATTGGTTTGTATTAAGTACTTATGTTTTATTTTGCATTTTATTTTATTTAAATTAAGGAAAAACAAAGTAGCAAGCAACTGTCTTCCTGGCTCATTTATAAATATGAGTTGGGCTGTTTCTGTGTTAAATAGTAGGCCTAGTACTATTGTATTTGAATGTGCTCTGCATTACTCAATAAACTGTTTATTTTTTGCATAAACTGCAGTCTGATCCATTAGTTTGTGGCACCCTCTTTAAACTTGATCTCATTAAATCTAGAGAGATGTTTGTGCTGACATCATTCAACATCATTCATTCATCTAGACATCATTCAATATTTATATCACCCTTAGCAGGTAAGATTTAAGCTATAATCGATCAGCTTTTAGAGAGTGAAATGCTCTGTGGATATCTGGTCTGGTTCACTGCCTATCTGTATGAGACAATTTACATTTAAGATCACTGCTCCCAACTCATTTCTGATCAATCAGAAACATATCTTCCCTGATTGGTTCAGGGAATCCATCTCGCTTGTCAATCATATGCATGCACACCGTGTTATAGCTCCACACAAGGGGCGGGGGGGGTAATGCAACACCTATCAATAGCACAGAAAGAGAGGGCGGGGCTGATTATTCATACACACAATGCTCTCTTACTTGCAGCAGTTTGGAAGGCCTTCACTGTGTTCTATCTTGTGTTTAGCAACATTCCTTGATTGGCAGTACACAATTGTGATCTTTGCAATACTGTGAGGTGCAAGGCGGGGTTTTCTGAGGTTATGACTTGTGCAAACCTTTGTGTGTAATTCACGGAATTGGCTACGGAAGTTGTTTTTGTGTTAAATGAAGTTCACAATGTGTCCTGTGTTCCTGTAGAGGCCACCAGAACCTTGGACATTTGTCTTTGAACACCAGGTTTAGCATTCAAGTTCTGAATGAACAGAAAAAAAAAATAGAAAAGTAAGTTGGTGAAAATATTTTCTGTTCATTTCTATTGTAGCCCATTTGTATTTCTTGGTAAACATTTCTCAGTCGTGTAGCTTGATACTCGATAGCTCATGGAAATATCAACTATGCTGCAATCAGAGAGATATTTTCATCTTCAACCAGAACATGAATATGCCCATCTGATGTTTGAATCATAACTTGGAGTGCTCAATGAAGTGTATCTTATCCATTGATTTGGGAAGACGGGAAGGAAAACATGAGTGAACACACACACACACACACACACACACACACACCCTTCTTTCAGTCATTATCTTCCATTTACTGGCAATTCATTACATACAGTAGTAACTGATAGGAAAGTCAATATTATCGTAATCCACCAACAGACTGTTATTGTTTGATCGCCGTCTGAAGTTTTTCCATCATACATCAGAGGAGTGTGACTCACGCGGTGACAAACACCTCTAGGTAGGAAGCTTGGCAGACGATCCTGTCCTGTTGTATTGTTGCAGACACTGTATGTTTCCTCAGGTTCCCTCAGCTGTGTAAAGATACTTCCTATGTTTATACACACAGGAAGAGCAGTTTTCCTTACAAAGTGTTCCCTATGATTGTTCATTCAAAAGATTACCCATGACCTCAAACATTACTAATTTAAAGGCTTCTTGTCATGTCTTGACATCATTTATGCCAACAGTTAATACAAAATTGAAC
Source organism: Molva macrophthalma (assembly GCA_027123675.1). Lineage (NCBI taxonomy): Eukaryota > Metazoa > Chordata > Actinopteri > Gadiformes > Lotidae > Molva > Molva macrophthalma. The sequence goes on along the minus strand of JAOPJO010000054.1, from coordinate 8,756,462 downwards.
GGAAGTTATAATTTTATATCATGGGACATGAGTCAGAAGTAAGTGAATGGTAATGTGTGTTCTTCGGTTCCAATTAAATCCAACTAATTAACAGAACTAAGAACACACACAAGCTAACGTTTCCTCTGTAAGCAAGCATCATACTCTGCTTGTAACATAATACATACAGTGTGGAACAGTGGGACATTATTGACATCACATAGATGACACAAACATATTTTGAATGTTACATTCTCGAATCAACGATCAAACAAACTGTGGCAAGAAACAGTTTGAACTTAATGTGAAAAGATGTGAATCCTCAAATCTTATTGGAGATTATACAAGTATGCATGTGCCGTATGTCCCAAAGCTACGAGCTACACTCAGTGGCCTAAATAGTTTCACCTTACTTTCCTGGGTGACGTAGCTTTCTCTCTCAGAAAGCAGCCCTCATCAGCCACCGTGTGTGTGTGTGTGTGTGTGTGTGTGTGTGTGTGTGTGTGTGTGTGTGTGTGTGTGAGAGAGTGGTGTATGCAGTTGCTCCAGGTCTGTGTATACAGGTGCATATGGAAGCCACACAGGCGGCATCTGCCACATATGTCGTGTGTTTGAGCCTCAGCGCATCGCTATGGTAACGGCCATCCGAGGCCGTCACAGATTGGCTGCTGTCGGTGCGGTGACCTGTAACCGAGCGGCCCCCTGTGGTTTCTCATTGGCCGGGTGCCCGAGTGTGGTGATGTCACCGTGTGTGACACACATACCAAAGCGTGATATGAAGACGGAGAGAGAGAGTGCAGTGGATCAATTCAGTTGTCCTGGAGCAAACACACTGGGTTTCTTACACAATGCTTGATTTGTTTTCTGTTTTGCATTTTGCTAGCATGAAGTAGGCCTAAGGTGACATCTTTTTTTCAAAGCATAAACTGGGTCTCTTTCCAGAGCTGTGTGGGTGTTAGTGTCTCTGATGATTTTAACCAGTAGAGGGCATATTGAGAGAGAGAAAGAGACAGAGAGGAGGGCGAGAAAGGTGTGCTGTAGCAGACATTTTTTTTGTTATCAACACAGGACGTTGCAAGAGAACAATCTTCTGAAGATAATCCACTGACTATTTTGTTTATTGAATTGCCTATGCTAAACCAAGGACACTACCAGTTGAATTAGAGATTAATCAATATAGCCCTTATTGACAATCATCGTTTTAATTCTGTGTTCCAAATGGTACCCTATTGATTGATGGCATTATATAATATAAACAATTGTCTTGAATACACAAGTGAATTTAATAATAATACTAAGACACTTTACAACGCCCCTTTTCAAACGTGTGTTACAAAGTAAAAAAAAAGTGTAAAATGTGTGAACATCTATAATTACGTCTTGGACTTGCAATACAATCTATTTCCAACCGATGGCGTTGTCATGGTTATCTAGTCTTCCTAACCAACACAACTCAGCTTTCTGGGTCAATGTGGAGGATTCTGCTGACCCCACCCCACACGACCCCACCCGAACCCCTTTATCAGCCAAACCCCACGGGCCCCCTCCTCACTATCCCCCTGCACCCCACTTACACCAACCATCCACCACCCACCACCTCGTCGACTAATTACTCATCTCAAAGCTGCTTAACAAAGCCTTTAATTACCAACTGAATCTGCCCTTGTGTCTGGCCCGTGACCCTGACCCCAGACCCATCCCTCCCCCACACAGCTACCCAAGTCACGCCAGCTCCCACGGCAGTACGCAAACATGATCCAAAGTACCCAAATATTATTCAGAAATAAATACATGTTAATCATACCAGCAACTATACAACTACAAATATAACTCCACACTTTGCCATTTCATGTCATCTAATAGCACAATTGATCAACAAATCAATAAAACATCTAACAACCTCAAAAACAAGAGGCCGATTATTATCACATTGATTTCCAAATGAAAGAAAATATATCATTTAAATTAAATTACAGATAAATGACACTCTCTGAGAAAACTTTCTAAATGACTAGTTGAAACAAACAACTTAAATGTTTAAATACTTTAGTTCTCCTGGTGGCCCAGATTTATAGGCCATTTTCATTAAGCTCGATCACAGGACGACCTCTGTTTGTTTGAGTCTGGATACATGGTTTCTTGGGTCTGGAGAAATAGAGAACAGAAAAGCATTTTTTTAGGTCAGGTTTTATCGTTATTCATGTCATCATTTACGGAGATTGTTTTCAGAGATTGTTTAAAATGAAAGGTAATCTGCATACACATTATAACACAATGCCATACGCATCGTCCTAATCCCTGTTGCAGATCTATGTTGTCTTCCCTCAGTGTGAGTAACCTTGCAGCCAGACATATTCATGAGCTGCACAAGTTCAGGCACGAGATCTTTGCCGATCCAACCACTCATAGCTACTTGTTTAAAATAACACCCACGCACGCAAGTAAAAGACAGCGCTACCCCACAATCCACCCATAGGGGGCAGTGTATACTTCTTGTTTAGAACTCTCATTAAGCCCACTACATTAAGAGCAGAGCTCACACACTCAAGCCCTACAAGGCTTGCGTTAGGCGCTCTCATTGGCTGTGATGACTCAATAATAAATGAACAGCAAGCGAAGCAACAGAAGAATCGATGCTGTTCCTCTTTTTGTGCTAATTATGAGGGACTGTCTGGGACTTGGAGAGGGGAAGTGGTAACACTGGATAGAAAGGAAGAGAGGAACAGAGGTGCAGGGAGAGAGAGGTAGAGGGAGGGGGACCAAGCAAAAGGAGAGAGAGGGGAGAGAATTCTAGAATGAGGGAGAAATAGAGAGAGAAAGAGTATGAGAGAGAAAGTGTGTGTGTGTGAGAGAGAGAGAGAGAGAGAGAGAGAGAGAGAGAGAGAGAGAGAGAGAGACATAAACACAGAGAAAGACAGACAGAAGGAGAGTGCGCCACACACTTAGACAGATAAACAGAATGGGTGGGAGAGAGAAACCATTACATGCAGTGTAGTGAAAGAGTGATCAAGCAAATACAGTCGTCGCTGGAGACGAGTGCATTCATCCTCCATTTATTTTCTCAAACGCCGCCCACGCCACACCACCTACACACACGCTTCCAGAGAGCTGACAGGTATATTAGCCGGCACATCGTAATGTGGCTAATTTCTTCAAAATCGCATACTCAGGAAAGTATTTTGTATCTACAATACATAGACACACGCACACACAAACCCACACACGCACGACAGAAACGGCCTGAGGTTGTGTGCATCAACACACACACACACACACACACACACACACACACACATACAACACGCACACACCACACGCACACACACACACACACACGCACACGCACACAAACACAAGCACAGAAAAGAGGGTCACATCCATGTGTCTCTACAATTAAAGTCTTAGTCATACTGCGCCAAAGGCTATTTTAGTCCTCCCCTTCTTACATCCCAGTTTCCCTGGCAATATTGGAAGCAATCCGGCCCATTCTACAGCACAAATATTCCTCTTAACTTGTGTGATTGCTTCTCTTCAATTAAAAAAAAAACGTGGGGAATGGTACATTATGATCCAAACTTGCCGCCTGGCTAGCATCTTCCGCT
>JAOPJO010000054.1:8737881-8747881 GCA_027123675.1 Molva macrophthalma | reverse complement strand
TCAGTGAAATCATACTTATTCGTTTAATTTAATTTAATTTAGGGATGCCATTTAAGATCAAAATCAAACACAGAGCTGAAATGTACCCTCTCGCTGTTACCAAGGCAACCAGAGGGCCGAACCTACGTTGAGTTTGACTAATTAGCTCACCTGCCGCAGCTCGCACGCTGTGTGGTTTTATGAATTGGTTAAGTGGTTGCGTCTGGTTCGGTTCACTTCAGAGGGAACCGGACATCACGTTGTTGTCCACCACCGTTTGGCAGTGTAATGTTTCCCAGACGCGGTAATATTATTGTGTTTAAGAAACCAGAACGTGTGTGTGCTTTTCTGGTGAACTTTTCGAAGTAAAACGGAGCATCTCATCTGGACCGGATGTGAGTAGAAATGTGCCTACTAATTGAAATGTTAAATATTTGTTTTGTTTTAGACTATCATACAATTTAAAACGTGACCGTTCCTTTATTTACAGAAGCAATGTAAGCATATTAAAGTACAAAAGTGCTGCCCGCATGTAGCCTACATTAAAATAAACCAGTTTGTAGGCCAACACCCCCAGTCTGACCTGCCGTGATACCCCGTCGGCCAGAAACCATCTCTTGTAGCCCTTTCTGGGTGAAGTCAAGCTTTGCAGTACATTTGACATGGAAGCTTGACACTGAATTCGATATTTTAAACGTTCGTCAATGCAATGATGCAATCGTAGACATTACAGCTCCACAATGAGTGTCTTAAAGCAGCTCAATTGCATTGATTTGTATGTGTAATATAAATCGGTGATGTGTGATTGAAATCGGGGATTATGGTGGTTTAACTATAATTTGAAATTGAAATGTTCATTCTATGTTAAAGTGTAACATTTGAGAGCTCATACATTCGAACTTGTTAGAGTAGAAGAAACTCATTCTGGCCTAATGGCAGTCAAAGAAAAATAATAACTTGTATTTAAAAGCTGGATTAGATGTTAATTATCTTAAACATTATATAAACGTTGAATGATCCCCACAGCCCTGAATTTGTAATGTTTTTAATTTATACGATTTAACAGAGTTGGTAACTGTTGAACTGTGGGACAGTGCCCAAGTTTGAGGACAATAATGAATAAATATAATTAATAAAGTGTGTGTGCACTTATCTGCTTCTTGCACTCCTTCAAAGGTCTATCATGGAGATGAAACTGCGGATCTGTGAGTATCCCAATTTAATCCCGTAGAAGAAACTGCAAACTGTAAGTCATTCGTTTCTGCATTATTCTTGGTAGTAATGATGTTTTATTGGAGCATGGGCTGTATAAGCGTTTGGTTTGAGTTGGTATTAATGGATTGTTTAAATGGTTGCAAGTACAGGTTCTAAGTGAGTGTTGTAAGGTATAATATTAGAGATTTCTGTGGGTACAACCAAAACATAGTCCGGGGTTGGGTTCTGATTTCTTCAGTCGTCTTTCCCACTACTCTCCTGAGCTCTGCATCGACATCACATGAGTGTTGCTTTACTGATGACGGTGTGGTCTGAGTGAGCAGAGATGCATGCTAGGCTACAATACTGTCGAAAATCTACAGTTTTGTAGATTCGTCCCCTAAGGGGAAACCAAGTTTTTTAGAATCCGTTGTGACATCAGTTACATGGACTACAATGTCCTTTTATGATGGTGACAGCGATTCCCGAAGGAGAAACGCCAGGGGCGAGATATGAGGGCTCCTCATCTCAACGACTAGAACACAACTTCGGTCTTGCACCAGAGAACCATAGAACACATTTCAACATTCCCCTCCATGCACTGACACCTCAGCAAATTTCTTTACATCCTCAGCTGGAGGAAAGCACAGCTCAAGTTCAAAAAGGGTCATAGTTGGGACCATTCCAAGATGGTTTCTGATTTGAGAGGAGCCATATTTCTAGTCCAGCTGGCCTTGCCCATTACTGTGCAGTTTAGCCTGAGAAAGACTTCCATCTTGAGGGTTTGAGTGTACAAAACACTATCCACAGAAAGCTTCCCTGTGGTCCAGCCGAGGGCTCGTCAGCCTGCTGATGATGGAGGATCCTGCTCTTCAAGAGCTACCACCCCACCACTGGGTTGTCTTCTGAACAGATGACCTTCTTCTCACCTCTCTCCCAGAGTCCTGTCCTAAGGCTTACTAAAGCTGCACGGTTTGCATCTGTGAAGGCTACTCAGTCAGGAAACCACTGGACTACAAAGACATCACTTCAGGGACGTTGAATCATCCTGGGACACCGTTTGGAGACACCATGCATAATCCATTACAAATGTCATACACCACTGAATAATGTTGTACATCATATAAATCTCTGGAAACATTGAAGATTCTGTTGCAGCAGAGTTGGGCGTGTGTGTGTGTGTGTGTCAAATAACATTCCACCATCCATTAGCTAGCTAGGGTTCCACCTGGCATGGGGTTGTACATGTGAGGGTATGTGGCCTGAGGTATTGGAATGGTCAACTAGATCAAAACGGATGGCCTGGGGCCATGTATACATCAAGAGCCTGGATCGATGCTCCGGAACGATATCCTAACACACTGGGCAGGAAGACAAGAGTGTTCTATTGGAATCAAGTGTAAAGAAAGGATGCAAATGGCGGGTTCAGATCAGTGACTTCAAACTAGACCTACACCAATTGGGAACAATGGAGGATGGACACCTAATGGCATTCCACAAGGGGAGTCTGAAGTTGGAAAATGACCTAGGCGGTGAGGCGGCTCTTCTTACCTGGCTGGATGGACGGCGAGCCCTGTCGATTGTGTCTTGTGTACTCTTGATCTCAGATGCAAGGCTTCTCTGGCTGAACTGTATTGTTTTGTACAGGGCTAGCTGAACCTGGAAGATGGGTTCCCTTAAATCTGAAACAATCTGGGAACTATCCCAACTAGGGCCCTCTTCAAGCTGAACTTGTGCTCTTCAGCTGAGGCGGAAAGGAAACCTTCACTGGGGCTTCAAGATGTATAGAGAGGAACGTTGCAATGTGTTCCATGGTCCTCTCATGGAAGACCTTAATTGTGTTCTACTGGCTGAGAGGAAGAACACACACGTCATCCTATTGGCATTTTCCCTTTGGGAATTCCTGTCGCCATCTTGAAGGATATTCCAGTTAATGTAACTGATGTCACGACGGATTCTCAAACACTTTGTTTCTCCTGATGGGGTGCATCGACAGAACTGTAGACCTCAGACAGCACTGTATGCTATGCATGCATCTCTGCTCACTCAGACCACACCACCATCAGTAGGGCAACACTCTAGCGATGTAGATGCAGAGGTTTTGAGTAACGAGGGGGCAGACAAAAGGGTTTAGAACATAATGGCATGTTATGTCTGTAGATCTTTAAATCATAAATTGTTGGATAAGAGTTTTAACTTGTACACACGGGGTGCATAGTAATGTAGAGGTACAATGTATAGCAGTAATAACCAACAGCAACAAACGGATCGCCTCAAGGTAAGTCTGTTGGCTGTGTTTTTAAATGAGATCATCGCTGGACTACAGGATCTTCCTTCACTCAGCTCAAGGTGAGGCGCTGGTTATGTTCCTTACTGCTGGGTTGGTTCCGGCTGGAATGTTCGGATTCCAGTCGGACGGTTGTGTGCTTCCTGCCGTGGAAGGTTCTAAGTGAGTGTGGTCACTTTAATTTAGTCTCAAAATGGTTGGCATTTAACAGTGTAGTACTAACAACCATAAGGACACACTTGGCAGTTTAGTTGGATGTTGAGTCACCTAAGAGGGCATCTGGCAGTACGTTCTGGTTTTGCATTTGCGTAACTATCACTTACGAAAGTACCCCGTTAGGGTATCTGGCAGTACGTTCAGGATTGGCATTTCCGTTACCTCGTCATCAATGGAAAAAAATTTCAGTCGGTTACCATTTGGGAATTTTTTTAACCTATATCTTGAGCAACTTTAGGTTGACCATTTAAAATACATACTGACCCATACGCCGTCAAATATGTTTGGTGCTTCCCCACAATTTTACCGATAATTGCGTTGAACTTCTAATCACGTGGATGGACTCTCGCTGCGTACAAAACTGCGTTATACTTGCGGGCACATTTCTGACTGACCATCAGTGAAAGCTGCAAATCATTTTAAGGCGGAAAACTATTTGGCATTTCTTCCATACAACCCAGCACCTAAATATGGCATTGGCAAGTATCATTTTACTATTCAATTTAATATTGATTTTGCTTAGTGTTCTTTGGTACTTGAACAGCTTTTGTACATTTTAAATATCTGGTCTGCATTAATTGCCACAGAAGTTAAACCCTACCAAATGCCATGAAGTTACATTATTTTTACTTATTTTTAGTTACCAACTGGATAGTATCCAACAGCTAAAATAACGGCCCTATGTCCCACATGTTGCAATAGTAGAAACTCTAGAACTGTACAAGGTTAAAATGGTAACGTGTATTTTGTCACAAGGTGTCTGCCTCCTCACCCAGAGCCATACCTCCTCCATAACAGGTCAGTGCTCTGCTGCATGAGTATAAAGTCTTTTCAGGTCAGTTTCAATGCATGGGCTGAAACACTTCTTTCAACTTGTGGACTGCTCTGTCTTCATTCCCAAAACAGGATGCCACTGTGACAAAGTCAGTCGTATCTCTGCAGTCTTTTCTAGGCATGAGTTTTAAAATAAGAGTTAAATTAATTGATTAAAAAAAAATGGCATAACTGTTCAGAAGAGTCAAATAAGTGTTGATGGGCAAATGCTAATATAAACCTGCTGCTGTAGCTAAATGCAAAGCCCTGGTGTGGCACGCAATTTAACTAGGAACGCAATTGTCCTGTGATTTTTGGTTTTGATTTACATTTTGTCCATTAAACCATGTTGTAAATTCAAGTACCACAGATCATTTTCCAATTTGGAAATGTGATGTGACCATCTCTGGTCATTGTAGTGCTATCATGTGATCCTACTGTGATAATCTTTATAAATGGGTGAATGTATATTTTCACAGTGAGGCAAACTCCACTTCTTACCGTCTTCAATCTGTACAATGGCTATTTTAGTCACATCACTTGCATGGGAACATGTTCATTTATTTGTTTATTGAGAAGCCATCCCTGATCAGAGAATCTTAAAATAATAGAGGAAAGGAAAACAACTGTACAAAATATAATTGTGGGTGAGGGCATGAATGTGGCAGTGTCTTTAACTAATGAGCAAATTTAATTTGTGAAAGTGTTTATAAGAGGCTGTCTGATTTTTTTTTTTTTTTTTTAACTGTTTGTAACCAGACCAGGAATCCATGGCTGAAGGGAGCTGATGGAGGAGCCATGCTGGAGGCCCTGCCTGGTGAAGGATGTCCATTGTGGTGCAGATGGAGCCCGACTCTAAAGTGATTATCACTCTCACTGCCACTTCTAGTAGAGTATTGCTACCACAAACTACCGTGGTTTGTTACTATACCAGACAAAATACATTTGTTTTTACCACAAGTTGGAGCCCAACTTACGTTGTTTGTTACAGACCAGGACTCCGTGGCTGAGGAGAGCTGATGGAGGAGCTGTGACTCCGGAGGACGACCATGACTCTACCAACAAGAATTCCTTGTAAATTTGCATTAACTGAACATGGTGGACTTGCAAAGGGCCAACTACTGCCGTTACTAGGCGTTATGGCAAACTACCACTGCGTTTGTTGACTGACGAACTACCACGGTTTTCATTAGTTAAGAGACAAACTACCGCTGTGTTACTTTGCCATTAGTTAAGAGACAAACTGCCGCTGTTACTTTGCCATAAGTTAAGAGACAAACTACCTCTGTGTTACCAGAATCTGGAGCGGAGGCGAGCTGGTGGGGGAGCCGTGAATCTGGAGGAAGACCATGAATCTTAAAAGTATTCCTTGTAAGTTTGAATTAAGCTGACATAGTGGACTTAAAGGGCAAACTACTGCTGTTACTAGTCGTTATGGCAAACTACATGTTTGTTACCAAACGTTGGAGTCCAACTTCCGCTGCGTTTGTTACAGACCAGGACTCCGTTGCTGAGGAAAGCTGATGGAGGAGTTGTGACTCCGGAGGACGACCGAGTAAACGTAGTGGACGCTGCGTTACAAGTTGAGGCATACTACTGCGGTTGGTTACCAGACCAGACAAACTAAAGCTGCTACTTTGTTACATGCCATTAGAGCCAAACTACTACTGTGTTTGTAACCAGGCCAGACAAACTACTGCTGTTACTTTGTACAAGACTTTAGAGCCAAACTACTACTGTGTTTGTTACCTTACATTAGAGCCCAACTACGTTTGTAACCAGACCAGGAATCTCTGAAGGACTGATGGTGAAGCCATACATCTGGAAGGTGAATCCTGAGGAAGACTATGAATCTACCATCAAGTATTCCTTGTAAGTTTGCATAATCTGAAATAGGATGTGTACAAAGCCAACTAATGCTGTTACTAGACGTTATGGAAAATGCAGCTATTGGATACCAGTTGTTGGAGTCAAACTTCTGCTGTGTTTGTTGCAGACAAGGACTCTGTGGCTGTGGGAGCTAATGAAGGAGCTGTGACTCTGGAGGACGACCATGACTCTACCAGCAAGTATTCCTTGTAAGTTTGCATTTACTGAACATAATGGACATAAAGGACAAACTAATGCTGTTACAAGTTAAGGCATACTACTGCTGTTGGTTACCAGACATCTACTGCTGTGTTTGTTACCAGGCCAGACAAACTAAAGCTGCTCCTTATTACATGAGCCATTAGATCCAAAATACTACTGTTTGTTACCAGACCAGGAATCCTAGCCTACCTGCTCCTTAATGTAGTCGTTTTGGTTCAAATAATGCACAATTTTGAATAATGAACATAATCCATGTCATCTAGACGCTGGTGAAATCCTGTTTGGTCTGGGGCTGACACACCTGAGCTGAAAACCACCTGTATCCTGACGTCCTGCTGGTCACCGTCTCCTCAGTTAATCTGAGCATCGTCCTCAAGAACTGCTGAGCTTCAAGTCAGCAGTCTGAGGCTGATGGATTAATGAACTCCAGTTGGCATAACCTTCTTGATACCACATGTACCCATGTGCTTCCACATGCCTTTCCCACATGTCTGTCTACTAACTAACCTCACAACTTCACTTTTCTTTTCTTTCTTTCTTTCTTCTTCCTGTTCTTCTGTGTTCCTTCTCCATGGTTTGAACCTTTGCTCTGAAGGAGTGTTTTCTTGCCCTGCAGAGGGTTAGGGTTCAGCGTTAGGGTTGAGAGTCAGGGAAAGAGCTGGTTAGGTAGGACTGGTTTTTACACATACCTCTTCACTTTTCTGAATGGTGTCAACATTTTGAAGCAACTTATTGGGAAAATGTTTTACTGTGCTATGCTTTTCAAAAATATATATTAAAGTTCTACCAATTGTTTTTTATAACTTGATTTTCTACCTTGTGACTTTATAAGCATGTTTGGTGCAGTTACTTTAATTCTGTAATTGAACTTGGCTAATGTCAAGCTAAACTCCTGTAATACATTGAATATACGTCACATATAATCAACAATATTCACATAAGCCACATATTAATATACTATGCAACATCCATATTGCTACTAAAATTCAAGCGTATTCATTTTGGTAACAATGTGTACCGACTGCTCCCCCACAGGCCATTCTCAGCTACTACAACACATTCAAACTACCACCACTGTAAACAACCCAGTCTCACACCAAAATGTAATGTAGCTACATTGGTCCACAGCAGAAAACGTAGTTTCACAATAACTGCTCTAAAATTGAGAGATGGCTGTTTTTTTCGGCCTGCGTCCACGTCACGTGACTCACGTTTCTGTCTGCAAAAACAAATAAGATGGCTGACATCTTCTGGCTTCTCAGTGGAAAATGCAATATTTTTATAGATATTTGGCATTAAAATGGGTTTTGATAACATTTCTAGCAAGATGTGTATTTGTCATATTTGTTCAGTGATTGTATATGCCGTTTAGTTAGTCAGTTCAACTGCTTGTGGCGTTTGTCATGCTTATTTGGGGTTTCATGCTTAACGTGGAGCAATGAGCTACATTTTTGTTCGGAATCCCCCCGCCCCCCAGTTATCGTATACATCCATGGGCTCTTGTTTACGACCTGTGGCCATTATTTCATTTTCTGTAACATGCACGCATATATCCTGTATTTAATACATAAACAATATTCTGAACAACCCCCGAACATATTGATTCTAGGTTCCTGTGATAAGATTACCAATACTCATAACTAACAAACTAAACGTCATATACAATCACTGAACAAATATTTTGACAAAATACACATTTCTCACTAGAAATGTTATCAAAACCCATTTTAATGCCGAATCTATATCATATGGCATTTTCCACTAAGAATGTCAGCCATCTTGTTTGTTTTTGCAGCCAGAAACTTGACAGTGACGTGAACGCAGGCCTGTAGAAAAGAATGGGCCAAAAAAACGTAGGCATCTCACAATGTTAGAGCCGTTATTGTGAAACTACTACGTATTCCGCTGTGGACCAACGTAGCTATACTACATTTTGGTGTGAGACTGGGTTGGGCTATCAATCATCAGTCTAACTATCTAATGGCATTGCAATTCATTCATTTCAAAAGATTCATAATGTGTTTTTCTTCGAAAAAGTAAGTCTTTCCCTGATGTATGTGTTTGACCTCTACTGCGCCCACACATCTCTGGGAATAGAGAGACAACCTGCGGAGAGCCTCTGTATTTTGGGACATACCATTTATTTCAAAAGGGGGAAATACATGTTCCCTGCACTGCCTTTGAATCCTCCCCCTACATGTATCTATGTCTTGGTGTGGCCTGGATATTATTTACCTCTGAATCTGGGCAATAGAAGGGAGTGATAGATACGCAAACTAAACTCCAGACACGGCCAACCCAGCAAAACATCAGCCGGCAGCAATTTCCATGACAATGTAGGCAACAAGCAATCTATCACGCAGCAGATAATTGCAAATGGAAAATGTGACAAACAATGTAAAGGAATGACAATAAGGTGCAGCCAGTAAAGTGGTGTAGATGTATTTAAGTGCAAGTGCAAAAAACTGAGTGCAAGCTGAAATCAGCACGCCCACACACATACTGACACATAACCCCCCCCCCCCACACACACACACACACACACAAACACACCCACACACTCACGCATACCCCCAAACACACAAACCCACCCACACAAACACACACACTCGCATGCCAGACATTAATAGTGTCATGCTGCATATCATAACAGACATACAAGAGATAATGTGTATTAAACATGAGTATTACCCACAGATAATGAGTGTACATGAGGGCATGGGGTGCACCGCTAGACATTTGCTCAAGTCACCGTGTCATTACACGCTCACTGTACACGGAGCGTGAGTGGGTACGGACAAAACAGACGAGCAGACAGCGTCGGCTCAATGCTACACCGGGTGTTGGGCTGTTGTCATGGTGACGAAGCCAACCGTCCACCGAAGTGATGTTTCATCCTAAAACACCGTCGCTTTCGTGGCGGGACCCCAATCTATGCCCTCCCTAGCCTCACCTCCCCCGTGTTCATCGTTCCGTCAGAAGCGAATTGACACACGCACACACACGCATTTTGTGCCAGCCAACTGTCATCAGAGAGCGTTTAGCTCCTTCTCATGCCTCGTCGCCATCCCCCGATCTCATCTCTCTCTCGTCCCTGACTCTGTGTCCCACGCTAACGCTGCCACTTTAGACGATTACTGGATACGGGATACAAAGACCCAGAGGATTACTGCCTTATAGGGAGGGACAGGGCGGCCCAATCAGGGCCATCGAAAACATAACCAGGTGGAGGTGCGGTCTGCGGAGGGGAGGCAGCCGTGTTCAGATAGATGGGCTGTACATGTCTGTACTCATATGGTGCAGACATGGCACGCAGGCACACACACACACACCACAGTTCTCACAGAGAGACACACACACACACACACACACACACACACACACACACACACACACACACACACACACACACACACACAC
>JAOPJO010000054.1:8726557-8737781 GCA_027123675.1 Molva macrophthalma | reverse complement strand
ACACACACACACACACACACACACACACACACACACACACACACACACACACACACACACACACACACACTTTAGCTAAAGCTAAAGTGTGGTTAAATAACAATGTGGTTATTTAATTATCTTTTTAGATTGTATACATCAAAAGAGTCAGTTTAATACAGAGAGGTAACAAATAAATGTGGGGGTGGACAGGGAGAGAGAAAGAGACCGAGAGAGACAGAAAGACAGAAGGAGAGAGAGAGAGACAGAGAGAGAGCACAGACTCCCAGAGGGCTGTGGGTGTGTGGGAAGGCAGGTATGAGGTGAGGTTATGTGTGTTTTTTTTCCCTCCTCAGTAAAAAGGTCTGATGATTCAGACAGGCTGGGAGTAAAGCTGTTTTGGAAAAACACAGAAGTATGGGATTATAGGCAAGTATAGACAGGCCCCCATGGAGCACCACTAGCTGTCAGAGGGGCTGAGGAGTGAAAGAGAGGCCACACCATAATAAACGTCAGGGAGCGGTGAGACAGACCAGCGGACGGGCAGCTATACGTTTGACAGGCAGCTGAGGGAGAGGCATGCATGGCCAGTGGGTGGGCTGTCACCCTGGCACACAGGACTCACAGACCTCCAGAACTGTGTGTACAACATGTGACCCGTTACTGCCGTTGGCCTGACGGATGTGTGTGATGTGCGTGTGATATGAGTGTGATGGTTTGTGTGTGTGATTAGATGTAATTTGTGGCATGTATCTGTGGTTGTGTGTCTTCAGTGGCTGCTGCAGAGCCTGCGCATGTGGGCTTTGTTGTTGCCCAACAGGAAGTGTTTTTACCATATGCTCATGGGATGCACACACACACACACACACACACACACACACACACACACACACACACACACACACACACACACACAATTGTTTCAGCTTTGTGTGGGGCAGAGACCGAGAGAGAGAGAGAGAGAGAGAGAGAGAGAGAGATAGAGATGACAGTAACCCTTCAAGTGCTTCATGAAGTATGTCTTATTTTGGTCCTTCATGAGGTACTTTTGGTGCTCTTCATGAAATACTTCTTCTGTTGGTGCTCTTCATGAAGTACTGTTGGTGCTCTTCATGAAGTACTGTTGGTGCTCTTCATGAAGTACTGTTGATCCTCTTCATGAAGTACTGTTGGTGCTCTTCATGAAGTACTGTTGGTCCTCTTCATGAAGTACTGTTGGTGCTCTTCATGAAGTACTGTTGATCCTCTTCATGAACTACTGTGGGTACCCTTCATGAAGTGCTGTAGGTGCTCTTCATGAAGTACGTCTTCTGTTGGTGCTCTTCATGAAGTATGTCTTCTGTTGGTGCTCTTCATGAAGTACATCTTCTGTTGCTGCTCAACTGTAAAAAAAATCGACGACCGGCACAGACAGCAGGAGGGACAGACGGACGGATTAGACCAGGAGCCAAGAGGAAAAAGAGGACAGTGGGCCAGAGTATAGGACCGAGAGAGCCGGGAGAGTTTTGGATAATAAGCCTTAAGTAATTTAATCATTCTCTAGACAGGGAAGTCGCAGTGGCAGAGGAGATAATGATGATGGTGATCCTCATCCTCATCATCATCTCCCCCCCCCCCCACCATCAGGAGGAGGGGGAGGAGGAGGAAGAGGAGGTCCACTAAGTCCCTTGACGTCCATATAGTCTGGAGGTTTACAGAGAGAGAGAGGGAGACAGCAAGATTGGAGAGAGAGAGAGAGAGAGAGAGAGGGACCAAGAGAGAGAGAGAGAGAGAGAGAGAGAGCTACAAAGACAGATGAGAGACCGGATGCCTGAGGGCAAGATCAGCGGGTGGTGAAGAGCTGAAAGTAGAGTAGAGTAGAGGAGAGGAAGGAAGGAAGGAAGGAAGGAGGGACAATATGGCATGGCTTCGTATTGAGAAAAGAGTGAACTGAATGAACTTGATTCAATGCATAGAACTTGTACTGTAACTGTGTGTGTGTGTGTGTGTGTGTGTGTGTGAGGGTCTGTGATTCTGTAAGTGTTTTACTGTGTGTGTGTGGGGGTTTCTGTGTGTGTCAAGGTGCATAAGTGATGAGCAGTAACTACTCTGTCAAGCTACCTGCCCACACAGTGACACTAATGGTGTTAGTTGTAGAGAGCGAGTTATTGTGGAGCGGCCTCGAACGCCCCCTCCATCTCCTGCCTTGGTCCCATAAGTGGTTCCCCAACCCCCCATTCCTACTCCTTTTTATTGAGCTGACTTTATTGGGTTGTTACACCCCCCTACATCAACCCTTACCATTTAACTTTGTTACTTATCACCATGAACCCCAAACCTGCCACTCATACACACACACACTCACACATACTCACACACGCACACAGGCACACGCACACACCCCTACAAATCTTCCTAATGGTCATTCTCTCTTCACCGCCTCAATTGATGGGGTGCCCTTACAGGTGATACACCGCCACAGCTAACATCAGATAACCAATGTAGCTAATAACACATTATTGTGTCTGTATCAATTTTCCAAGGACCCATGTAACACAATTAGAGGACATTAATTGTGTAAGCACAGGCATGCAGACAAATGACGATTTCAGTATTCGATTTGGTACGAGAGTATTCTGAATAGAAAACCGAGTGTTTTGAGTCTTTCGATGTTTGAGGTGAAGGTTAACCTTTTGTGCTTTGGCTACCTCAAGTCAGCTTCCAAACACTCAACTTCCTTCACCAGCCGCGTCTGAGCTGCTGCCTATCTTCATGATAGGCAGCAACCATAGGCAGATAACCGTGATAAGCGAACGCAATGCCGCGTGAAAATGAACGCAATGCCGCTCCTCTACGCCATGGTAGAGGAAGGATAAGCTGTTGAATAATTGTTTGATGTTAAATTTCATACATGGGGTCGGTGGGGGGGTGGCGGGGGGGATGAGTCACACCGGGCCCATCACCAAGTCACACCGCAGGACAGGAAGTCTTAGACGGATACACCCTTCCTCCTTCCTGTCGACTTTGTGATCCCTGATACACAGGGCACTATTCACAGATTCATGTCGCATTCCGCATGTGACACGTGTTACAGCCACTGCTGAACTGCTCTTTTAGCACTCGATGGATAAATACTGCATAGGATAGGCTTAGCCCATAGCGATAAACTCAAACCCACCAGTGTGTGTGTGTGTTTGTGTTTCCAAGCTTTTGACACACAAACACATCAAGACATTTGTTCCCCATGCATGAGTTTAGCAGCTGCAGCCGTGTTCGCTCTGTGAACACCTCGTTTAAAACGAACTGTTCCAGGAAAACTGTCAGATAAGATGAGATTCTTGTTGCGAGGGATCAGAGTAGAGATACCCTGAATCTCTTCTTCCCCAGCATAAGCACTTTGTACTGCAGTTAGACTTGCCGGCCCAATATCAACACATCAGGTGCAGGCATTTCTGCACCTGGAAGGAACAATGCTACTGGTTGCCGAGCAACGAGATGTGGGTCAGTGGACTAGAGAGATCCCTGTGTCACTGGGGTCTTCCTCTTCCACAGCTTAACACAGGATATGAACAATTACCTCATAAACCCAGTCCCTTCGGATTCCCCCCCGGAATCCATTCAATATGCCAGATCAAAGCTGCGGTATCCTCTGCAAACTGTGTTACATATAAACTGCTGTAGAACAATATGTGAATGATAATCCATCTGAAAGATAACCAATGTGAGCAATACTTAAAATGCAATTAGGTCACCCCATAACAGCAGGATATCCATTTCCCATCGTTTCCATAAACATAATTAAAACGTGTGCTTCAAAATTAATTGAGTACGCTGTGGTGATCACAATCGATGTTGCATCTTTTACTGCTGATTTATACTCAATACAGTATAATTATTGTTTGAATTCCCCAATAGCAAGCAATTCCTCTGAACTCAAGCCTGCATTGCAGAAACCAAAGCAGTTGTTTGGAACAATGTTCTTTTTCACTGCAGAATTGTCACAAGGGAATGATTTGATGGCCACCAACGGTTCCGTGATGGAATGCATCCCAATCTACACCCTCATTCCTAAATCCATCATGGAGCACAACCAGATGACCAGATGTCTGTGCTGGAAGCGTGCTTGTGATGATGTCACAACCAAGGCTGGGGGGGGGGAGGGGGAAAATCGCATCATGAGTGGATTCCTTGGAGTGAACAGGGGTGGAGGTGAATCAGTGTGTGACACACTGATTCAGAGAGGAAGGAACGTGAGGTGGTGAATGAAAGGAATTCACTTATCTCACTCAATGTGTGTGGGGAAGCTACATACTGGAACATTTGAGCCTGTGATTAAATATAAGTATATAACCTTATATAATAAATATAAGGTATAGTTCTAGGTACTACAGGAGGAAAAGTATTGTTGATGTGGGGTCATTTGTAGAGTTACAGCGAGGTTACACCTATATTCACAGTATTTGGCCAACTGGTTTATGCATTGATGCTGTATATATCATAACAAGATTGTTTTAAAGTGTTAATTGTTTTTATTTTCATTTCGTACCTTACCATAACTATTTAACTTGGATTTGAGTGAGATATGACCTTTTGCTGCTGATATCTTTCTTGGGCCTCATGTATAAAAGGCTCTTGGTATGCTTGTATGAAAGAGTCCCAGATAAATGTCCACATAACAGATCTGGCATTTTATCCTCATTATGTGTGCACACATTAAGACTTAAAGACACTCCTTTCTAACAATTGGCTTGTATCTTATGAAGACAAATCGCCCCTTGGTGAGCCATTTGTAAATAAGCCTGGTTGAAAATGAGAGAGCGGTGTGACTCATGATGTGGTAACAAATCAGTTGTGTGTTAGCCGCGCTGTGGTCTCCGCAGTGGTGTGACTCCTGGGTTACTGCTTCTGCGCCATCATGCCCACTTCCTCTTGGCCGTGTGTGTGTGTGTGTTGGTGTGTGTCTATGTGTTATTGTGTGTGTGTGTTGGTGTGTGGCTATGTGTTATTGTGTGTGTGTGTTGGTGTGTGTCTATGTGTTATTGTGTGTGTGTGTGTGTTGGTGTGTGTCTATGTGTTTTGGTGTGTGTGTGTGTGTGTGTGTGTGTGTGTGTGAGAGAGACAGATGCTTTGGCATGCAGGGTGGGGTTGACCACCAAGGTATTGCAAACAGCAGTTACTCAGACACACACACACACACACACACGGATAGGACACAGACACACACATGCAAACATGCATAACCGCATGCATGGTCGACATATCTGTTCGGTGATGCGATTACAGGAACAGTTCCAAATTCTAACACCCCGGTTCCTGGTACATGAAAACATACCCAGGTTACTGCATTCTTGTGACATGGCATGTTTGATGTTATTGTAGAGGACAGTAATGTTCCACTAAGACATGCAAGCCCAATAGGAGGGCAGTTGAATTTGATTCAAACATTTTATTTCTGTAAAGATGTGTTACTATAGTCTTATGCTGGACTTACTGCTTATTGATGAAGTGGTTGATTGACAAGTGGATTAAAACCAAGAACATCTGGGGGTGAAGACAAAGGAGATTGTAAATCATAAATTGAGAGTAGGCAAAGAGATTCCTTTTTTTTTAATGAAATAATGCAACATTCATCGTGACATCATCGCTCAAAACAATCAGAAATACTAACTGAGCCAAACAATATATACGCCTGGTGTACTGGGCTAAAGACATTTAGGTGAATAATATTTCCATTGGGTAGAAGGAGGAAATAAAAACAGGGGATCAGCCCAAACAACACAAACACATACCTGTGGTTACAGGTGAGGCGCACACAGACCGGTTCTCCTCCGCTGTTTTCCCGTCTCTCCTCAGTGGCCCAAAGCTTCCAGCCTTTCTCTTCGTGTTTGCTCTCCGTAAGGTGCTCGGCATTCCTACTGCCTGCTTGTTCAGCTTCTTCAAGGTTTTCAAGTCCGCTTTCTGAGACCGTTTGCTGTCAAACAGATACTTTACTTTCAAACAGTCACAATGGAAGCCTCAAAGATGAGAGAGGTTCCAGAAGAATGGTGACCTTCCCTCCGATTTCAGT
The DNA here is from genome assembly GCA_027123675.1 of Molva macrophthalma. Taxonomy (NCBI): domain Eukaryota; kingdom Metazoa; phylum Chordata; class Actinopteri; order Gadiformes; family Lotidae; genus Molva; species Molva macrophthalma. The sequence continues at coordinate 8,731,756 of JAOPJO010000054.1, read as the reverse complement.
TTTGATGGATTTATTTGAAGGGATCTTTCTGCTATTGTGTTGTTTGGTGCGACACCGGCTTGATGTGATTAAGAGTCAAATATGTGTGATAGGAGTCGTAAATATACATTTAATTAAAATAAGATAGCTATGGTGTTTACAAAGGAAATATGGGCGCAGGTTTGTGTAATGTCTGGGTTTTCAACTCCCAGTCAAAAGGCACTGGGTTCGATCCCCAATGACATGCTCCTTAATGACCTGTATCTTCAGTGCAAGTCGCTTTAGATAAAAGCATCTGCTCACCACAAAATAGTAGTAAATAGTGGTGAATACGGACCAAAGAAGGGATAGAAAGGTGAAACAAGTGAAAAGTCAGGCGAATCAGAACTGCAATCAGAACTGAATGCAGGAGACAAAGGGATGAAAGGATGAAAAACGAGTGTATAAAAGAGGGCTGGGGGAGTTAGGTCACGGATGTCATGGCTAGTTAATCAGAATGGCAGGGTTGCCGTGGTGACATGGGGTCAATGCCATGGTGGCGGGGGGCGTGCAGGGCTGAGTCACATGACCCAGCTTCAGACCCCTTTAGGGGTTTCACAGACACACAGGTGCAGGGGACACAAGAACCAGGTGATGTGATGGGACCCAATTAAGGACATTACAATTTCCCTTGCTGTTCAGCGTTTATCCACAGTGTATTCAGACAGACCAGGAGCAGGTAGAGGTTAGCTGTCTTGCCGGGGTAGGCTGTGGAACAACCTAGCGTCCACGACACTATCCGGCCCCCTATTTATACGTACAAAATGTATTACACTCGAAATATGTGGCGTCAAGACAAAGTGGTGATGACAAGGTGAGGAATCAGGGATGTGTGACGACCATATGTACACTGGGGCCAAACTCGAAGAGAAACACATCTGACTGCTATTCAGCCGACCATGCTATAGGATTATCCTGTAGAGGGAGGCAAGCTAAGTAAAATTAGCCAGTTTTTGAGAATTAAAGAGCTAGTTCCTCTATGCCCGCCAACTGAAACCGCAAAACAATTTCCCTTTTCTGGTTTCTCGGAATCTTTCCATTCTATTTCTCATTAACAGCGACATCAACAAAAAAACGCTGGTCCATTTTAACCACACATGTCCCAAAATACTTAGACAAACAGAATCTTCCTGTCTCTTATTGACTTTAAAAAAGGCTCAGGTTCTAATGTCTTACCTTGTCTAGATTCCTGAGTAGGTAAATGTTTAACCAGAAAAGCAAAAGAAAAATGTTTTAAAATGATCTCAATCCAAGGCTATACAGTGAGAGCCAACACCCAATAGATGAAAGCTACAAACAGCTTCTCTGCGAAAGAGCAGCCCAGCTTTCAATCACCTGTTTGAATATTTAGTTAAGAATATTCCTTTGTTGGCTGCAGAAATGGCCTTACTTTACCTGCCAAGAAGAGCCACATTGAATTATTACCTGAGTTTCAATTTGATTATTGTTCTATTATATGTTCATCTCTTTTCTTGGTTCACAATCGTGTCTGTTTTGTGATAGAGATGCAAGAGCCATGAACACCAGACTCTGGTGCTTTTGAATAAAATAAAATAGTACTATTGCTAAGTAAGTCTTGCTTTTACCAAATGGAGAAATACATGTAGTGAATGTTACGTTGAAGAGTCATGTTATACATAATTTTAGTGGCTAAATATCCATTTCCCCATGCATTGGATAATGTTTCATGTCTGCTCAATTATGGACCATTTAAAGTAATGCCTATGGCAAAGCAATTAATGACCTTATTTCTCTATAACAAAGCAGCGCTGATTGCATCTGAACTCAGACTCAATTATGAAGCTCTTGTGTGACAGCAACCAGCAGCCAGACACCCAGTGAACAGAAAGTAGAGATCCACACTGGGGAGTCTGCAGCTAACTAGTCCTGTGGAACTGGATTTTGTGACCTTGTTTTCACAATGGCATTATAACTGTGCTGGGATTATCGGGAAAGGAGCTTTTGAGTGTGAGATCAGGAGGATCACACAGTAGGAAGGCCAGAATTCGAGTCTTGTTTAAACAAGGCAATTTCACTCTCCTCTCCTCAATTTATATCCGTTTCCATATATCCCTATATTCTCTGGTCAAATTTCTTCGAAACTGGATCATAAAAGATAAACGGTTCTGGGATATTTTTTTCCGCAAACACAGATGTGTGACATAACACAGCCCCACCAAAAAAACAAACAAACACCACGATGGCTATATATTTAGATGATATATGCATTGATTTATTTTTAAAATGTCTCATTCTCTATCGTTTTAAAAGTCTGAACACTGGATACTTATGACATGTCCAGGCAGTACAGTTGAAGGAATCATCGGAATGAGAAGAATTCTGGGCCATTCCTGATCTGGCACAGTCTCGGAGTCTGTCAACTCAGAGCAGGCAGGCCACTCCTTAGAGCCTGAAGGAAACCCGATCTGAACCCTTATCAGTTTCACTTTATACTAGCTGGTATGCACTCTGTGAGTATGAATGACACCGTTCAAATCGTGATATAAGAAGGGGTTCTCTGCACAATGTTTTGATTGATTGACTCGATTGGAACATACTCAATACCAAACACCTACTCCAGTTTTGGTTGCAACTTGCCAGGGCAGGCTACTTAGGCCCACATCATCGCTGTTTTACGTGTCCACTTGCAGTTTACGTAAGATAATCGTGGTTATCTTGGTGCAGTGCGACACTGATAGCGCTCGTATTGATAAGCAATGAAGTGTGTTGTCATGTTATTGTCATCTCTTATCAGTTTAACTTCGACTTGCAAAATTGACCTTACATTAAATGCCATACATACACATGTGCAATGGTCATATTCCATACTTCAATTGAATGTGCAAAATGCAGCATTTGAGCCGATTTATAATTAAAATTATATATTTGATGTATATGTTATGCAGTTTTTGTGAATCTGCCTGTTTTTCTATTCTCTATTTGTATTATTATTTGTCTTGTGACAAACTAATTATTTTGGGATGAATGTAGTACTCTTTGGGATTTATGTAGTACAATAAAAATACCCTATTTATCATATTGAGTCTTGCAGAATATTTAGTGAATTACAGCTTTACATTTTTACAACAAAATATCCATAATATTCCACTGTGTTATTGTCAGGGTTTAAACTTCATGTTTAAAGAACTCAACAAAGCCGTCCAAACAAAGTGGTTGAAAATCAGTTGTAAATATATCCATAGCCTATACAATCCATGAATGATGTCTGTTATAAGGTCATTTTAGTCTTCTCTTTTCTGAAAAATAACTAATCATATTTAGTCATAAATGTTATAGCAAAATATATTTTCCTAAGAACGTTTGTGTTTAGTTTGGTTTCCATGGGTTAAACTTGATACTTCTCTTCAAAAATAGGTTGGCCAAATAAACGGATAAGGCTGTGGGAAATCAGCAACAATTGGTTAATAAAAACTGTCAGTTGTTATCAATCTCTGGGCCTTGCTGTAGGGGTCTTGGTTCACCAGAGGTCAACAGTGTCTCCGTTGTTTGTGTCGGTAGTAAAAGAAGATATAAAATGGGTGTAGAAGTGCTGGAGGAATGTTAGCTTCCGTGTATAATTAAATGTGTGAAGTCTGCACAATGCAGGTTAATTGCTTGTGTGTGGGTGGGTGAGTGGGTGTGTGAGTGTGCATCAAATTTAAAATCTTTTAAGAGGTTGACTAATAGAGAAGGCCCTTTCATTTTGTGGTAATTCATCTAGCCATCAAGCAGGAATTGCCACATGTGTTTCACTTAAGCTAAATTAAAGTAGATTTTAATGCCAAAGGGGAGTTCAATTGCATCCCCCTTCCACCCAAGGGCAGAAAGTGTCCTACACATCTGCAATGAAAACAGCAGCGCGGACCACACTGCCGAACGCAACAGAGCCTCCGAAATAGACGTGATGACGTGGGGAGGCCAACATGAGGCCTGTAATTCAGCAAGGAGCCTATATAGTGATTAAGCCCCATGTAAAAAAAATGGTAGCACACACCACCCACTCTTTCTCTCTCTCTGGCACTTCCTGTCAGTACAAACACTGGCATTGGCAGAAAACACACAGAACTCAAGTGCCCAAGCCAATCCCTGATCTTGAGGAATCTATGCTTTTCCCTTTTTGTTATTCCTCCACGTTAAGCAGAACATTCTTTGTGGCTCCTTAAGCACGTTTATCTATAGACCGGCAAACAGAGTCTTGATACTGCACATATTTCCTACTATGCGCACAAAATACATATTTGAGTTCGGAGAACTATGTAATCAAACACACAAATAGTCCCTTTGGTTTCAATCACCATTGCAACAGCAGCTGACTGAAGGGGTCACAAGGCCCCCCCCCCCACCTCCATCTTAACCATAGCAACCACATCACATGACTGGCTCCCATGACCATGCAGCCAGACCATTGACTCGCCAGACTTTCCTTTTTGCCCCAGTTGGACGTTACTAGCGGTGGCCTGGGTTGAATAACCGCCATGAATGGCGCTTTGATTAGCATGCAGCGACCAACAACATGTGTGCCTTCTGGTCTACAGAGTTCATTAGCGGCTGCGGTTTAGCCGACGAGCAAAAGGAGGAACTACCTGCACTCTCTTTACAAGGAAGAAAAAGAACATAAAACAGGAACTCGCCGTATTCTTCGTCATTGCTCTCCAAAGGGCAAATTCTTCTGCTATCAGATGCAAGCACGACAGCAAGTGATTGAAGCCGAGCAGCAGTTGGGAGTTCCTGGGGGTGCCGGGGGGATGGGGTGCGGGGGGGGGGTCAGCAACAGTATCTGGAGCGCAGCTATAGTAACTTATCTCATCCACATACATGACTTATAGACGTCGGCGTGACTGTTAGCGTGTAGTGCGGCCGTGGCCCTGAGCGTGTCTAATCACATGGTCTGTCGGAGGCCTTGGAACAGACATGTCTGCAATCAGACATCCAAGTTCCCTTTAGGGGAAGAGATGATTATGGGATAGCTATAACCACACCCCAAACTAGGCAGGCTAGCTTCATGTTATACAGATCCAAGGACTATGACGGACATATAAGAACACGACTGACGGTTTACGGAGAACAAAGAGTGACCAAAAGCTTGTGTTTATGGTGTCTCACCTCTTTTCAGAGAGAGAGAGAGAGAGAGAGAGAGAGAGAGAGAGAGAGAGAGAGAGAGAGAGAGAGAGAGAGAGAGAG
>JAOPJO010000054.1:8676443-8700560 GCA_027123675.1 Molva macrophthalma | reverse complement strand
CTCTCTCTCTCTCTCTCTCTCTCTCTCTCTCTCTCTCTCTCTCTCTCTCTCTCTCTCTCTCTCTCTCACTCTTGCTCACTCTCTCCATCTGATGGCTTTTTGTCCCATCTTCGATCTGTTGCCAGTGCTTTTTTATTCATCATCATCTCTCCCCTAAAGTAATATGACAGTGTCTCCCCTCCAGTGCTTTGTGCTGAGTAACTGACTTTGATCAGCCGATCAATGGCGCTGAATGCCATCCAGGCTCTCTGTCAAGCAGTGTGAAGGTCACCATGTGTCCTCTGGGCAAGCTCACCCTCATCATTCATGTCTTCGCTAGCATGTTGCACCGCCGTTTGTTGTTGGGGATCAAAGTCAATTTTCCCCCTCTGTTTGCCTTTTTTAGGCAGCTTTCTCATTATGTTAAAGCCGTAGCCTTCGTACGCGCGAAAAAAAAAGGGCAACAATTGAAATAGAAAATAGATTGGAAAAGCCGGCGTCTTTAATGGTGGAGGAGATAAGGCGCACCTCTCGCACTGCTGAGCAGCAGACAATATCTGTCTATACGTACCTTAGGAGTGGGTGAGTCAGCGCTTCCTGTGTTTTAGGGTGGCATCCATCAAACCACATCCCTACCAGGCAGGCTCATCAGTCTGATGAGGTTCCCTTTCCTTAAAAGTCTCTGCTCCTATAAAATACTTGGCTTTTTCTCCCCCCTCCTCTTGTTTATATATTCTCTCTCTCTCTTGGCTTTTCATCCGTGGCGGGTCCAATGAGCTCCTTCTGGACCTCCACCCATCACAGGGCTTCAAGTGGCCCCAAAATGTTTATGCCACTTTGTCAACAAGATGTTATTTACACAAAATCCCGTTTTTTCAAACAGACGCAGCTTGCCAGCAAACACGAAATGCACACAAGGTATGTGGCTCCGTGGTTAGGTTTTCTTTTCATCTATTTGATCATGCAAACTCAGCAAGATGAACAGAAGCCGGCACAATTCACAACCACAGCTCATTGCTAAACATCTATAAACACTACTGGACCCGATATTTCAAATTAAAAGCTATCTATAAACAACCAAATGGATGCAGTGCTTCAAATTTAAAGTGCCAGGGACATCCCTTCACCGCTCTGCAATTCATCTCAGAAATGACTTAAATAATAAATAACCAAATCTTGATTCTATTGCTGTTCAGAACACTGGCATTGTCAAAACAACAACAACACACAGGCAAACATAGAATGGGCGACTTGGCCTCAGCAGGGTCAAACAGCCTCGCCTCCTGAAAGGCAGTAAAGGGCGTTCACATGGTCAGGAATGGCCTGAATGGCCGAATGTGGGTCTGTGGCGGCGGTCAGGGAACTCGCTCTATAGGTTGTTGTGGTGCTCAGGGTGTCCGGGGGAGTGATGGCTCAAATAGGGGGGTTAATGGAGCACATTAGGCCAGGGCTCTGGTGTTGCCCCAGGGGTGAGCTGGATGCTGACTCACAGACCACTCTGGAGGAGCTGGGATGTACATTACCGTCAGTGTACCTTCCCACATGGTCACTCTTTCCAAAATGCTTTTTCCCCTCATTGATCCACAGGTGCACTCTCAGATTAGATTTTTTTATTCATTTGTTACAGTCAATACTTCCTGGGTGGCAAAAAGTCTTTCCTCATAGTGTGCATTCCTTTAGTGATGCTGAGTGGAATGTGGAATAATGTGTGTGTGTGTGTGTGTGTGTGTGTGTGTGTGTGTGTGTGTGCGTGCAGCTGAGTCTGTGTATTTGTGCATCTTACTCTGCTTGTTTGTCTGTGTGTTTGTCAATGTACGTGTATGTGTGTATATGTGTGTGTGTGTGTGTGTGTGTGTTTGTGTATGTGTGCCCGCACGCTTGTGTGTGTGTGTGTGTGTGTGTGTGTGTGTGTGTGTGTGCAGCTGAGTGTGTGTGTTTGTCTGCGTGTTTGTCAATGTATGTATGTGTGTGTGTTTTTGGAAGCGTTACAATGTTTAAGTGTTGTTTTATTCTGTGAGTGCATAATATTTGATCATCGGAGTGGTGCCACCTGAACCTTAGCTACCTCACATCATTAGCATCTAACCCCCCCCACCCAAAGTGCACTAGTAATTGGAACGACTCCCATCCACTAGGCACACTTAATGGAATGGATCCCAGGGATGAAAGTGGGCTCCTCTAACCAATGGAAAATAAAGAAGGACAAAGAAAATGACGTGAAAACTTTATTTTTTCCCATTAGACGGCCAATTTCGCCGAAAGTTCTGCCAGTTTCCTGTGTTTAAAAGCACACCCTAAAAGGTAATTCATGAATCATGAATCTAGTGGAACGAATAGAGTTAATGCATCATAATGTAGCCGTTTATCAAAGTGACAGTAACAAATTATACGTACTAGTGGCTCTGCACTGGCTAGAAGGATTGCAGTGTTGTTACTCGCCGTGTGTGTAGGTACATGCCTTCACATGCTGAGCGGTAACGTACATTCAGCACGTGAGGAGCGGGAGAGAGAGACACAAAGACAAAGAGACAGAGAGAAATGTATTAACGACAAGCAGAAATAACATGACGCAACATGCATTCACACCTACACACTCAGTCTTGCTCATTGGCTATAAAGGGTCACCCTCCTCCTGATTGGCTATAATGTTTTACCCTGCTGCTGATTGGCTATAACTTTTCACCATTCTGCTGATTGGTTGTAACTTTCAACAAGACTTGTGATTCATCTTAATTAATATTCATATTCATATTAATATTAAACAACTAATGTTTCCACTGTCTAATACTCATATCCAACCTAAATCCAATCACATTTAAAGAAGAGGCTAGATTGATATTGGAGGACTTATTGTTTGAATAAAAAGCAAAGATCTGTAAAAGGCTATTATTTGAGGTTTAAAAAACTGTTGATAAGGTAAACCTTGGACTATTAGCCTCAGCCTTTGTTGCTGTGAGATTAACAAAGCAATGTTAGTTATTGTACTATCTAATACGCAAGCACCATCTGTTTGTATTTTAATTGGCAACATCCGTCGCCGAAGACAACAAAAGGTTATCATTTTTCTCCTTTTTACTTTGGGCATGTTTTCCACACAGACCTCTTCTCAAGTCAATATTTTGCAGCCCAGACAACGGCATGATTGATGGATGAAGGGCAGACGGGCCAAGGACAGCACGGATTCGATTCAAGGGCTGAAAAGAAAGACGACAAAAATGATAAAATAAACAGTTTAGTGAGGACCAAAAAGAATGAGAAAAGAGAGAGACAGAGAGAGAGAGAGAGAATAAGAGACACTCTCAACCATGAACAACCCCCAAAAAACTGCACAGTGAGGAGGATCAAATCAGGACAATATATATATATATTGTCGTGGCAATTTCTTTATGAGATATTGCGTCTAGGACAGGAGAGACTTCTAAATGCAAAAAAGCACACAATAGTTGCAGAAAATGTACCTGTTTAATGTATGCATACACCAGTCTCCTCTCTAGCAGAGTGAGCCCAGAATACAGTTTCACAGAGCTATTTAAACGGTTTCAGCCCCTCCCCGCAATGCAATTGTCAATGATCAAATCAGGGAAATGTTTACCTAAAGGACAGAGTTGCCTGTGTTCTCATCAAGCAGAGAAATGCATAAGGGGACCACTGCTTCCTTGTGACCGGTTTCAATTATTAAAAGCAAACAACATATGGATTTTTCCACGAAAGAAAGATGTAGAAAAACACTCAATAACGACTCAACTTGAAATTGAAAGAAGAAGAAAAAACTGAACTGTATTTTCTGGAGACAGGAAACAATGTGGCTGTACATCTGGTGGGGAGTTACCCACTGGGCCAGAGACTCAATGAGGCCTTATCACCGAAACACGAGGTCTGCGTTACAGAAGCCAGCGAGGGACTTCTCAGGGAGCCCGGGAACGGCGGATGAGGAAATGGAGGATTTGTTTCACTATCAAAAAATCACTATTTTGGATAGTGATGTTCTTTTTTATATTACATTTCATAAACAAATATTTTTGTGCTTTTGGTCATCAAGCAGACGCTTGTATCCAAATGACTCACAAGTGAGGCTGAAAACAAACATCAGAGAAAAAGATAAATCTGGAGCCGTTCCATTTAGCCAACAGGCTCCACAGTGTGAAGCTGAATTCAGAAGGGCTTTACAGAATGGCTATCGTTCATAAACATATTTTGCTCCACTAATGGCCTCTTAGATCACACAGCAGATGTGCTATACATCTTCACTAGCTATATACATAAAACAAACATTGTTAACCTCCCCCATTAAACCACGGCAGATTAATGTCCATATCCCCTCCCACATTGGTTGGTATTCTCTCCTTACCTCCATCTCCTTCCTTCTCCTCCTACTCCTTACATCGCTTCCGTACCCTTTACTAACGAACAGGAAGCGCCGCCATTTTTACAAACATGTGGAAGTTATGGTCTGACATTTTCCAGACCTAATAAGGTGAGAAATAAAGAAACACACAGACACACACACACACACACACACAGATGCACACATAAAGGTAAGGTCACAGGGAAATGGCGACCCTCTGCATCAGCACCTTCATATCAGAAATGGAAGCTTGTGTGTGTCCCTGATAAGGACCCAGACATAGTTATATTTTTCTCACAGAGCTTTATGACTGAGTGTGGTATTTTCTCAGGGCGGGTCTAGCTTGCTGGCTGGATAAGAATGCTAGCTGGCTGCAGATCACAGATGGAAAGGAGGAACAGGCCTGGGAGACAGAATACATAGCAGGGAGTAATGTCATGTTCTGGCCTCGTGTGCATGAAGAGATTGGGTGTGTGTGGCTGGGACCATCCATGCTTGGAAAGTGTGCATTCATTCTATTGTAGGCATATTCATATATGTCTATATATTATTAAGCCCTTTGAAATACTCAGCTTTTTGTGATTGTTGTTGTTGGTGCCTCCTAATTAGGAATAATGTTTCAGTTGCATACCATTGAACTCAGTTTCATGAAAAACTGAAAAATAATCGTAAATCAATCCAACACTATCGACTATCTGCTGTTTCATTACAGATTTACCAGTTGTGGCCATTTTGGGGATAAATAAAGGGATGTTTTTGTTTAACCTACACACTGTTATCTGTCCTGGATGTGTTACACAATCCAAACAATCTTTCACCTTTGAACCATAAACACAATTTGTTTGAACGAAACCCGTAGCTAGTGAAATCCACAGCATTTCTTTCAATTTCTGATACTTGTCATTTTCATACCTGTCATTTTTCTATTTATTGCGCAGCCTACAATCCATGTCGAACAAGTCTCACAATGGAGACAAAAAAAAAACCCAAACCCGTCACGTTGTCAGCGAACGAGAAATGCGCCGGACCCTGAGCTGTCAATCGACCCACATCTGGGGGCTGATCTGAGGCTTGTGAACGTGTGAATCACTTGTGAAAGGCAAAGTTAATTTCACCCCCCGGTTTGATGGTTGCTTGGCGATAAGATTTTTGATGAGCTCCATGCATGTGACAGGAGATAAGGGAGAGTCGGTGGGGAAAATAAACTCAGGGGGTGGGGGGGGGGGGGAGTGAGGGGATGGTGCTGGTGGGGGTGTTGGGTGGGCAGATAGTGAGAGGCAGAAACAGACGTAAACAAAGAGGCTTCTTGAAAAGTATTCATTAGAAAAAGAGAAAGCATGCAATTACGCACACACACACACACACACACACACACACACACACACACACACACACTATGAATGGGGGAGGATCTGTCACTACCAGTATGTCAACCCCCACCCCCCCAGTGCTGACAGCCCAGAATGGTGTGTTGTGGCAGTGGAGCTGGATTCAGACCCGTTTCAGCTCCCCCACCCGTCCCACCCTCCGCCTCCTCTGTTTCAGTCGTTGGTCCGCTGAGTCTGAACACACAGAGTGTAGAAGAAACTTGAATCTGCAGCTGTTACTACAAGGCTTTTCTTTTTTTTATTTTACTCCCGCTCTCTCTTCCTGTATGCTCCGACATGACACTGAGATCTTTCTTTTAAGGCTTTTGTCTTCCTTCGTCCTCTCCCCCTCCATGACCCACCAGCACCATAGAATTCCTCCTCAAATAGAAACCACTACCAGGACACAAATCGACTGCGATAATTACCTGCAATTAAGGGGATATCACGACACACTACATTACAGTAATGGGGTAAACACTTAAGCATTGTGCTCAACATGTCGTCTGGACCAATCGTCTGCTTCCTTTTTCGGGCCCGGTTACTGTATGAAACATTGAGTGCCAATAGACGCTGGCCATCACTACTTGAATACCAGCCATTCTTCTCCGGGCACAGCTGTGGCCCCAGCGCCCTTAATCTGCCAATCCGTTTTTCTCGTGCCAAAATGTCCTCTACCACAGTCAAACTTTTCCCAATGTGCCACATCTTCCTCTGTGACCAGACCATCATGACTGTTGTTGTTTTATGCACTTAGGTGGAATTGAGAGGAAGGTAATTTGTTTAGAGGTACTTCCTCTGTGATGAAAGATTTATTTTTAGAAACTTGGTAACGGTGCAGCACTTACATTTTCTGTGGTTACTCCAATTTGATTGCATGCTTTGATTGCATGCTCTGTCTCACGTATCAGTCCATTTATGTGCCGAGTCTTCTGCATGACTGAATAACTAAATAAATAAAAAGACTGTGCAAGATTTTCATCCATTTTTAGTCATTTGTAACACTTGTCAGAATTCGGGGAAAGTGCGAGAATTCTCGTGCAGTGTCCCTTGAAGTTGTTGATGTAAAACACTCTGTGATATAACTCAGGAGGTTCAATCAATAGCTCTCTTTCCAGTGAAATGTGATTATGTTCAGCCTGCAGCAAGTGCCACTCTCTCTCTCCATCAACATCCTCATACACAAACAAATAAATACACACACATACACACTGCTCTTCGTTTGAGTCTCAAACACACAGATATTCAAAATCAAATTGTTTTATTTATCCAATGCACAATATAACAAACAATCATTGAACAGTGAAATTCTTAAGACATGGCAGCAACCACTACATGGCATAGTACAAATCTATCTTCAATTTATTATAAAGATTCATAAATAAGGGCAAAAATACCAAAAAAAATGGAAGAAATAACAAAAATATACAAACGAATAAAAAACTGCAGTTCCAGAGACTGTAATGACGGTGAATATGAACAATGGGAATAAAAGTATCAAATATTATAAATATAAAGTGTAGGAGTGCCAATGAATATGAACTTTGAATTGTGGTGATGATCATTGAATGATCAGTGCATACATCGGGGTGATCATGTGATCAATGTGATCACTGATCAATCTGGCTGATGGAGAAGCCTGAAGGCCTGCAGGGAAACCTGCTAGTCTGGTAGTTCCTGCATGGATGCTCTGGTAGCATCTACCAGACAGTAGCACCATGAACAGTCCATAGCATGGGCGGCTGTACATACACAGAGTACACACACAGAGTGCGCACAAAGCCTCATGTTCATACAATTCATGTGTGTGAGTCCATAGACAGGAACATGTACAAGCTGTGCTGAAATGATTTCTTACACAGTAAAAATGATGAGAGTCCAATGTGTTGACGATTTGGTAATCAGCTTTCATATTTCAAAGGGATTCATCATTTCTGCCGTGACTTTAGCATCATATTACCTGTCTCTCCCGTTGTCCTCTGCTGCGTAACGTCCTCACGAGGCCTCCCGTTCTCATTTTTAATTGATCGTGTCTGGGATCTCAGAGAAGACATTCATCTTTTGTGACGGTCTTTCCCCTGGATCCGGACATTTCAGGTCTCCCCCCTGCCCAATGTTATCCTCTAGTTGAACTGTCGTCGTCCCCCCCCCCCACACCACCCCTCTTTCTTTTATCTCTCTATGTTTAATTTTCTACTTCCTTTTCTCATCCCTCTTGTGATCTGATAAGACCAGAAGACCATCAGCCCATTAGCCGCGCCGGTCGGAATGAACAAGTGATTTGTTAAAACCTCACATGATGTTTTCAAACAGACACGCCATGGGGTCCGTATTCTTTCCCGACGTTCATTGAAAACAGATAGAGATGCAGAGATCTATAGGAACACAAACACAACATGTTCTTCTGGAGAGATCGTTTGTCATGTGACCTAATGGTGGCCTACGCTTGAGGCTTAAATGCATTGGAGAAAGTGGTTGAGTTGGACAACATGTGTGTGCATGCACATGCACACATACACACACACTCACACACACACACACACACACACACACACACACCCACACACACACACACACAGACCTAGTAACACAGCAGCCCCCTCTTGTATGGTGGGTTCCAAGGACTCCGATCAGAACACAGGTTCTGGTTCCCAAGGTGTGGCTCTCACAGATACAGGCTGTCTTTATCCCTTCAGCCATTGGCTTCGTAACAAATGTACCTGAGGGGCTTTTAATCTTCATCTTCATCATTTTCAACCGCTTATCCGGGGTCGGGTCGCGGGGGCAGCAGCTCTAGCAGGGGACCCCAGACTTCCCTTTCCCGGGCCACATTGACCAACTCTGACGGGGGATCCCGAGGCGTTCCCAGGCCAGTGTGGAGATATAATCTTACCTAGTCCTGGGTCTTCCCTGAGGCCTCCTCCCCACTGGACGTGCCTGAAACACCTCCCTAGGGAGGCGCCCACGGGGCATCCTTACCAGATGCCCAAACCAATGCCAAAACCTCAACTGACTCCTTTCTACGCAAAGGAGTCAGTTGAGGTGGTTCGGGTACCCAGTGTACCTGAGGGGCTTTTTGTTTGTGTTTATTTATTGGTATTCACTTTATTTGCTTACACTGTTGCGTAAGACTCCCAGTGTGTTTTGGGGCTGGCCTTGACTCCTACTACTCTACACTAACTCACACATGCAAAATAACACACCAAGTCAGTCACTCGCTCACTCAGTCAGTCAATCCCTCAGTCACTCAATCACTCTGTCATTTAGTCAGTCAGTCAGTCAGCCATTCGCTCACTCACTCACAAACTAGCTAACAAACTCACTCACTCATTAACCGTATGACATCATCTTCATCCTGTTGTCCCGTGTCGTTTCCCTGGTCCGGGCTGAGGGTGGTTCTAATTGAGGAGCAGAATGCATGCTGGGGGATGGCTGATAAGTTAAAGTCACCGACGGCGGAGCCGTCCATCACACCCGGTGAGGCGGGGCAACAGGGAGCCAACGTGATTGGATCAGAGCCACTTCATTAAGGCTCCACATGACCCAGACGGCGGCTTATGCCTCTGGACAGAGAGCAGTGTGCGTGTGTATCATATGTCTGTGTTTGTGTGTCTGTGTGCATGTATGTGTGTGTGTATTTGTGTATGTGTGTGTGTATTTGTGTGTGTGAGGAGTGTGTTATTGTTTTAAAATGGTGGAAAGGATGATAGATGACGAGAGAGAGAGAGAGAGAGAGAGAGAGAGAGAGAGAGAGAGAGAGAGAGAGAGAGAGAGAGAGATGGTCAGAACAGAGATGCTGAGGATGATGAAGAAGGGTGGAATCGAGACATAATCACAGATTTAAGGAACAGGAATTAAGGAGGAGTGGGATGCACAGAAGGGTGGACCGTTATTAATAAGGAAATAGCTAATGACAAACTGCCTGACAGATCAGCTAATGGCATTTCTGGAAATGATTTTATCTGTTTCTGTCTTTATTTATTTATATATGTATCCATAGTCCTTTAAATTGCCACTTAGCCACTCATGTACACTATGCAATGCAGACTTTTTATGGTGACTGTTACAACAAATACATGCTTCCATCTACTGGCTAGATTGTGTATTGCACAATCAGGCAACGGCAAAATTCTCCCTAAAAGTGTTAAGCACTCTGCAGTGTTTAACTGTGCACCTATTTATTAAATATGCCCTTTGCCTCTCTTTGGGTTCTGAGCTACTATTGTACAAATATTACCATAGTTGATAAGTAATGATTCATATTGTTATCTTAACATTAAATACGTCATTGAGATTTACATGCACATTCATTCATTTGGCATACATCAGACAGAAGATATCAGTATTGGCGATTAGTTATTTAAAATCTATTAAACAAAGTGACAGAGTGAGCATTCCTAGGCACTACAGCGCCCCTTGTGGTGAAATTAGACATAGCTGTCTATGGCGAAACCCCTAATTGCTTAAACGGCTGCAGCTGTGTCTGTAGGCTTACTGCGGAGCAAACATTTAGTGTGTAAAGATAAAGCAAGGAAGAAGGACATGCTCTGTAAATATATGTATATACTAGACTTGATAATGTCAGAAAAGTTAGTATATTTTCTTCATCTCATCATATGTATTACAAATTCTGTTCTTACAATCTACTGGTTTTGTGTAGCCCAACCAAAGTGTTGATATGGGTAAGAATTGTGTTTTTATTTTAACCTGTGTAGCCTATTGTTTGAATTATAATCTGTTTTCGTTTTGTTTTGCAGACCATACCAACATAACGAGATGTGTTTGCTTGTGGACAGGAGCCCTGCAGTGGCAAACAAACCAACAACCTGAACTCCTAAGCATACAATCCTGTGTAGCGTTGTGTTCATCTTTATTAATGTATAGGCCTATTATCAGATACAGGTATATTTACAAAACGATATTGCACACATTGTTTACTCTGTTCATTTGTTGTATTTTTATTTTTATTATTTTTTTTCAAATTCATAACAGCAAGAATCAAATATAGCACTTCAGGCCCCATGAAAAGATTGTCAATAAAAACTACTCTCTCTTAAACCATTTTTTTCCCCCTTTTTTCCTTCCTTCCGTTCCCGGTCAATCTGTACAATATTTAATCATATGAGTTTATATATTTTATGGCTTTAGTCTGTGGCTTTCAGCAGTTCCAACAGTGTCCACTAGGGGCGCTGTTGAGAGGAGGTGACCATCATGCGAACACATGACTGATCCCTTCAAGGGGCCTGGAACAGTAAAACAAGCGGAGAACTAAAATGCGGGCGCAGACAAAATACATCTTATTAGCACTACGAGCAGAGAAAAACAAACCAAAACTTCAGTTTTACATCATACAATAAACTTAAGCATGCGTGCTTGTAGAAGATGAAAGGTGACACGCTGGTCAGGACAACATTTTCAAAGTAACGAGTTGCACATTAAATCATGAGAGTAATACTGAAATCCCCCAAATAGATTGTTTTCCATAATTCCACCTAATGGCAATCATATTGAGTCAATTTCATCTACTAAAAGCACAGCTTACAAACTTAAAGAACATACTTAGCTATGGTGTTTGTGTTGTATGTATTTTAACTCTCCAAGTGGTGAAACGTCTGTGAGTATATTCTTAGGAATACTTTTTTAAGATTTTTTTAAAATGAACTACTATTCTATTTTTATATGTTTTTCATAGTTTCATTCATTACATTAATAGAATATTGGATACTGTAAATACTTCTTATTGTGTTACATGTTTTTTTTTCTTATTCAATATTACTCAGTTGTGATCTTTTTTTGTTTTTTAAATAGGTAAATGTAATTTCCTTGAACATGCAATTCCTTACTGACTAAGGAAAAGAAAAATGACTTGTTGTGATTGGTTGGGCCTGGCAGGGCGTGGCCATGACGCCCAGACCTGTCGCTAGGCAGGCTAGGGGACCAGATGAACCCAGACAGGCCCTTGCACCGGAGGCTCGTGAAGGCCTCCTCCAGAGGGTTTCCTGGCAAACTACAAGCTGTTGACAACAAAAAGAGAGCAACACGTTGCCTTCTCTCAACGAAGGAGTCAGAGAGTGAGAACTCAGGGCCCTTTTAAGCAAAGCGTTTTTTTGTTCAGCCTTTTCATAAGATTTTTTTTTTAGTTATCCTAGCAAAATTCCTTGTCGATAGACATTTTTTTTTTTATTCAAAATAAGATCTCAATATACATGATTCTCTCTTTTTTGACTATGTACAGAAGTGCAAAAAAGTCAACTGTCACCCACCGCCTCTTGTTCCCCCCTCCTCGTTTGTTTGTGGTTTGCTTAGTAAGAGATCAGTGTTCACGCTCTATAGTCACATGACCCCCATCACCAGCGTCTCTTAAAAGTGATCAAATATGCAGCTTGTTTTCCAACATGGCCCAACTTCCAGGGAGAGTAAAAATATTCAAACAATATTTACTTTTTGAAATGGATACAGTAGAAAATAACATCTTTAAACTCTAAACATCTAAGAACCAGTTTTTTTTATATTATTTTCTTCTAGCATGACTAGTTACAAACCATACGATCATAAAATATTACTCACTTATTGGCAATTGTTGCAAAGATCGCAATTAAGCCACTCTCTTCTTATTTTTTCCTCGTTTTAACATACTTATATAAAACATCTTTGTTGAAAGAACTCAAACAGACCAGAAAATAATTAACAATATGCATACTCTTCAAATAACGTATAAAATACAGAGTTCACAATCGTAATCATACTTAAACTGACAATACATGGAATATTAGAAAGACTGTGCGTGAGGAACACATAACCACATTGCCTTATATCTAATATAAGATAACTTTAAACAGACCAAAATTCAACAGAACCTAACCACAAACCCAAACAAATCAAAGTCAAACCACAAAATAGAAAAAAAGGATTAACGATTACATAGTACTGTGTTTGTGTGTGTGTGTGTGTGTGTGTGTTTATGTGTGTGTCTGTATGCGTGTATATTTTTAGGTGATGTGAATTAGGCAACTGGATGGTTTAAAATGACATGTGGCATTGTGCTGACCGAATGGTGCATTCTAAGGCTTCGGATGATACAATCGTCATGAAATAGTTCGAAATTCCCTTGCTGTTGACTCATTTAACATGACCGCCAAACACCCAGAATAGAAACAAATCTAAAACAAAACAAAGCAAAAATTCTATTTTGTGTATACAAAAAATCTCCTCAACACCCAATACACATTTGCCTCACTTAGTTTTTAACTTATCCTCCCAAAAACATCTAAAATGAATGAGACAAAAAACATGACTTTGGCTGTTCATCAGAAAACACTCCCAAGGAGACCCATTAGAAACAAGGTCTCTTAAATATGTCAAACGATACACACACTGCAAGGACTATACCTAACAATCCACCTTAAATATAGATAGAACACCCACAATGAATAACAATTCATAAAGTCATCGCATTTGAACCATGATTATTATTTCATTTTCTGCGGTTTTTGTGTCCTATTGAGTGCCTCGTTGATTTTCACAAAGCTTTTATTTCAGACTCTGTTAGAATTTCACCATGATACAAATCAGAGGACTCTTAAGACTCTGTTATTCATTTAAATTCACCCACCTAGTCTTTGTGAAGTCCAAAGACTCTTTATGTTTTACATACGAAGAGACCGCTGTCACAGCAGCTTCCTTTGCTGATTCTAACTAGACATCCAAAACCAGGGTCGTTGTAGGATTACAAAACAAGACACAAACAAAGAAACAGCTTTTCAATAGGATCCGGGTCAACATACTCATTGTACTGCTCCTCCAGACTCATTAAAGGGTAATTTTTTCTTGTTTTGAACGCTGCATTATTCTGCTTAACCACGACACCTGATTCTGAGATGTGTAGCACATTACAGGGACAACTGCAGCATCTAATACATGTGCTTCAGAGATAGAAAGATACGCTACAAAATCAAGTTACCACTGTGCATGCATGCATTCGTCTTTCATGTAATGCTCCCTTCCTTCTGACCCTTTCTTAAAACTTCAAACTAAATTAAAGGTTCGCCTTCATGTAAACAAATGAACACTTTAAGGTTACTAAACGAACCCAAAATAGAGAAGAAGAAAACATAAAAAAACGAAACCCTCTTTAATTCTTGGTCTCTGAACGTACCAGACTAGTTGCGTCGACTAATACACCACACGTTAGACCCATTGTTGACATTCAAAGTGTGTCCGGTGATTAAACAAACAAGTTGCCTCTACGTCTTCGAAAGGCAGACTTCAGTGTGAATGGTAGTCTTTTCCGTTTTGTTGTAGTTTTTTTTGTTGAGTGCATGGAATATACATGAAGAAAAAGAACCCGAAACAGCAAACCAGGCCTTCTTTCTTAAACATGCAGGTACTGTTCCACTCCGGATAAAATGTTCTCGTTTTTGCTTCTTGATGTCCGAGGCATGAAGAGTGATTATTATTGTTGGGTTTAACACTGACATGTCGCAGTTTAATCTGGAGAGAAGTGTATGAGGCCAAGATGGAAGGAGAGAGATTTAAAGGAAAAATGTATACAGTACTAGGGCAATCACTAAAGATGCTGCATGGATAGCATACTCTTTGCGATATATCAACATTGATGCTGGTCAAATACTGTAATTTTGGATTTTACATAATTTTTTAATTTATTTAGATTTATGTCAATACTTCATATGACTATCATATTATAGTATGTAGGTCACTAGTTAAAAAAATGTCCAGTTAGCGATGTTATGAAGGAGGTAGGGTACATACTGTTGTGATTGAGACTCCTACATCTGGGTCATGTACTTGTGGCTGGTCAGATGTTCTGCAGATATTATCGGAATCTGCAGATGAGAAAGTGTGGGAGAAAAGGGAAACGCAAAGGGAGAGGAAGGGTGAGTGTGTGAACGAGAGAGTTAGGGCACAAAAGACAAGAGAAGTAGAGCTAGAAATAAGGGCATAAAGATCGATTGAGACATTAACGAGGAGCAAAAGAATACACAGAATAAAGTATTTTGCCGCATTCAAACTTGAATGCAGTAAAAAAATACTTTTACTACCTTGTACATCTGAAAGGTTTTCATTTTAGGGCATGCCAAGATTCAGAAAGTCAATAAAAAAAAATATTCAAAGGTCAGTTGGTTTGACAGCAGTGCGGTGGCAGTGAAATAGCGAACCTGATTGGCTGAGGCGTTTCCGAAGGGAACACTTGTGGCAGATGTGGTGGCTGCAGACACGGCCTGGTTACCGCCGTGCATCATGGGAACTTAAAGAGAGATCACACAGTCGAAGTTAAACAAAGCTATTTTGGGTCAACTCTTCATGTTTAGGCCTGTCAAGATGCTGACAAACATGAGGAAGTTATAGTTAAAAAGATATATATAAAATAAATATAATGTATTATTCATATGATCATTGATACTCATTTATTCATAACAAGCTGACCTAAATGTTGTATGCAATTTAATAAGTAATGCAATGCAATGAAATTAATAAGTAATGACTAATGTGATGATAACAGTAATGATAGTGATACAAATAACAAATCTGCATGTTTATATTACATACATTAGTAGACTTTTGAAAAAGGGTTGTGTTAAAGGACAGGTGATGTGATGTATCCTAATGTAGGACTGAGAGGCAAAACAAAGACGTCAATCTAATTGGGTCACTTTAAATGACCCCGTGTCTGGTTTTGTCTGGTGAAGGGTTGATAGTTTCTTATAGTATACCATTTGTTGTGAACAAAAAAGAATATTAAGAAAAATACTTCTGCAGTGGGCTGTGAGGAACAGTAACTTGAATGGACTAATACAGATACACAGTTAGGAAAGCTGGTACCTACCAACGCTGGTTGCAGGTCCCATGCACAATATTGAGCCTGGCCATCATGCGTTGAAGGTGGTGGATCGGAAAAGGAAGACGGGGAGAAAGGGTCAAATGTCACCAAACTTGTCATGTTATAACTCATATGGGCCGTGTCATATGTTATCATCATTAAAAGTCATATCTCCACAGACAGTAGGCCTATACCACAGGATTGTGTTATATAAAAAACATAATCACGTGAAAATCTGCAGTGGGTGTGCTGTTATGTGGTTAAAACGTGGTTGAAATCTACACATCATTCCAAGGGATGTTTTACAGTTTAGAAGATAATGCAAAAAATGTACAGTACATTGGGATTGTGAGGAAAACGATTCGGTACTAAAAGTTAGCTGCGGACCTAAAAGGTCTGCATCTTTTGTTCTCTCTTTCTCTCTGACAGACTCACTTATGTTCCCATTGCATGTATTACGGATGTAATGGTTGTTTGCCCATGGTCGTTACGGATGACCTGCCTTTAGCTCCTGCCCTGTACTTTACAGTGACCTGACAGTCCAATTGTGGGGGGTAAAAGATTTGAGTATCACAACCACTCACAGCAAGGGATCGATGGCAGCCTATACTTAGGCTGTCAGACGGAAAGTATGGGACACGTGTGACGTGCAGTGGACGGAGCTCACCTGATCTACCACTGCGAGACCTGTGTGTGTGTGTGTGTGTGGGAAGTCAACGCTTTTCCTGAGCGTGAAAGAGAACAACAGCACACATACAAAGGCAAGCTTTAGCAATGCCTAGATGCGTCCACCGAGCTATTGCATGGTTATTTTTGCTGTTATTGCTCGGATTATTCTTTAATTCACTACACCTGTTAAAAGCAAAATCAACCTGAGCCTTGATGTGGTGGAAGCAATGCAAGCAGTTCCAGAAGCTAGCATGGTGTCATATCCTGCATGGCAAGCTAACTTCCTCACCTGACGGTATGAAGGCGGTCTGCTGCTGGAACTGCATGTTGGCCAGCGCTTGTTGGTACTGGAACATGCCAGCGTTGAACATGGTGGTGGCACCGTTGGCTTTCTCAATGGTGGGTCTCTTTGGTAATGGTGGCAAGACGGGAGGGAGCCCCTGGTGAGGGGACAACACCAAAATAAAGGGATGGGAGTGGTGGGGGAACCAAACAAAGATGGCAGCGGTGGGTGGTTGACGTTCCACGACAGAGAGAGGAGAGAATTCAGTTAGTAGGTAACGTAGCCTTTTTGAAAGTCAAAGAAACTAATAGATCAAATATTGGGAAGCAAACAGTAGTCTCCTACACTTCTCTGAGACGGACAGAGATGCTAGCGGGCAGCTGAGGGACAGTGATAGTTGAGTGCCAATGATGCTAGCTGACAGCAATACTAGCTGAAGATGATGCTGGTCAAATGACAGGGATGCTGGCTGAGAGTTATGCTAGTAAAAGGACAGTGATGCTAGTTGACGGCAAATTAAGCTAGTTATAGAAAAGTTGAACAGTGATGCTAGCTAACAGTGATGCTAGTTGAGGGCCAATTAAGCTAGTTAAAGGAAAGTTGGACAGTGATGCTAGCTGACAGTGATGCTAGTTGAGGGCCAATTAAGCTAGTTTGAGGACTGTGATGCTAGCTGACAGTGACACTAGCTGAGGGGCTAACTATCTAGGGACAACTAAAATAGCCATACATCATTAAATAAAGCCGAATACGTGATTTTGGAAATGTACGAAGGAAAACAAAATCACAATCAACACAAGGCACAAGCTATGAAATAGGGATGGTGGCTATTCAACCATTGATAATGTGATGTTGTTAGGGTATGCTGCACTGCAAGCTCCGTATAAATAGCAGTAGTTATTGCAGCTCTCCATGCAAAGTGAAAGAGGGTGATGAACATGCAGCAGGATAGCAGGCTCATAATTCACAAGAGATCATTGTCATTCTATCCATCTCAATCATTCTACTTGAGGTGATTAACTGACAACAGAGTCAGAGTCACAGTGAATAAAACGTCATTAAATAGCAAACAAAGATGGATCGTTGCCATTGGGATTTCTAGTTTGGCACAAACAAGTGCCAAGTCCCTTTTAATTTGGTAATTAGTTGGTAATTAGTTATTAGTCTATTTGAATCAGTTCATCACCACACTTACTTGAGTTGACATCGTAACCTCTACAATAGTTCACAACTACGATGGACTTCTAGTGTAACAGAGCTGCATGCCGAGCTTAAAGCTGAAAGGTCATAATACCAGGTCAAAGGTCTCGTCGAGGGGTCGCTTCAGCGATTGGACAGTCGACTGAGTCTTAATAAGCAGGCAGCGAGCAAATGATGGCAATGTGAGTGCACGTTAGCATACAGTAGTGAGCGCAGGTGCATCATGGGACAGCAGCACAGTTTGGGTTGGTGAGGAAAATGAAACAAACAACAAAACAAAACAAAACAAATGGAAATAAAAACAAAAACTAAAACATTGGAGTGCAATATACAACAATTGTAAGACTCGGGCATCAATGGTTGTAGGATACCTGAAAGCCATTATGGCTCTTTGGATATGTTTAGTAATATTGATAATTGATCAAAGTTAATTAGGAACGTGTTGCTTAAACACAAAGGGTTTGATCCACAGTATTAATAAATACATACCAATCAAAACACAGACTCAGAAAATATTGAGCTCATTTCAGGATAAACAGCAGGTGGAGGAGTGGAGCTGAGGGCTCAGTGATGCATTCTGGGTAGGGTCAGGAGGGACTAAAAGAAGCGTAGCTCAGAAGATGTGGCGAGGGTATCAAATAAATGAAAAGGCGTGTGTTTGAACAACTGCTCTATACTAAGACTTATTAAAAGACGCCTGGGGAGATATGGAGAAAACGGAAGAAAAGCTGCAATCTGTGAAGACATCTAAGAAGATAAAAAGACAAATGGAAAAATACAAAACTTTGGCGTCTCTGTGGGCAGGAAATTGGCAGTGGGGGGGCGACTTAAATAGATGAGCCGATGCTACAGAGGAATAACTCACATATTCCTCCCCTCGCGATGAGATCCGGTCCGGCACTAAAGTCGCACCGAAACGCCAAGTGGAACCGCGGCCTAAGAATAAGCCTAGGGTAAGACCCAGATCGCAAACTAAACCTAAGTCTGGGATGTTGTGCGGCGGGACTCGAGGGGACCTCCGCGTGTGTCTCCGTTGGGGGGGTGGGGGCAGGCGGGGGGGGGTCCCGGAGGCGCTCCTACCATGGCGGCGGCGGCGGCGGCCTGGTTGACCTGGTGCTGGGCCGCCTTGATCTTGGCCTGCAGGTGGGCCGGCGGGTGGAAGTACTTGCACTTCTCCCGGGTGCAGCGGCCCTTGATGTAGTCCATGCACACGGTGACGGTGTTGTCGTTGGTGTCAATCATGGTGCTGTCGGAGGGGTGGGCGAAGCGGCAGTCGTTCTCCCCGCGGGTGCAGTTACCCCGCTGGTACTCCCGGCAGACCTGGGTCCATGGACACACACAGAGGGGGGATTCAGACCGTTGTGCAAACACACACACACACACACACACACACACACACACACACACACACACACACACACACATATACGTGATGAAACACACACACACACACACACACACACACACACAGATATACGTGATGAAACACACACATACATACACACACACAGATATACATAATGAAACATACACATACACACACACACGTATGGAAACACACGCATGCATGCGCGCACACGCACACACACACACACACGCAAACACATACACATACATACAGAAACACACACACATACACACGTACGGAAACACACGCATGCACGCGCGCACACACACATGCACGCGCACACACACGCACACACATGCAGACACAGGCTCAAACACGATCTGGTGGTATACAAACAAACACTCATACATGCACACACACACACATACACACACACACACATGCACACACATACTCACTTACAGGTGCAAACACATACACACATGCACTGACATATTATGTGGGGCAGTCTAACTGAGCGGTACAAAAGGTCACGGAGGAAATGACCTGTAAAAATGTAGACATTGATGAGGTAATCAATCCATCCAGGTTATTCTGGAAGAATCACTTCAGCAGACGCAGTAAACCAATCACACGGACAGGCGCAGCTATTACTGTTCCTTGATCAATAGACTCCAGCGTCCGCGTGTGTTTACAGACTCATTAATCAAGGAGAATTTACCATAACATACAGAATCATTTTAGTAATGACTTGTTTTGGGGTGCGATTCCAGAAATCTCCAATAGAGGGCAGCGTCTCCCCAGGCTGTTGCTGCCGTCATCTTCCAGAGGCGCAATGAGACACTCGGGAAATACCAGGCTCGTTACTTTCAAGAGGGGCTGCTACTGACGTAATTACCCTGACACAGACCTAGGCAGGTGTGCCTGTGTACGCACGTGCACGCGTGTGTGTGTGTGTCATATCTCATGAGACAGCGTTTTCCAGAATTAAATTTCACTGCTCTAAGGGCTCCACACCAGCTTGAGAGCTCTGTTTATAAGAATCGAGTTCACGGAAAGTCTGAAAAAAATGCATCCAGGGTGCTATTCCGTCCAAATGAGAGTAATTCCATGGTACCTTTTTATATCGATATATGAGTCAATTTTTGTATAAAAAAGGGTCTTGTCTGTCTGGAAGGAAATGAGTTATGGTGGAACGGGCTGGCAGAGTAAAGGCCACTGGTGTTGTTAACCTCCACATCTCTCCTGTGGGATGTCAAGACATCTCATCACACACCAGACCCTATTTGTATGAGTGATGAGCCAAGACTCTCTCGCTCGCACTCTCTCTCTCTCTCTCTCTCTCTCTCTCTCTCTCTCTCTCTCTCTGTCTCTCTCTCTCTCTCACACACACACTCTTCTTTTTATTTTAAGGACTTGCCATATCTCTCTTTCTCTCCCTCCCTCTCTCTCTCTCTCTCTCCCTCTCTCTCTCACTCACTCACTCACTCACTCAAACAGTCTCTCTTCTTTTTATTTTTTCAGAATTTAAGTGTTGAATTCAGGAGCACAAGGATTTGCCCTATCTCTCTCACTTTCTCTCTCTCACTCTCTCACTCTCTCACTCAAACACTCTCTTCTTTTTATTTTAAGGACTTGCCCTATCTCTCTCTCTGTCTCTCTCTCTCTCTCTCTATCTCTCTATCTCTCTGTCTCTCTCTCTCTCTCTCTCTATCTCTCTGTCTCTCTGTCTCTCTCTCTCTCTCTATCTCTCTGTCTCTCGCTCTCTCAATTCAATTAAATTTGCTTTATTGACATGAATGATGAAAGACTATTGCCAAAGCAATAGACAAAACAACAACACATAATTACATATAACATATATAATTGATTCTCTATCTCTCTCTCTCTCACTGTCTTTCTCTTGTTGTCTCTCTCGCTCTCTTTTTCACATGCACACAAACACACAAACACACACAGACACGCACACACACGCACACACACGCACACACACGCAGATGCACACGCACACTCGCCACTGCCGCCAGCATTACGACTGCTGGTCTTATTTTAAAAAGGAGGCTGCCTTGTTGTCAGGCAGATGTTGTATGGATGGGTAGGGGAGGGAGAGAGGGAGAGAGGGAGATAGATAAAGAGAGGTTGAAGAACAAGGTGTGGAGGAGATGGAGAACGATGGGAATCAAAGGGAGAGAAAGCTAGAGAGAGAGGGAGAGGGAGAGGGAGTGTGTGAAGGAGAGTTCGAGGCTGGTTCTGTCCTGTACCAGGTGGGGGCCCGGCGCTGGGTTTAGTGGAGTGTTTTTGTGTTCTTTTCTTCCAGTGTTTAATCATGCATACGACGGACAGACGTACCCACACAAAGTGCTTGTTTGGCCAAACAAATAAAAGCCCTACTAATCCTATTTGTGTCCCCATGGTTACTGTCCCCGTGGGTCACGTACATCACCATGGTTTCAGGTAGGTAAGACATCACCTCACGCACATTAAAATGCCGCAGTATCCGCATGTTTGAAAGAAGGGGACGATGGGTGCCCTCGGTTAATGATGATATCTCTTAAAACATTCAAATTAAACCAGTAAACGACCAAATCTTGAGACTGTGTTGTCTCAAGATTTTTTCAATTTGACTTTATTTTGAAGGACGCAACACATGATTTGATACTGAAATAAACCCCCTGTCCCTTTTCTTCGCTGTAATATTTTTAGCGAACCTATTTCCCAGCAAATGAGGCTAGACTGTGATCAGACACTGTCAAGAAGTGGCGCCGCAGCCACACACACACGGACACCACACGCAGGTCTAACTGCATCGTGTCGCTGTTAAATGGCACCGCGCTCGTCCGATAAAACCGTAAAAGAACACAGTGATTAACATTACACTGATTTCAAAATGGATACCTATTGGGCTCCTTTGTGCTCTATTATAACCACGCTTTGGTGGCAGTTGAGGTTAAGATAACCACAAGTAATGGCTCGCATTGATCCAACATGGACGCTGTATATGGTCATGTGACTCCAGAATGATTACTCATTGAGGACATTTGCACTGTTACGAAGTGAGCTAATCATAAAACTTAATCAAAGTCGACATGTGTGAATACTGCAAGCGATGTAGCGGGAATGATGCAGAGAGGCAACACAGTCGGTGCACATGCAAACAAAGAGAAATCAAAAGAAGTTCCCAAGCTGTTGTCTCTGCAGTAATATGTAATCTGCAGTCATATGTAGTCTCACATCCACCTCGCCCTCCAGCTCTCTTTCTGTGCTATGGGGTCCATGTTGCTTTTAATTACATGCACTACCATCCTCTGTCACGTTTCCCCAATATAACCTTCTTGATGCCCCCCCGCCTGCCTGAATCACACAAGCCGTCCCCTCCAACGATTTCTCCATTATTCTTCCACAAGTGTTTTCGGGGGGGAAGGGAAGGGGGGGGGCGGGCAGTGTAATGGATGAGATTGATTTACTGTCCAATTAAGGATGATCTGGAAGCGCAGCTACAGTACCAGGAGTGGAGCTCCGCAGATTGAAAATGAGGGATGGATTTGATGAACAAATGAAAGAAGTGGCAGACGGTCAGACGTCAGTGGAGAGGTTGAGCGCGTGCCAGCTAGGCGGCGGTGCAGGCTGCGGTTTGCCCACAGCGCTAGCAAACTTACCGACACAGCGTGGTGATGCTTGTGGCAAGGAAGGGCTCATTAACACGTGTCCTGCACCCTGTGCCTCAGTCTGGGTTATAATGGTTATATTATGCTAATAGGATGTAGCTATTGTAACAGGAGCCAAAGCGGATACTTAATTAAAGTCTACAAACAGAGGTGGCTTAGAAAGTACTTTTCCATCCCAGCCTTTTTTATATTCAAATAGGCACAGCCAGCCATCTAGAAGCCCGATCTGTTTACATAGCAGGGAAATGGATGTTCATCGGATGCCGTGTTTACCCCTTCCATGTTAATTTAACTTTTAATCAGTTGTCTGATACAAGGCTGACAAATGAATCATGCAGAGAGATAGGGAGAGTGTGTGAGGGAGAGATAGAGAGAGTGTGTGAGGGAGAGATAGAGAGAGTGTGTGAGGGAGAGATAGAGAGTGTGAGGGAGAGAGAGAGAGAGTTTACGTGTGAGAGAAAGCGTATGTATGTGGGAGAGAGAGAGAGAGTGTGTGAGAGAGAGATAGAGAGAGAGTGTGAGGGAGAGATAGAGAGTGTGTGAGGGAGAGAGAGAGAGAGAGAGAGAGAGAGAGAGAGAGAGAGAGTTTACGTGTGAGAGAAAGCGTATGTATGTGGGAGAGAGAGAGAGAGAGAGAGTGTGAGAGAGAGAGATAGGGGGAAGGTAGTCTGGGGTGAGCGAGGGAGGGATAGGGAGTAAGAGGTCAGAAGAGTGGGAGGGAGGGGAGGGAGATAGATGGAGAGGAAGCGAGACAAATACACCGACAGAGATACAGAGGGAGAGAGAAAAAGGGGGAGTGAGATGGACGGAGTGAGATACGGGGGAAGAGAGCGATAGAGAGCCAGCGAGGGAGGGAGAGAGATGTGTCCACCTCCAGTCTGTCCGTCCTCATGAGTTTCTGGGCGGCGGCGGCGGCGGCAGCAGCGGCCGCCGGCATTTGGACGTTGTGGTTACTGGTGACCAGCAGGGGGCCGCTGGGCAGCATGTCGCTGGGCATCAGGCCGGGGGACATGGGGCCCATGTAGGGGTTGAACGCTGCCGCAGCCGCACTGTTGGTGGCGAGGCTGGGGGCCACTGAGAACATGGGCTGTGGGGGGAGAGAGAGAGATGTACAGTGTTTTACTTTATCTGTTTATAGGAGATATTTTTAACTCAACTTTATATACACTAGTATTCAATATTTGACTTTTTATATTATATATTAAGTATTTAATATGCTACTATATGATATGTATATATATATTTTGTATCAACATTTTTATATTTTGACCTAATTCATTTTCTTTTGGCCTGTTTCACCTGCTTTGGCAATGTAGACGTTTGTTTCCCATGCCAATAAAGGTTTTTTGAATTGAATTGAATTGAATTGAATTGAGAGAGAGAGAGAGAGAGAGAGAGAGAGAGAGAGAGAGAGAGAGAGAGA
>JAOPJO010000054.1:8634773-8646669 GCA_027123675.1 Molva macrophthalma | reverse complement strand
AGATTGATTTGAGGCCAAACGGGAGGTCCATGTTGTTTTTATACAACATACAACTGCCAAGTTGCAATCACGTCCTGCCTGTCTGCTCGTTTCTCAGATGCGGTATGTATTGTCTCAAGGATCAGGGGCTTACAATAGTGGTTGTTTCTCTTAAAAAGAAAACTGTTTATTTCCCTGCTAGCTTCACGTCTGAAGGTTACCCCCAAGCGAGTTCCTATATGTTATACGTGATATGTTTCTGTTTGCATTCCGACTCCCGAAAGATCAGACTGTATCCGTGTGGAACAAACCGCCGGTCCGCCTTGATGCTCGCTGTCTGAATGATTAAGTACGTCCTAAAAACTCCTAAAAAAGTTACAATCGCAAAAGGCAACCGCATTAGATTAAACCGATTTCCCTGCATGCATACGCTTCATATTCTTATCAAATTGTGGTAATGCAGTATTCCAAGATATACCAAGAGCATTTGCCAACGAGGCGATAATAAATGCTGAGATACGGCTGATTTCCCATGCAAAACATTACCAAGAACTACTAGCCTGTCGAAAAATAGGTCCACGAAAACAACTCATAAAGCAGCGACCAGCGCTTGCAACAGGCTGAGAAGTTGTCGGCACTAAAACGTGTCAAATATTGATTACAGCCGACCATCTGCCGGAGCTGCCCTCTCTCTGAGGGGACCACAGACTCACAGACACACAGAGGATTTCTCTACCCACCACTCATCACAGAGACAAAGAAATGCTACCTTACCTGCCTGCTATTCTGTGTCTTTCTCTTCCCCTCGATCGGCTGTCGGAATGCACGCACACGGGCGTGCGCGTGTGTGTGTGTGTTTTTGTGTGTGTGTGGGTGCTCACACACAATCCCTCCGAGCAGGAACTGATGAATCTGCACGACTTCAGCCCTGCACCGTGCAGTGCATTATGGGGCTTCTGTCTGTCTTTTACACCCTCTCTCTCTCTCTCCCTTCTCTCTCCCTCTCTCTCCCTCCCTCTCTATCTCTCTACCTCTGCCGGTACAGTGATTGGGGGGATGTCCTCTCCTCCTGTCTGGCAGGGGAGGGCGACCACATACACACGCTCACAAGCACATGCACAGTTGCTCCGTGATTCACACACACACACACACACACACACACACCCACACACACACACACATACACACACACAATGCAGAAGAACCCTCGTGATGACGACCACAGCGGCTCAGGTTGCCGTGGCAACAGTCTCCCTCTCTCCCTCTCTTTCTCTCGCTCTCTCGCTCTCCTCCTCCTTCTCCTCCTCCTCATCAGCTCCTCTCGACGACCGCGTTTAAATTGAGGAAAACGTGTTTAAAAAAAGGAAGTTAAGCCAACAGCCCATTACTTCACTTCCCTGAACTTCACCTGTTTTCTCCAGATCACTGCGGTACGGGCAGCGCAGACACGGAGCATAGCCCACGGAGTCATGTGATGTCCAACTGTTGCGTCGGATTGAAGTGATCCAGCCAAGCACAAAACAGGAGCAGGAAAGGCTGTCGTCTGCTAGCATGAACACTTTGTATGAAATAGTTGCACGTGCACAAATGCTTCTGCGTGTCTTAGTGTTTTAGTTTTTGTGTTGTTTATGGGTATCATTAATGAGACCCTCTTCTATATAATATACATTTTCTCTCCCTCTTTCATTTTACTCCCGCAAACCTCAGCAGAGTGTGAAGTCTGTCTGAGTGAGAGAGAAGGACAGACAGAGGGAAGGGCGGACAGGCTATTGTGGTTTGATAAATAAACATATGGAACTGCCTCATTTTGTGATCTCAATCTCCCTACTGAGCTAGAGAAGCCTGATCCCTGACCGAACCAAGAAGACTGACAGCTAAGATGTTAGACATGAGATAGAGACAGAGAGGGCGAAGATGAGAGGATGAAGAGATAGCTATGAGGGCGATTCAAGAGCAGATGAAGCAATGATGACAGTGTGACATCTTGCAAAAACAAGCATAGTCTTCATCGCCCTGCAGCATCTCTTATGGCGACAGGAGGGGAGGGAGAGAGAGACAGAGAGAGGGAGGGAAAGAGTGGGAAGCGGTTGCTCTCCTTCAGGTCTTGTAAACAAACAGAGGCACAAAGCAGTTTTACAATGTAACCATCTTAATGGCCGCCTACCTTTTTTTTACCTCCCTTCAGCACTTCACTTTGCTCACATCTTGCTCGCTTCTCCCCTTGATCCATATCAGATTTGTTTCCTACTCCTCTTTCTTGTTTTGTCCCTAAAGCCCCCTCTTTCCTTACTCCCCAAAGTTAAGGAAACATTCCATATTCCACATTTGTTATTTTTAGTTTGGATCCAGATTGGCACTAGCACATTTGGGTTTTTAGTTTGGGCGGCCAACTGAATCAATTATTACAGCCAAAGGTTCCCAGAATCCTTTTCTCTGCCTTCCCAGTAGCCATGAGAACCAAGGCAGGAACGAAATATGGGACATTGATTGGAGGAAAATTAAGTCATGTGCCATGCAAGATAGAGCAATGAGTAAGACAGGCAACAGGTGGCTACATATTTGTGTTTGAATATGTCATTGGCAACGGGTCTAAACCGCGTAATATGATGCAGATTAACAAAGCATGGTCCTTTACTTCACACGAAAGCCCTTCAGATGATCTCCCTAATGAGCAAACGCTGCTCCAGCTGTTCAGACCCGGACAGGGGTCCGAACAGGGGTGAAGGGAAGCCTGAATTATGACTGAAGTGGATGCCTTCTTTTTTCCTTCCCTGAGGAACACAGGTGCGTGTGTTTGAGCTCTCCTCCGTGCGCTCTCCTCCGTAATCCCGTGTGATGAAGGGGGCTTGAGTTGGGGCCCACTGTGTTACCTGCTCAGGCCAAGCTGCGGTCTCAGGGAGCTGCTCTCCTGGACTAATGGCTGCCGCAGGTGTCCGACAGCTCTGTGTGCCACGTCTATTCATTAAGGACACCAACACTAATCACACACACACACACACACACACATATATTCACACACACACACACACACATATACACACACACACACGCACATATATACACACGCACACACACACAACCATAGGAGGGCATGCACTCGCATACACACAGGTGTGCTCAAAACCACTAACACACACACACATGGCCATAAAAGCATGCAAAGGCACACATGTGCATCCAATAGTGCGTGTGCATGTACACACACGCTCACAAATACATGCACATAAACATGCAAACACAGAAATATATTCACAATCACTCACACACACACACATTAAAACACACGTTAACAAACACAAACACTACATAAATATATTCACAGACGCGCATATCACACAAACCCCCTCCTCCCCCACACACACATACACACCCACACCCCATCCCCTACACACACACACACACACACACACTCACTCATTCTGTTCATTGAAGCTATTCATTAACAACATAGCAGCTCCCCTTAAGCACAATGACCATTGATGAAGCTCATGCATAATAAGAGTAGTGGGACGGTTCCTGTACTAATTACTGCCCTCGCAGACTTCCTCTTAATTGGGTTTGCATTTTAAACACATATATGCTGCAGGCCGACAGGTCCCCAATAAGGTATAGGCGAACGCATTATGAATGCATGCTTCCAAGAAGGATTGTTAATAGAATGATGAAAGTATTCAAAATCAATTTTAGGAATGACGATACAATGCAATACAAATGAGATACAACGTATGAATATATGAATTACAGTCATCAATAAATATTATATGTTCTCTGTACTATAACGTGATTTCTAAGAACAGTGATGTTTGAAGATCTTTTAGCGATGAATCTGAACCATTTTTACCCATGATCTCTATTACATTAGTGTGTGTGAAAGAGAGAGAGAGAGAGAGAGAGAGAGAGAGAGAGAGAGAGCAGAGTCATGGGTGTGTAATAAATATGTATCCATTACAATCAGGCTATTTTCAGCGATAGATAGAGAGATAAATAGAGAGAGAGAGAGAGACATAGAGGGTGATAGAGAGAGGGAGAAGGAAACAGTAAGTGAGGGAGAGAGAGAGAGAGTGAGAGAGAGTTTTTTACCAAACAGAATGTGTTATATGATCTGACCCCAACCAGTCCTTTCTTTCTCCTTAATGATCTCTCATGTGCAAACTCACCCTTCCTCTTACGATGGTTCTAATACAGGGCTTCTATCGCACTTTGTGCTCATAAGTCACCAGTCAGCAAGACGGCAAACATGAGCACATAACGTTCATGATGTTACACATGAATCCCAAACATTGTTTAAGTCCTTCAACTGTAACGGTAAATATATATTCAATATAATGCGAAAAACATGATGGATAGGAACAATACAATGCTGCGCTCTGAGCTTTTTCGACAAACAAACCATATCCAATGAACACAAGATGGGCAGATAATCAATACAATCACGTATTGATTATACGTATACCACATAAGAGTTGTATGACCGGGTGAAAAATACAATGGCACAATAACACAATACCCTCTTACATTCTTTTGAACCTCACGTTGGACCGGGTTTCGCTGGAGGGCTGAACTCTGGTTCAACCAGCGAGGGTCTGGACTTTTTATGGGGGAAAGGGTGGAATGCCATTTCATTGGCACAACAATGCAATGTCTTTGAAGACGGAGCCGAGTGGTGCAATGCTGCTGCAGTGTAAAACTGCAGACTTGCTTCGCTTTGGAGACTCACTCCAGCACACTGTATGTTCAGCCGTACCTGAACCCGGTTCTACAAGCCTGACGTTGTGTTGTGCCGGGTTGAATGCAGGGCATAACGTACTGTTCTGTGGAGATACCGTCGAAGCCCACTTGCTCATAGTCATAGAATTTACATTTGTTTTTAATGAACCCGGGAGACAAATGCAGATGAAAAACATGAGTTTGGACGGGCTTGGGCCGGGTTTTTCGTTCAGCGCAATCCACTCTGGTCCAGAGGTTGGCGGTGGGAGGACTGACTGAGTTCTGACAGCACAGGTTGTTTTGGTATTTATACTGTAAACCTGACCCTGCCTTGAGGAGAGTCAGGTTCTGAACACTAGTGTACACACACGCACGCACGCACATGCATACACACAGAACCACACCGATACACACACACACACACACAGATACACACACACAGACACACACACACACACTCACATATGTACAAACACTCATGCACTCACACAAACACGCCCACACAAAACCCACGCACTCACACAGACATGACCGCACACACACGCACGCATGCACACAAACACTTTCAAACTATTTTGCGCAGACACACACACACGCACGCACACACACACACACACACACACACACACACACACATGCAAACAAACACAAATGTAAACACACACACTAACACAGCACTTGCATCATATCGAGAGAAGTATTTGGCATTGCCGTGGGTGTCAAAATGTTGGTTAATATTCATAAGGTGGACCTCTTTATCAACCAGGACAGAGAGGCAGACACGTTAATGTGTCTCGTAAAAATAGACAATATTCCAAGAGTGTGGAAGATAGTAAAAGGTGGAGACGATGTTAAGACGAGCTAGAACATTTTCCAGACAGAGGTACAGAGATTGATGAAACCCTTCAGACAACAGACAACAGCCTTGTGAGACTAGGATCGTTTATTAGATTGACTTTCATTTTAGGATGACCTACCTATGTTAAGATAACTAGATATGGATTACTTAACTAGATATGGATTACTTACCTATTTCAGGATTACTTACTTGTTTGGATTACTAACCTATATTAGGATTACTTACTACTTACTTGTTTGGATTACTTACTTATATTAGGATTACTTATTTGTTTGGATTACTTTCCTATATAACGATTACTTACTTGTCCATGTTACTTTCCTATATTAGGAGGACTCACCTAGAATTACTTTCATTACAGATTGGAGATAAAGCCCCATTTAAAATGCAATGAAAATAAAACGACCAAATTCGGAATAAATAGCTGAAATACATATTGTGAAATATGTATTGTGAAATATGTATTTCACAATATTGTGAAATATCGCTCCCTGGGTCATCACAGCGGAGACTTCTAGGTCAGGGAGGGAAGGCTGCTGCCCGGCCGCTTTCAGTTCCTCCACATTCAACATTCCCCGTGGAACGGTTCTCCACCGTTTTTAATTGGCCCTCCGAGGTCTCCAGGTAAGGCGCTGCTGTCAAAACCTCCTTTGGAAACCATCAGCCGTGGCTGCGCTGAATAAAAGACTTGACTCCACCCATGATATGAGTGAACGGGGTTGTGAGGGGTGGGGGGGGGGTGGTGGGGGTGGTGGGTGGGGTTGGTGGTGGGGTGGAGGGGTACCCAGCGTCTTAACCATCCTAGCCACAGTGGCTCTAGGAAGCCAGAGAAACCCAGAGAGCAGGATAGTAGAAGTGACGTTAAAAGGGGATTGGCTGGTTTCTCTCCACCACAGCTCAACGTTTCCTCTGACAGAAAGAACAAAGGTGTTTGCAGGATACAGGACTTCTTTTGAAGGCAGGATCATCTACAGTGTTTTTCACTCCTATTTTTATCTCAAAGGTGTATTCCATATATATAGCAGTTGCAGCCTGCCTGTTCCACCTTACTCCGATCATCATTTGCCCACCTATAAAGGAAAAGGTGGAAGTATGTGGCTATTGCTGAAAACACAATGGACTCAAACTACTGTCAGCGGCAGTCCCACATGTGCGGTAGTGACACTCTGTATTTAGGTATACCGCTTTCTCTCGCTCACCGAGACGCAGTAAACACAGCATCGTCCCATCCTGCTGACTTGTCTTGTCCCTTTGACATGAACGTGAGCAAATGGCTCACCCTTTTCGTTTGGGTGTCAAATGCAACACTTAACTGAATCAGTGCTGCTATCTGTTTCTTAGCTACAAATAAGGCTATCAGAGGTGCCGGCCGGCGTAATAGAATAATTACCAGCGCTCCCGGGGGCTCTGACGCAGCGCAATGTAATAAAAAAAACAGCACACACTCCACTTTCCGTTTTGCATTAGGGCCAATGACTTTAGTGTGAGTCTGTGTGCATTAGCTTGCATGAACATCCCCTTTATGTTCATTTCTTCCCTCCTTTCGCTCTCTCTCCCTCACACAAACACACACTCACACACACACACATATACAGTGTACACATACCCTATAACCCAATACAGCCAGGCACACACACACACACACACACACACACAGACCATACATGAATGCAAATCCATGTCACACGCTTCACACTCCAACATACAGATTTTTCACTTTCCATGCCCCTTTCCCCTTCTGCTTTTGAGGCAGTAATCCCCCAGATGCAGCACTAATAGCATTAGCAGAGCATATCCAATCCCCTTAGTACCACAGAGCTGAGACCTTCACCCAG
This sequence comes from Molva macrophthalma, assembly GCA_027123675.1. Lineage (NCBI taxonomy): Eukaryota > Metazoa > Chordata > Actinopteri > Gadiformes > Lotidae > Molva > Molva macrophthalma. The sequence goes on along the minus strand of JAOPJO010000054.1, from coordinate 8,639,289 downwards.
ACAGGGAGTACAAGCTCCAGACTACATTTCCCACACTGCCTCAGGATATGGGGGAGGGGGCGAAATGAAAAGGAATTACGCGGCATTACACAAAGTCCTGTTTGTTATCATAATTGAATTACTATTACCTTGGATCACAACTCAGGGACTGAAAAAGAATAGTTGTGAATGCTTGTTGAGAGGATGTTGAGAGTTTATTTTATGGAGCGTTTTTATTTGCGTTTTGACAACGTACAAAGCTCAGTAATGTCTTTATTCATCCACAGTGAACACATGTATTTTTATGCATTGTAAATGTTGATTAACTTACATTTACAAAATCCACAAGGCCACCCCTACTTATCTTACCTTTTTTTAGGAATTGTGTGTTTGAATATATCAACATATCACTGTATTGTTTTGTATGCATTTAGAGGAGAAACGCGATTCAAAAGAGGAAAAAGTCACAGAATATAAAGTTTCACTCTGTAATATCTCAGCAAACAAGATGAGCCAACCAACAGACTAGTACATTTTGAAATTCACTCCATGATCCGTACGTATTTGGGCTTTGCTGCGTTGTTGCTGAATTATTCATTTACACAGAGAGTCGAAAAAACGCATTTGTTGTTTGCTTATGCAAAATCCAATGTGAGTGAGCTCATGTGCTGCATATGTTGTGCGTGTGTATATTTCCACAAGTGTGTGTGCGCGCGTGTGTGTGCGCGTGCGTGTTCGCTCCTCATGTGCGCTCCTCATGTGCCCAACAGAAAGCATCATTCTCCCCTTCTAAAAGGCTGCTCTAAACACACACTGCCTTCCACAACGTGTTTATTAAGACCTTAATCGGCTGTCAGGACTTGTGCTGTGCACGGCGCGCGGTCTATACCCACCAACCCGAAAGGCGAGAGAAAGCGCAGCCGGGAAACAGGAAGCTGGAACGCAGGACTATTACTGGTTGCACGTGTGTACACACACACACACACACACACACACTGGCTGCTGAACGGCCCATTAGCCGTGCCGCGCAAACAAGCCCGTTTTCACAGAACATAATATAGCCTTCTAAGGCAGAGCAGTACCCAACCGAGCCACCATCCAATGGGTGTTCCCTTTCCCTCCCGTGTCCCGTCCAGGCAGGGCTGCTACCCCGTCAGACAGCTGACGTTATGCCTGGCGCGGTGCACGAGGCTTACCGCCATTTAAGCTCCCCCCCCCCCCCGCTGAATGATTGACCCCAACTTCGCCTGTCATCGTCAGCTCATAAGTAAGCATCTGCCGTCGCGACCGTTCTGATGTACCACTCCAATAATGGGCTTTACTGCTGATGTGTGTGTTTGTGTGTGTGTATTTGTGTATGTGTGTGTGTGAGTGTGTGTGTGTCTAGTGATGTATGGGTGCGCGAGTGTGTGTGTGTGTGTGTGTGTGGGGGGCGGGGGGGTTTGTGCGTGTGTGCATATGTGAGTGCGTGTGTGTGTGTGTGTCTAGTGATGTATGGGTGCGTTAGGATGTGTGTGTGCACGTGTGTGTGTGCACGTGTGTGTGTGTGTGTGTCTAGTGATGTACGGGTGCATGAGGGTGCTTACATTTGTATGCATGCAAATGTGAAATGTGTTAGAAAGATGGTAGTGCGATAGAGAGAGTTGAGAGAGAGAGAGAGCAGGGGGGAGGGACATAAAGAGAGTCATAGGGAGAAGGAGACCGAGAAAGATGAGAGAGAGGGGGGAGAGAGAGAGTGGGAGAGAGAGATTCATGGAGAGAGGGACAGAGGGACAGAGATAGAGGGAGAGACAAAAAGAGAGAGAGAAGGAGAGACAAAGAGAGATGAACTAGAGAGAAAGAAGGGAGGAGAGAAGGAGAGACAAAGGGAGAAGGGAGGACAGAAGGAGAGGCAAAGAGGGATGAGCGAGAGACAAAGAAGGGAGGAGAGAAGGAGAGACAAAGAGAGATGAACTAGAGAGAAAGAAGGGAGGAGAGAAGGAGAGACAAAGGGAGAAGGGAGGACAGAAGGAGAGGCAAAGAGGGATGAGCGAGAGAGAGCAAAAGAAGGATAGAGGGACAGAGGAAGAGAGCCACGCCTGGGAATGAGTGGTCTCCTGATGAGTCCAGATGAGAGCTGACTATCTGAACTAACTCAATTCCTTGCTCGGCTAGTCACGCTTCTTACCTTAATTGTGTTTGCTCCGCACTACCGATGTCGAAGCCAATAGCAAATCCTCCTCTTGTTTCCGGTGAAATCGAAGGCTTCAAAGCGCACAGGGTGTGGACGTCACGCCGGTCCCAGATACAACGGGAATGACCCCACGCAGGCAGACACGGGGGGTAAAGTAAGGGCTGTTTATAGTTCCATCTAACGACCGGACAAGTCTCAGCTCGCCCCCACCCAGCACCATCACCTCCGCCACCACCCTCACATATACACACAAAGCGTGGTCGACCGTGAGAAAACTTGTGTGTTTTCTTCTGTTCATACAGCAGGAGATAGAGCACCAACAGGAACGACAGAGCTAGTTTCAAGGAGGCTCGGGGTCTCGGAGCGATTGTGTGGGAGCACGGTGAAAGGAAATGGAGCGATTCCTTTCTCAGGAACGTAGTGAGGCTGTTTGTAGAGTCAGCAGGCCAACAAAACCACTCTGAGCTGCCGGTGTTGGCCCGCAGCCAAAACAATACATAGCAAAGAAAACGCCAATTGAGTATTTTGAGGGATTAATGTAACGCACAAAAATAAAAGAACAACAACAACCTCGGACGTGTATTTTTCTTCATTAAGGCAAGTTATTAAGTCTTAATGAAATCCTGGAGGCATTTGTTACAGTTGGAAATGGCATTAAACGTCTTAAGTGCGCCAGAGATCTGCATTTAAAGCAGTTCATCTGCAGCACTGCATCGCTCCTCTCTGTCTTGGTTCTGGCTGTTCTGCAGCACATCTGTTTCACCCTCTGTGGTTACTGAGCAGATTCCTACAATGATCTGAGCCAGGTGTGTGAGTTTGTGCGTGTGTGCGCATTTGTGCATGCGTGCGTACGTGCGTGTGTGTGTGTGTGTGTGCATGTGTGCGTGTGTGAGGTCATGTGTGTACATGTGCGTGTGTGTACCCATATTTATGCTTGTGTACATGTATGCATCTGTGGGCGGTTGTAGAAGCTTGCTTGGGGAGAATGTGTGTGGGTGTGTGTGTGTGTGTGTGTGTGTTTGTGTGTGTGTGTGTCTTGCACAGACACAAGCATGTCCTTCGGAGGCAGAGCTGAGAACACAGAAATTATTGTAACAAAAAACAAATAATGTTCTCCCTGCAGCGCATTCAACAGCAGAGGAGACAAAGACAGAACAGCACAACAAAAGTCATGTGGATAGAAAGACAGACCACCGAGCAGAACTCAAAGACGCCATTCAAATTCATTTAAATAATTCATACGTGCCTGGATGGAAAAAAAAAAAACACACCTCACTATTTTTAACGGTCTGTCTTTTTTGTTTTTTTTTAAACACATCTGGTGGACTTTCGACACTAAACTAAATAAACTCCATCTGCTCGTTCGGTTGGCGTGGAGTGGAGTTTCCAGTGTGTTTTGTCTTATTCCGACTTTAGCCCGTTTTGGGTTCGGGAGGACGAAACAACCGTACAGGTGCATGGAGCGCTCGGTGACCTCATGTGGATGTGTCCGGGGGAGAGAGGGGGGCGGGTGTGTGCTGGGGTTGCGGAGAGCCGTCCACACGGGGCTCTGATAAGATAAAGGTCAACGGCATAGCGAGATGTAGGGCCAAGGCGAACGGCCGAACGAGAGGCAGGGAAGGACGGCTGGAGTTACTAAGATGGCGTTGAGTAAGATGACGTTGAGTAAGATGGCGTTGAGATGGCGTTGAGTTAAGAAAAAAGCGACAGGACTCGGGAAAGGAGAGAAGGAACCTCTTAACTCTTCCATCCCTAATTCATGCGAGGACAGCTGTCCACGGTGTCACGCTCGGTTTTTGTTTTCCCGGTAATCGTGAATCACGGCGCGTCGCGACAAACAAAGTGATTTGACTGCGGCAGCACGCTCAAAATATCTGCTGTTAAATATCCAGTCACCCGCCGTCGCCTCCGTGACACGCAGGCGTTGATAACGGCGGGAGAAAGAAGGAGCGGTGTCGTCGTGGGCGTGGCGGCCGCCAGACCAGTTAGCGCACGTCTCTCCTATTCGTCAGACTAATTGCTTTTTTTTTTCGCTGCCCCCGCTGACAATAACGCATGTCGCCGTCAAGCGGCACGCTGTTACCGCTCTCTCGGACTCCGGTCTCTGACGCACCGCGACCCCCCGCGAAGACGAGCGGGCTCGTGAGTCCCTGCAGTTGAACGTGGTCTCTGCGCGGGGGCCCTGTGTGTGTGTGTGTGTGTGTGTGTGTGGTTGTGAGGCCCCAGGTCGGTTGTTATGGAAGGTTGAGTGTCAAGTCCCAAAAAAAAAAAACCAACAACAATTAATGAAGTAAAAACATAATAGTGGCTGTCTGATTGGGAGAGAAACGCATGGTTGTAGGGCGCCACCTTCTGGGACGTCTG
>JAOPJO010000054.1:8573290-8584586 GCA_027123675.1 Molva macrophthalma | reverse complement strand
AGTGAGAGAGAGTGAGAGAGAGAGAGAGAGAGAGAGAGAGAGAGAGAGAGAGAGAGAGAGAGAGAGAGCGGGATAGAGATAGAGAGAGAGAGACAGAGACAGAGAGACAGAGAGAGGAAGAGAGAGAGAGAGAGAGAGAGAGAGAGAGGAAGAAGAGAGAGAGAAAGAGAGAGAGAGAGAGAGATACAGAGAGACAGAGAGAGGTTGTGTTTGCTTTGGTGTCATCTTGTAATTTCTAGTGAGATGTGGGGATTGAGAATAAGTCAAGTTCACATTTATATCCATCCCTTTTCCATGACATTACATGGCACATAACACAAAACGCTCTGTTTGGATGTCCCATAGGTGTGCTGAAGTGTAAGCGTGACAAGAAGTATGCACGGGGTCAGCTGTGTCCCATGTGTGCCAACCCCGGCCCCCATCCCGGCCGATCCATCTCTCAGCTCCCCGGCGAGGCCTACACCTGTACCCAGCCCTGGATCAACCCTCACCTCAAGCAGAGGAACGTCAGCCTGGACACCGGCGACTTCACACCCGTCCTCCCCAGGGACTTCAAAGCCCCCATCGGCTCCATGCAGTTGAACCTCACGGACCACTTCTTCAACGTGGCCAGCCTGTCCTGCACCGTCAAGAGGCCCTCGGCCATGGAGAACCTGACACTGACCGAGGAGGACGACGACGTCACCCTCCTCAGAGCCGACGTCGCCTCCTCGCTCGTCTGCAACGTGGACTATGAACACGTGCAGCAGCTGTGGCACATCCTGGCCACCTACAGCGACTCTCCCATGAGGCTGGAGAGAGGCCTGATGCTCTCGCGGAGCCCAGAGATGCTGTACCAGTACCGGCAGCTCAGACCGCAGGAGGCCCATGAGGGGATCTACACGGACATTAAGGCCGTGATTACGGCTTCTCCTGGGTGGTTGATGCAGGAGACGGTGCACTTCCAGCTCGACCGCACCACCACTACTTACTCCACCTTGCACATAAGGTACTGGTCTGTGGTGCACCTACGCGTGGAGAGCAGGGTACCCAAGAGGGATCGCTACAGCTGGACCCTGATCAAACGGGACAACAAGACGAAGACTGAGCACACCGTACTCACAGGTAGGCTGATGTGAATTAGGTGGATGGGAATTACAACATAGTTGACCATGTCTATCAAATGTATATATATATCACTTTTGTTATTATTATTCGACTATTTATATCATATTTTGTTTATTAAGGGATATATTGTTGATTAGATTATATGTGATGTTATGTGATGCTATGCTATGTTATGTTATAGGTGGTGTAGCAGAGCTGTACTGCCAGACCATGGGCGACCCAAAGCCTTCGGTCGAATGGATATTAGCAGATGGCAATAAGGTCAGAGCTCCCTACGTCAGCGAGGAGGGAAAGGTTGTCATCACAGCCGACGGGAAGCTCACTTTGCGTGGTGCCGACACCTCTGATTCTGGCCTCTACCGGTGCATCGCCACCAACTACCTGGATGCAGACATTCTCAACTTCAGAATTACAGTGCTGTCCCCTGACGTGGAGGAAGCGGAGGTCAATGGGGTCCAGCTCTCTAAAACACTGGGTCAAGATCTGATCCTGGACTGCAGCTCCACAGGGAGCCCGGAGGCCTCCGTTCAGTGGATTCTACCAGATCACTCTGTGTTCCGAGAGTCTCATGGGAACAAGAAACTACACGAGAATGGGACTTTGAGAATTCATGGTCTCACCGCGAGGGACCGGGGCTTCTATAGGTGCCTGGCTGCTAACTATATGGGAGCTGATCTGCTGGTCTCACTGGTGATCGTTACAGGGGAAGCTTCGGGGGCAGTAGAAGAGGATGAAGAGCCAACGTTGGGGGTGGATGTTATGGTTGAGTCTGACACTTTGGAAAAGGAGATGGATCTCAGTGAGCCCCCTCCCTTATCTGAAAGAACTAGTCAGGAGTCTAGGACTATTACCTCGGACAGGCCCTACCCCAGGCTGGGGTCCCTAGGTCGGGGTAGATTAGGTCAAAGACGGAACGGCCCGATAAGCAACAGACGCATCTGGAGCAACAGGATCTTTAATACAAATAGCAGGAGAGTCGCCCCGGACAAATTTGCTGAATTCATGAAAAAGGCCCAAGGTGCATCAAAACTAAGAGACACAGGTCTTTCTGGAAATGAGGAAACAGGCTCTGGGGAGGGTTTTAATGAAGTGATTGTACCAGATTTGGTTACGTATTCGACAGACAGCCCTCAAGTAGATACAACTTTGTTAGCTGCAAGACAACAGAACTACAGCACCTACCCTGACCCCATGATAAAGACACAGAACAGTGATTATAATGGTTTAGCGACTGCAGAGAAGAGTCAGACAGATGCCATGAAAACAACAGAGTCATACACACAGTCACATCTTGTAACGCCTATGGAATCAGCATTTACAGACAGTCTTGAGAGATTGAATGAACTCCAAAGCGATGCAGCCACCCCACAGTACGCTGCATCGGAAAAAACAAGTGTCACAGCTGGTAATTGGTTCATACCAAGGGAATTCTACACTATTGAGAGAACTACCAAAACGCACAGAAACCAAGACCCAGTTGTGTTCCATTCAGATAACTCAGAGGAAACTGTGTTGACATTCTCAGGGGAACACCCTGCAGAGCCTGAGACCTCTACCAGCAGGGGTCTCTCTTTTGTCACAGAGCCCAACGTTACTCCAATGACGGATGGAGCAGGGCCGGCCGACCCCGTCGTTCACACTTCCACGGATGCAGAGAGCCAGACCACTTTCACAGCGGTGACCACCACGGAGAGACGTCAAGATGAGATCACCTTCCACACCACCCAAAAGATCACATCCCCGGGGCTACCAGCAGGATCCACCATCATCTCACACCAGCAGATTCACATCATTCCACCAAAGATCGGCAGAGGAGGAGGAAGAGGAAGCCGCCGAAGACCCTTCCAAGGACGTAGGAGGATCATCAAACCCAATAGGATCACTGACATACAATCCTATATTAATAAACTCACACTACCTACAATAAAGAAGGAAGGGAACGTTACAGTGGGCTACACTGTGCAACTTGTAACAGGTTAGTCTTGTTTTGTATGTAATTATTATGTTCTGACAGCATCTCTTTATTTGAAATACATGTTAATTGACAAATGGATTTAATTATCTGTGTCTGCCAATCTATTTTCTTTCAGACTTCAATCATGTTGCGAAAGAGAAGACGACAACAACAGAGAAACCAAATGTTGCCACCTCACCAATTTCCATGGGTTCCTCTTGGAGCAAATCAGATATTCCTCTCTTTGCACAACATCCCACAGCTGCAACAAAGTATTACATTACCAGAGCCCCACTCGATAGCCAGTCAGGGCCAGGATATTTACGTGACTACATTACCTCTGCAGATGCCCCTGAGCTTACCTTTACACCTGATCCATTAATGTCCACAACCGAAGAAGCAATCTCTTCAACAACCCACACACCTTCTAAGGCTTTCCAAAAACGATTCCAATGGCACAGGCAGTTTGGTAACAAGGGGAAGCACAGACAGAGGCTGAACAGATTACAGAGGCCATACATCAAGACACAGACAACAACCACAGTGAAAACCACTACAATGATCCCAACCACTTCTGCTCCTGCTACCACCATGTATCTGATAGACTCCAGATACACTACAAGCAAAGAAAGCTCCTCAGACAATGACTATGAAGATGTATCCTCTGCTGATTATGAGCCTACAACAGTGTCACCTATCTTTGACTATCAAACTACTACAATTCCAACATATAACACTTTCTCCAATACTCAGACATCACCAATCCAAACTATTGATTCCCCACCTACAGTCAACCCACCTTCAAGGGCGAACCCTGATGAGGCCTCTGGGTCAGGAGGCTACCCTGAGGACTGGCGTGTGATCAAACAGAAGCTTAATGGAGCAGGAGGACGTATTGGCAGAAGGAGGAAGCCCATAAAGGGAAGAAGGCCCTTCAGGAAACCTACAACTACTACGGCAGCTCCCACCACAACAAAAACTCATTTAAAACCCACCATTGACCTCACCCTAAAAACCGTGATAAAGACAACTGCATTGCCATTTTCAGTCTCCACACCTCTCTACATTCCATCCAGGGAATATGATGGTTCTACCGGGATGGCATCTACAGAAGAGCAAACAAACGCATATGGAGAAGATAAGAGGCATAACTCCTATACTACTCCTCGAACCCAGACTATGACCAAAGGCCCCTGGGCAACCATACCCAAACCTTCATCCACTACCATCACAATTAGGCCATCCACTACAAAGAACCCAACCACCACATTTAGGACCACCGTCTACAGCAATATCAAACCAGCCGAGAGGAACAGGGATCAGCCAACAGCGATGCCAATCAGGCCGACAATGAGAAGCAATTCAGGGATAGCCCTCACCTTTGACACATTAGCCATTCCCACAGCAGAGCAAGAATACCCCATAACAGCAACCACAGTGGGGGTGGATCTCTCCACTGCCAAGAATATGCAAAGCAAGCCCAAGATACTCGGTGGTAATGCAGCTAGTTTCACGGTGCTGTCCAACTCTGATGCTTTTCTGCCATGTGAGGCAGTGGGAAATCCTGAGCCAGCCATCAGGTGGATGCGCTTCTCCTCAAGTACAGGTACACCAACTCTGAAATACCACCATGTTTTTAGTTGAATTGAAAAGATCAACACTGTGGTTCACACAAACAGGTTCATACTTGCACAGACATAACTGCATTACTGTTTACAAAGGTTATTTATATTTAGTGTCGTAGTGTGATACACAAGTCATCATACAATTAGGAGTCAATCCTAGCCTAAAAATGTTTCTTCTCTTTTTGTTTAGGACACACAATTACCATCAAGGGGAAGATGGGCAAGTTTGAAGTCTTGAGCAATGGCACCCTGGCCATCCAAAATGCCAACATTAGGGACCGTGGCCAATACCTGTGTCTTGCTGAGAGTGATCTGGGATCAGACAAATTGTTGGTAACCCTCTCGGTGGTAGCATACCCCTCGCGCATCCTGGAGCCCAAGATCCGGGAGATAAAGTCTCATGCTGGAAGCACCGTGGAGATGAAATGCAAGGCAGAGGGCCGGCCCACACCTCTGATATCCTGGATTCTGGCCAACCGGACTCAGGTGAGGGGTTACATCTCAGGCAAGGGGAGGGCTTCCGTGACACCCGAGGGCACCCTGATCATCGAGCGGGTGTCCGTTTATGATCGAGGTCATTACAAATGCATAGCTAGCAACCCAGCCGGAGCCGCGACCGCAACGGTCCGACTGCAGGTGGTGTCGGCTCCCCCTGGCATCCTGCAGGAGAAACGGGAGAATGTGAAAGCTGTTATGGGCCACGGTCTGTGGCTGCCATGCACAGGCCAAGGCAACCCCCCGCCGACCCTTTACTGGGTCCTCCCAGATGGCTCGGCCGTGCAGACAAACAGGCCCGCTGCAGATCCTAGAGTGGCAATGTATGACAATGGTACCCTCCACTATAAGGATTTGACTTTAACAGACAACGGGAAATACGAATGCATCGCGACAAGTTCCACAGGATCAGAGCGGAGGGTGGTGACAGTGACGGTAGAGAAACGGGATTCTGCGCCTCAGATAGTGGAGACGTCCCAACTCATGACGGAGCTGTCCTTTGGGGACCATTTGAGACTGAACTGTTTGGCAACAGGGGAACCCAAACCCAGGATTATGTGGAGACTACCTTCTAAAGCCGTGGTGGATCAGTGGCATAGGTAATATACCCCCTATCCCCTTGTTTATTAAATTCCATTTCTTTACTAGCTTAGCTGTGGCTGTTTTCGTTTTACACTATTACATCATTCACGTTATTTAGACTCTTTTATTATTGCATTTACAGGTGAGGCTGAGGACAATCAAAGCACACAATCATTTTATTTTTTAGTAGTATTTTAGTAGGCTATTATTATTAGTGATAGTCAAGTGCATAGTACTAGAATAAGTACATTGCAACAAAGTAAATAATATAAGTTTGTTATAGTTACAAAATGTAGTTTATTTGGCTTTCATTTAGGAGCATATTGATATCCATGCACTGGAAACTGAAATTGTAAGTAAGAGCGCGAAAATACCTCATCAGTGGAGTCTTTGAGCCTGAGCCAAGTCTTTAGTACAGATCAAGCACATGTTGCTGAAACGTATAGCTTCTCTTGGGATCTTTGTATTTATATAGTTGAAAATGGCTCTATTTAAAATCTCGCACTCAGGTTTCCATCTATCCTCATTCCTCCAGTCGAGCTTCCTGTGTTAATCCTGCACCAGATCCCCTTCAGACAGAGAATAATAGTTTTAGTGTTTAATTTGCTGAATAGTCAGTCTTTCAATGCTTAAAATTAGGCAATGAGATACTGAGCCCTCTGACCAAATGAATGCAGGCCACTAATGTACTCCAGCACAATCCAAATGGAACCTCTGGTTACAATTATTTCAGAAGGTAACTGAGCTCATGACCTCTGCTGTTTTCAGTAGACCTAAAGTAAGCAAGATTTTTATCAGGCCCTCCGATTGAGCTAGAATTCTTCATAAAATGTAATGCCAAGAAAGTCTCAAAGCTTTTTGCTTCATTATAATGCATATTATTGTTTATTAGGTTACATACAAAATATATATCTATGTTTTGAGTTTATTAAAGGCCTGTGAAATATTGTATTGTCTATTTTATTAAAATAAAATAAATACTTATAGTACTTTATTTTATTATGTATTATCATTATTTCACATAAATAATAATAATTCTAATTATTTGTATGATTTATATAAATATCCTATTTATACAGTATGAAGCCATTCTAATTCCTTTTCATCGTTGGTTTCAGGATGGGCAACAGAATCCATGTGGAGGAAAATGGAACTCTGATTATAAACACGGTGAATGACAAAGATGCAGGGGACTACCTCTGCATGGCACGCAGCAAGATGGGCGATGAGTTCCAGCTCATGAAGGTCTCTGTGTCCATGAAGCCTGCTAAGATCGAACCCAAGCATTATGGCAAGAAGCAGGTCCCCTTCGGTAGGGACCTCAAGGTGGACTGCAAGGCCTCCGGGTCCCCTCAGCCGGACATCTCGTGGGGTCTACCGGATGGTACGCTGGTTAACAGCGCCATGCAGTCTGACGGCAGCAGTGGCAACGATGGCGGCCGGCGAAGGCGCCGCTTTGTTCTGTTTGATAATGGAACGCTCTACCTAAATCAGGTAACCCTAATCAGTGTACACTCTTTAATCTGTAAGCATAGAGAGGTCTCTTTTGAAACAGTTCCTGTTATTATATTATTTCTTTCAGGTGGGTATTTCCGAGGAAGGCGATTACACCTGTTATGCTGAGAACCAAGTCGGCAAGGATGAAATGCATGTACACATCACCGTGGTGACAGCTGCTCCTAGGATACGACCCCCGAGGCTGACCTATGGCAAGGTGAAATCTGGAGGCATCATACGTTTTGACTGTGAGGCGGTGGGAGAGCCCAAACCCAAGATTCTTTGGATGTTACCCAACAACGACGTAATTGCAGCCTCTCATGAGCGATACCTGATGCATGTGAACGGCTCCCTGGATATAAGAGACGTAAAGCTGATGGACGTTGGGCAGTATGTCTGTATAGCTCGCAACCCTGCCGGCGAAAACAGGAAAGTGTACAGATTGGAGCTAGACGGCAACCCACCGGTGATAAATGGCTATCGCCAGAATAGGACAGTGATCAAGGACACAGCAGTAAAGTATTCCAGGAAGTTTATAGACTGTAAGGCAGAGGGAATGCCATTGCCTTCAATCACCTGGATAATGCCGGATAACATTTTGCTGAAGGCTCCATATTTTGGCAGTAGGATCAATGTCCATCATAACGGAACACTAGAGTTCCGAAATGTGAGGCCAACTGACACTGCAGAGTACATCTGCATGGCGAGGAATGACGGGGGGGAAGCGGTCATTGTCGTACAGCTAGAAGTGACAAACATGTTGAGAAGACCAATTTTTAGAAACCCTTTTAATGAGCGCGTCGTCACTCGGTTGGGGAAGACTGCGGTGTTGAACTGCTCTGCCGACGGACACCCCACGCCTGAGATGATATGGACCCTGCCAAACGGGACACGTTTTACCGGTGGGCCTGACCGGGGATACAGGCATCACCTTGGAAGCGATGGGACTTTTATAATCTACACTCCGGTTAAAGAGGATAGCGGGAAGTACCGCTGTGCTGCGAAGAACTCTGTGGGCTACATAGAGAAGCTCATTCTCTTGGAAGTAGGCCAGAAGCCTTACATTCTCTCAAGGCCAAGGGGCATTATACGCGCTGTTTCTGGGGACCCTCTCTTCCTCCACTGCCTGGCCGATGGCAGCCCCAGGCTGAGCATCTCCTGGACCGTCCCAGCAGGCCACACCCTGACCGGTGCTCAAGTCCTCGGACGCTACAAGCTACTGGAGAACGGGACCTTGGTTGTGCGCGACACGACCATTTACGACCGAGGAACCTATGTATGCAGAGCACAAAACGACGCAGGGGAAGCCGTTCTTACGGTCCCTGTCATCATCATTGCTTACACTCCCCGCATCACCACCTGGCCACCCCCTAATGTGAGGGCAATGGTGGGGGCACCGTTCCAGCTCAGCTGCGGTGCCATCGGGATCCCCAAACCGGAGATCAATTGGGAGCTGCCGGACGGGTCGGTCCTGTCTGCAGCGGGGCCGGGCCGCCCCAAGGGCAGCGAGTTGCTGCACCCTCAGGGAACACTCATCATCCAGAGACCCATGGTCTCAGACTCTGGAGCATACAAGTGCATCGCCAAGAATCAACTGGGCACAGACTCAAAGCTCACATATGTACGCGTGCTGTGAGAAAGAGACATGTTGACAGTGATGCATCAGATTGATGACAACATGACATCAGACACCCAAACATCACTGATATAGGACGATCACAATTTGTGCAAAGACTTTTAATGGAACACAAAAGAAAAAAGAGATGAGAACCAGGAATATCATAGAAGATTGTATGTTTTACTTGTTGAATACATGACGTCCCACCAAAATGTTGTCTTAGTGAAACATCAAATATCTAAGTTCAGATCAAAAAAGGGGATTTAGAAGACATAGGCATGAGTCTGTTTTCAGAGTTAAGTAGTGGCACCAGGGGCCCATAAGAGGTGGAGCTGTCGGTTACCTTATAGAAAATGGGGGTAATACTGAAGCTATGGGGAGCAGCATGGAGTGCTACAGGAAGCTTTTAGGAGAGAGATTCTCCATGGGGTTGGACCGCCCACTGACATTAGCAAAATATTTATATTTTCATCTCACGTTGAGTGACAGCTGTTTTTTTTTTAACATAATATCCAAAAATGTTATCTTTCTCAATGTAAAGAAAAACCTGTTTGTACACTGGAGAACTTACATACCAACATTACATGAAATATCTTCTCCTCTTCTATATCAGCATTTAGGTCTGTAAAGTAAGGGAAACATGAATAAAATGAAACAGAACTATTGTGTTGGACACAATAGAGTAAAGAATACTGTTATTAAGTAAGAACGCAGTAAATGTACATTATGTATCAAGACATTTGAATAAAAACAAAAAATAAGAGGAGAAAACAAAATGAGCCCTTCTGTTGTATTTCCCAACTTATTGCATTGAAATACCAATCATTCAAAAGGTTAATACATGTGTTTAACGCATAGACTAGGTCTGGGTGGTGTTTGAGGGAGAGACTTCTGGGATCTGTCAATAAAGTTCTGTATATATGGTGTATATAGGTGTGGATCAACCCAGTGGGTCCCTGAGAGAAAGAGAGAGCTGCTGTTTCTCTCTGACGATAGAAGTCAAACTTCCACTCCAGCTGTGAAAACAGCTCCCTTCAACCTTCCCTTCCATGTGGCAAATCCAGCAGAGAGCTTTTGATACGGTTTGCGATAGTTTGTTTATTTTACTGCCGGGGGATATGGATGTGATATCGAAAGAAGAAGTAGTGGTGAAGTGTTTGACATGAAACAACACAATGTGCAAAGCTTCAGACTGCTGTTCTGCTGCCTTTAAGTCTCTGTTTTGGTATTGACACAAGATAAATATACCAAAAACAACAATAGCTCGAGATGGATGGAAAAAGTCAATAAAGAACCAAATGTTGTTTTCTTTGCTCTAGAATTTTTTGTTACAAATCGCAACTTAAAAATTGGCTTCAGTTGCAACATTAACATTCATTGGCGCTCATTTTGAACAAAAATATGCAGTAGAACCAACTGGGAGCCATTTCATAGCAAATTGCTGCAATTCACTCAGATCACCTATAATGATACACACTTAGGAATACTTCTGAGTTCCTGTTGACTGAGACTTCTCCTCATCGCTAATGCTGTCAGTTCAGCTTAAACATGACCAGAGTGCTAAACCAATCAAGTAACAAGTAGTTTTGAGATGGAATAGTGCTTACAATATAGAATCCAAAAGTGCACTTCAGAATGGTATTGTTCCATATTCAAATGTCTTCTTGTTGCCAGAGACATGGGACCTTTTTTTAAACCAGTTAAATGTTCCAGACAAGTATAAGAAAAAAGAAGGAATTCCGTTCCATAAACATAGGAATGCAGTGTAATTACCTGGTATTTTATGAACACCACTTGTTGGATGTGTGACCAAGGGTCAGTCAAACATATGGTGAACACAACGCTAATGTAGTGATGGGGGAGATGTCTTACAGTTCCTAACATGTGATATCTGTCTGCAAACTTCATTTGAAAATTATCGCACCATTGATCACAATCCATGGTTTTGTAGATTTATTCAGTACTGCTCTTAAAGGGGAACCGTCATGCACACTACTTTGTAATATAAGAGAAAGTTTGGTCGATTTATTCAGTGCTGCTCTTAAAGGGGAACGGTCACGCTCATTAATTTGTAATATAAGAGAGTGCTGCTTCATTTTGTACACTTTAGCAAGGGTGACCTGGCCAAGAGGGCAGCACAGCATGGGGTAAAACACATCACAAAACAAACAACTAATCCTTCATACACATGTTAAAAAAAATATATACATAAAAAAATATAAAATACTGTATATTGTCGTCATTGGTGCTCTATTGGTCCAATTAACATTCACTTTGTCTTCATTTTTCACATGGACTGAGTGTGTGTGTGTGTGTGTGTGTGTGTGTGTGTGTGTGTGTATGTGTGTGTGTGTGTGTGTGTTTGTGTGAGTGTGTGTGTGTGTGTGTGTGTGTGTGTGTGTGTGTGTGTGTGTGTGT
>JAOPJO010000054.1:8550709-8568591 GCA_027123675.1 Molva macrophthalma | reverse complement strand
TGTGTGTGTGTGTGTGTGTGTGTGTGTGTGTGTGTGTGTGTGTGTGTGTGTGTATGTGTGTGCGTGTGTGCGTGTGTATCTGTATGCATGCGTGTGTGTGTGTGTGTGTGTGTGTGTGTTTGCAAAAACCCCACATGTGTTTTAACAATACAGACATGTCTGCGAATAAATCAAAATTTAATTATAAACACAAAGGAACACATCGACCCAAGCAGCCTTTCCATTGTGCAAGGTTGAAGGCAAATCTCCCGCTGGATCAAGAGCTGGAGATCATAAAACCAGGAAGCTCTGTTCTATGCTCATGCCAGACACAGAACGACAGAACGCAATAAACCATAGCAAATAGCAAAACAAAAACAGTTGCTGTGGAAACCGGGGCTTGTATGTGCGACAGAATTGTAATTGGGATGAAATCAGTGGCATTCAGCAGTGGAAAACTCAAAACCCAGCAGCCAACTGAATCCATGAAAATGTGTGTGTGTGTGTGTGTTTGTGTGCATGTGTGTGCGTGTTTTTGTGCGTGCATGCGCGTGTTTGAGTGCATGCATGTGTGTGTGTGCGTGCGTGTGTGAGCATGTGTGTGCGTGTGCGTGATTATATTTGGCAGTTATACATTTTGTTTTATGAGGACAGACGCTATGAACTCCTAAACCGGACACAGGGGTCTTAGGAGACCAAGTGGAATCTATGAGGTGGTTAGAGCTGTAGAGCCCTTCCAACTGCCGTCCTCCTCCACACGTGAGCCAAGACACGTTTTGATAAACCGCCGTTGTCCTTCTTTTATCGAGTGGTGTGTGGCTTTGTCTGGAATAGCCTATTGTCCTTTTCTTCTGAAAAACATAACAAAAGCCGTTAGTAACTATGAAAGTAGCTACAAGAAGACCCAAACACAAACAAATGGCATGTGCATAAGTGCAAACACACACACACACAGACACACACAAATGCACTCACACGGTATTATTGACTCTTTGGCTTAAAGCATCCTCTAAATATATATAACATGATGTATAGTCTCTTTTTGTGGTGATTAGCTGTCGGACCGAGGGCCACATGGGGGCCAGACGGATTGGAGCAACGCTGAACCGTAAGCCAGCTGTAGTTGCTGGACACATCCTCCTAGAGACTGTCAAAACAGACTGTGAGACTCGTGTTGATACTACACGCTCGTGTGTGTGTGTGGGTGTGTTTGTGTGTGTATGTGTCTGTGTGTGCGTGTGTGTGTGTGTATGGGTGTGTGTGTGTGTGTGTATGTGTGTGTGTGTGTGTGTGTGCATGTGCGTGTGTGCACAGCTTGGCAGCTCATCAAGGTAAGCGTAAATGAAAAAACAGACGTAGAAAGAAGAAAATATTCAAACAGTGTGTGTGTTTTCACTGCGTCAACACACACACACCTAATTGATGTGTGTGCTGTCGGTGTGTTTGCATGGACACACACCACCCTGATCACATCGTGGTGTTCTGTCTCAGTGACGAGAAGAGGAAGAAGTTATGAACTTATGGTGCCACAGGGTCTCCCTAGTATCTGTCCCTCAAACATACACACACACCCCCACACACACACACACAGCGCTGGGGAAAATATTGACTTATTGATGATTCAGCACATTTTTCCCGTCAATCTGTCTTCCTGCCATCCATCCTCTGACTCACACATCCGATCCACCCACCTTTTTATTTGTATTTCCCTTGTGGTTTCACACGTTGAGCACAGCGCCCTCCGGAGGATGCATTAGACCTGCCAGCTGAAGGAAGTTCAGAGAAACTGGGCTTTTTGTTCCCTTCTGCCCTCCACTCTGCAGCAGCGTAAACACCAGCAGGACGGAGGCTGCTTACCTTGGCCCAGGGGTCCAGATGGTGCGTATGTGCTTGGTGGTTGAGACCTTGGCAGAGAAGAGAGGGATGCAGCGAGAGCAAAAGGTCTAAACCAGCTGAAGGGGGAAGCAGACTGGGAGAGGTTTAGAAATGTCCAGAAGCTTTTAAATGGAAATGCAGGCCCTGGTGGTAAAGTCTTGTATTTCCTTGGCTCGTTTCCACTTCCTGTCTGCCTGAAAGCGGCCTGACATGGCTTCTGTATAGGTCTTTGTGTGTGTGTGTGTGTGTGTGTGTGTGTGTGTGTGTGTGTGTGTATGTGTGTGTGTGTGTGTGTTTCAAAACACACCGTCATCGAAAATGTTTACCCGACAGTTGTAAATACACTTAGATTTGGTATTAGAAAAAAAGGACAGGTAGGTAGTTTCCCAAATATATGATAATCTATTGAAAATATTAACTTGGCTAGATAGTATTTAATGCTGGTCGTTTCAAAATATGACTAGTCGTTCAACAATTCCTTAAAAATAAAAAAGAATAGAGCCATTTTTTAATTTTCTTCTGTCTTTAATGGAGCTTTCACTTTTTTATAGACATAGCAAAGTTAAAACACACACAGACGCAGACACACACATACACACAAGCACACACACACACACACACAAACACAAACACACAAACAGAAGCTTGTGCATTAAGGAACTGAATGCTGCTGATACATTTCCTCAGGAAGGAACAGGAAGGAACAATGTTACCATGACAATAATGCATGCAGTCCAGTTTATTGAGGGCAGTGGGTGGTAGGAAATTAGTGATAGGAAGTGCTCATCTGCAAGTGATTGTCTCTTTATTTATATCATAATACAATATATCAAATGATATAGTTATATTTTATTTATATATTGCTCAGCAGCACACCAATCCTCCTCAAAATGTTACATCTACTTTGTAGTTTATTCAATGATATTATTTGCATGAACATTGATTAAAAGAACCCTTTACATTTGTGTTAAAAAGACATAACATTGAAAATTGAAACAGATGTTACAGCAGCCAAAGGGGACAGAGGGACAGAACAGTGCAGATGAAGACAACCAAATACAGACAACTGACTACACTAGACCATCAGCATGCTACATTCGCACTGTTGAATGGTTATGCTGCATGACTCCCAGCAGACACTGCCCTGAGACCCCATGCCTCTGGATCTTACCGCAGAACAACAACCGAACAAAGACCACCATGTCGGGACTAAATATGTTATTATTCTATCCTCATGTGAAGTCTCCCTCGCTATAGCATTTCAATCTACAACTTTCCACTCTGTCATTGCCAAGCGCAAGTAGTGTTGGAAATGACAGAAAGGATGGCCTTAATTAACTTTTAATGAATGTGTGAAGTCAGTTTATGTTTTTATATTTTTTTATTTTATGGACATAGGTCGTTATCCACGTGCCTGGCCTGCAGAAATGTGTGGTTTTATATACAAAGACAGCGACGTTGCAAAATGATGGGGCAGGTTTTGTGTGCTAACAGAGATCTTGATGAAACAGATTTCATTGCTTCCTGGTTAAATGTTTGTGGTGTGTTATGGCTCCCTATGCTGCTGTGTTGTATGGTATTGACAGCTTTGACTCACTATTTGCCTTGATTGGAGGTGAATCTGCATTTTAAAAATGGATATTTAACATTTTGGCCAAAAAACAATATGACCTGCTAGCCTCATATTTGCTGAACACTGTAAACATTTAATGTGTACTATGACATTTTGTACTATTCTTTTTACACTTCATGTCATTGCACCATTAAGCCCCATGACATCAGTATTATCAACATTTCCGTTCTCTGGAAACCGCATATAGCATGTATTAACGTATTTAGGTATCAGTTTCTGTGTAATCAATATATAATACGTGTATTGGTGTATTGGAACAGGGTTTAATATCCATTCTTAATGAAATAAAAACCAATGGCAAACAACACCGCTTGTTGAGAGAAGCTTGTATGTGGGTGAGGATAGATCCATGAAACCAGACAGGCTATTTCCATCAGGAAGTGGAAAGCAGAACAGGAGAAAGTTGTGCATCATCTATTCATTTGTTCATTTGGATAAAGTTCATTTGGATAAAGTTCCATGCGGTGTTTGAGGCGATTTCATCGCTCTATATGGACTTCGGTCAAGCTGACAAACAAACAGAAGATAATCTCTACAAGTCATACTAAACGTTTCCACTCATCATACCACTAGTAGTGGAACCTCCAGTATCACTTTTGTCATCTAGAACAACAGCAACAGGTTGGTTGTACCTCTAATTTTATAAATAAGAAAATTGAAGACTTGAAAAACTGAAATTGTAAAATGTGTATATATCGCTTTGAAAATGAAGAATAAGTAGGACAAAAACTATTCAAATAATTTGGTTAACTGTGTGTGTGTGTGTGTGTGTGTGTGTGTGTGTGTCTGTGTGTCTGTGTGTGTGTATCTGCTTTTTGTTTCATTTCTGCTCTACTTTGATAGCCAACAATATAAATGGAAATCCACTCCAACCACACCAACGGGAGTTGTTCCCGTGACAACGTCCTGAAGACGGTCATCTTCCCTGTCCTGTACTCTGTCCTCTTCCTGCTGGGGGGGGCGCTGAACGCCCTGGCCGTCTGGGTGTTCTTCCGCATTCCCTCTCGCTCGCATTTCATCATCTACCTGAAGAACATCGTGGTGGCCGACGTGCTCATGACCTTCACCTTCCCGTTTAAGGTTGGTCCGTTTCCGTAGCAACACACAATGCTCAGAGTTCACAAAAGAGCTATCCTATAAATTCTACGTTTTTTGGGGGTTTGTTTCCCGACTGGCAGATCCTGTCGGACTCCGGCATGGCGTCGGTTGGGCTGCGGGTGTTTGTGTGCCGCGTGTCGTCCGTCCTCTTCTACCTCACCATGTACGTCAGCATCCTCTTCTTTGGCCTCATCAGCATCGACCGCTGCAGGAAGACCCTGTGGCCCTTCAGGGGCACCAACGCGGCCCGGCTGACCCGGCGAAAGCTGCTCTCGGGGACCATCTGGTGCTCCCTGCTGGTCCTGTGCATCCCCAACGTGGTGCTCACCAACCGGACCCCCGCGTCGCCGCGCTTCAAGTGCAGCGACCTGAAGACGGAGGCGGGGCTGCGCTGGCACGAGGTGGTCAATCACGTGTGTCAGGTGATCTTCTGGGCCAACCTGGTGGCCGTGGTGGCGTGCTACGCCCTCATCAGCAAAGAGCTGTACGTCTCCTATTCCCGCACCAAGAACCGCGGCGCGGGTGGAGCTGCAACCCAGCCCTCGAGCCAACACAGGAGGAGGAGCGTTAGCGGGAACGTGTTCCTGGTTCTGGCCGTGTTCTTTGTGTGCTTCGTGCCGTTTCACTTCGCCCGTGTGCCGTACACCATGAGCCAGACCCGGGGCCTTCTGTTCGACTGCCGGCTCAAGCTGTTCTTCTTCCAGCTGAAGGAGAGCACCCTGTGGCTGTCTTCCCTCAACTCACTCCTGGACCCCCTCATCTACTTCTTCCTCTGCAGTTCCTTCAGGACCACCCTGTTCCGGACCCTCAGGGTGCCCCCGGGCACCTGCAGCTGGCTCACAGGGATGGCATCGGGGCCGAGCTCGGCCAGCACCCCCCTGGGAGAGTCCGCTGCTGCTGGGGTGTAGAACCATCCCATGTTTTGCAGGATGATTTTTTTCAAGAATATACGTTGTTGGACTGTCCCATCAGCTGTAAACATCGCCTTTAAGACAACATGGCAGTGTAAATATGTCGAGGGGAACTTTGGTCCAACTCAAGGCTATAGGAAACAGAGCATGAATGACTGCTTGCATACAGCAGATAGGGCTTACAATAACAAAAACAGTCAGTGGGTTTTTCACTTTGAATACCTAAATACATTTGACCTGACATGATCTTTGAGAACCCCTGCAAAATGCATACTTTAATAAATAATGTACATTATAATTGGTTTATATTAAATAAAATTGTGTAATACACATTCATCTCATCATATTTGTTTACCTTATCAACATGGATATCAACTAAATGCAGATACCTATTTCCTGGTGAAATTGTCATAGTCATGTCATAGATAAAGAGTGAACCAGGAAGCCAGGGACAGACAGTGGTGGTGTGTTTCAGTTCCTCCACACTGACACAAATAGTCCAGCCTGATAGTAGGTAAGTCGGATAATCCACAATTAATAATATTCTCTATCATATGGAACATCAGTGGGTTGTTTTTTTTCATAGTTTTAGCCAATATTTTGAAATTGAAATTGAAATGGAATTTAATTGAACGGACGATTTCCATAGAATCACATCACAAATCCACTTTCATGGTTAACTTTTAAATATGGGGCTGTTGATCTATGTCCAATGTCTGCCATCTGCCTGCAGGCATCCTTGAGTAAGATGCCTAAGGCCCGCCTGCTCATTAATGACATGTATCTCAAATGTACTGTAAGACACTTTGGATCAAAGTGTCTGCTCAATGACTAAATGGTTCAATAGTTAGCGACGACCACAGTCTTGTTCTGTGTGGAGGTTCTTCCTCAGTGACGTCATTGCTGATGGGCGTCATTACTAAATACATTTTTATAAACTTTTAAAAATGGATTTACCTTCACACATTAGCCACCCCCAAGATTTCCTCAACACCTTTCAACTTCTTTGTTCTGTCCAGTGCAAGTGCTATTACATTCATATATTGCCATATATTGCTAACATTAGGGTCTTCTCCATATCAAATAAATAGTCAATCAACCATTGAATCGATCATGGAAATTGATTGAAGCACAGAGATGGAGCATATAGATATCACCACCTTGTTTTCCCCCCTTGACAGGTCATTTTTCATTGATTTGCATCTTTTAGGTTTAAAAGTCTGACCACTCTAAAGGTCTATTGGATCTAAAACGTTCTTCAAGCTGCGAGACTGAGAAGCACGGTGTCTTGGTGAGTACCTTGTACCTCTACGGGTGTCATGGTGATGACAGCTAAATATATAATCTGTGTGTTTTAATGAAGGGATGAATAGGTTTCCATGGGATCTATATATTCATTGAACATTATTGTGTGGATTATATATGAATATAAATACTTGGTTAGTATTCTGTCGCATTAGAGAATGTTTGTTGGTTTCGGGTTGACTGGGCTGTGTGTACTGTTTTTTATGGTATTGCAAGTGCAATAAAAAAAGTGTAAAAAGTAATTGTTGAATTTGGAAGATTTTCTCAAATTGCTTATTTTCTCCTCGCTTTACTGACCAACAAACATTTTCGGTTTGGTTATTTGCAGTTGAAGTTTATATAACCTATTCTTAACCATGGCAAGGCTTGGCACGTCATCATTGTGTCTGTGTATTTCAGGCAAATCGTTGTGGCGTGGAATGCTAGATTTAAAGTCTAAAAAGAAACAACAGAGTTTACAATCCAGGAAATAAACAAATGATCCGGTCGTGCGTGCCACACCACTCAATGAAAACAAATCTCTAACTTACGAACAATGCAAATCATGTTAAGCTCCACAAACGGAGCACATTCAAAGCGTTTTGTTTGTGTCGTTTTCATTTACATAACATAATCCTGAAAGACAACAAAACATGTTGGACAACACTAAGCCGGCTTGATTTGCGTGACATTTCAATTTTAGTTTTGTTTCTTGTTGTTCTTTCCTTTTTGTCAGATTCTACAATGACCTCTAACAGCACTGGACTGGACTGCCCACACATAACCTATGATGAATCTGACAGGGTGATCTTCTGCATGTATTTCTGTACCTTCCCAATAGCTTTGTTCCTCAATGGCACGGCTGCCTGGATCTGTGTGCACCTCCGCGCCACCTCGTCCTTCATGGTGTATCTGAAACATCTGGTGGCCGCTGACCTCCTGATGACCCTCACTCTCCCCATCATGGCAGCCAGCAACCTCCCTGGCGCAGCTGTTAGCCTAAAAGCATTTGCATGTCGCTACTCCAACGTGATCTTCTACTGCTGTATGTACACCAGTATCTGTTTAATGGGGCTCATTAGCCTAGATCGCTTTTTCAAAATTGCTAGGCCAGGTGGTATGTTGCTTGGGCAGAGCTTAGTGTTCAGCCATGTAACGGCTGCCTGTGTTTGGGCCATGCTATTCGTGGGCACTGCTATTCCCACCGTTATTCTCACCGACCTGAGTCCAAGTGACCCAACAGGAGACCTATGCATGTCCATGAAAGGTCCGGTCGCCGCCACACTTTACAAGGGTATCGTGCTGTTCATGGAGGTTCTTTTCTGGTTCATCAGCATCGTGATTGTCAGCTGTTACACCTGCATCACCAAGAGGATCATAGAGTCGTTCAGAAAGTCTGGCAGCAATAACAGGCAAGGGAAGAGGAAAATCAAACTGAGAGTCTTTCTGGTCATCCTCGTGTTCTTTGTGTGTTTCATGCCTTTGCACATTTTACGTGTTCCGTTCTCGCACTCTCGTAAAACACACAAGTCTGTGTGCATGAAACAGTGGCTGAAGATCGCTTACGATGTCACCCTCTGGCTTTCAAGCACCAATGTGTGTCTGGATCCCCTGCTCTATGTCTTTCTGTGCAAGGAGTTTAGAGCGAAAGTGGTAGTTATGACGCAGAGGAAAGCTACTCTTTCCAAACCTCAGGTAGACATAGATTCCGTTTTTTCGGAGTAGATACATTGAATGTTTTCTTTCTGTAAAATATAAAGGAAAACGTGTAAATATTGGATGTATGATAGTGGCATTATCATGAACATGAGCATTTGATTGTTTCCCTCAAATGTGGGTTTGTGGTGCCCCCTACAGACAGCTTTTAGGAACAAGCATATAAGGATCTATTTAAATTATAATTAAAAGTATGCTTTATAAAACATAGCGAAATAAATAAGATTAATCTATTTGTCTTATTCCATTGTTCCAATTGTATAAGACCTTATCCTCTTGTGTCCTACAACTGCCTGTATGCACAATATGTATGCTAAGCTGGGATGTTTGAACAGAGCTGCCTTTATAATGTGTGTGATTGTGCATCATGTGTATACATGCCAGGTAAGCTTTGTTTGTTCATTATAATCTAACTTGTACTTTTGTGAATTAAATGAAAAAAAAAACGTGATGCATCTGTACAGAGACTGTACAGAGACTGTTTTTTTACCCAACAAATCATAAAGAAAAAAAAAACACTTCAATGTTTTAACTGAGCGAGGCACGAATACGTTTCCCTAATTTTGCATTTTCCCGGATGACCTGTGTGTCCGGTCACAGATGAAATACTGCTTTGTTTATTAGGAAAAAAAGGTGTTACCAAACTCTGTCCTTCTGAAAAATACATGCAGTACCCCTTTCTCAATACATTTCATGTATTATGCCATTCCGAAGGCTGAGCTCATCACGGTGAGTGTGATGACAACATCACAATTCCTATGATCCATACATTTGTATCTTTAGTTCACAAAGCAATATTTTACGTAACGAATGGTCCACGACCTTTTATTAATTAGCCTGTACTTCTTTTTTGCGATTGATTCATTAATTCACTGAAGCTTTAACAACCTTGTTGTTTCTTCATGCCTGCTACAACGTGTGCTGTGTCTGTTGCCTTTTCTTAAACTGCTTCTGACGTGTTTGATCCAAGCTCAGTTCAATTAGAAAGCACTGTCAACAAAATACATTTTTTGTCACATGACATGTTTGTTTTTGTGACCCACTGATTTTCTCTAGGTGCAGTGATGACTTCGAATGTAACATCTGCTAATATGACAGACTGTCCCAGTGGGCCTGGAGATTTTCTACCAGCCTTATATTTAATCTTGTTTCCTTTCGCTATTGTGCTCAATAGTATGGCGGCATGGGTCTCACTGCATGTCCGCTCCACCTCCACCTTCATGGTGTACCTGAAGAATCTGGTGTTGGCTGACATTGTTGAAACGCTGATGATCCCGTTCGAGGTCTTTCAGGAGCTAAACGCTGGATCGGCTGCATTCCATATGTTTTTCTGTCGTTACCTAAAGCCCTTCAAATATATATGCATGTACGTTAGTATCTCTGTGATGGGCCTCATCAGTGTAGACCGCTTCCTCAAGATCGTCCAGCCCCGTGGTCAGATGCTGGGCCAGAACCTCCTCTTTGGGAGGTTGATCTCCGCCTCCGTCTGGGTGATCATGATCGCGACCACGGGTTTCCCGACCGTGCTTTTAACCAACCGTCACCCCAACATATCGCACAACGTGGGCAGCTGCATGCAATATAAAGGGGACGCGGGTATAAGGCTCCACGAATTTGTCATTATTTTTCTCAACCTATATTTCTGGCTGGTCTGTGTGCTGGTCATTGTGTGCTACATGTGCATCGGCAAGACAGTCATCCAATCCTTCCGGAATTCCGGAAGCAGCAACAGCCAAGCCAAGCAGAAGACCAAGCTCCGCGTCTTCCTGGTCCTCGTGGTGTTTTTGGTGTGCTTCGGGCCGTACCACTTGGTCCGGATCCCGTACACCTTCCAGCAGACCCAGAAGAAGGGCACCTGCGGTAGCACTTGGAGCCTCTACGCCAAGGAGCTGGGTCTGTTGTTCGCCACCGGCAATGTCTGCCTAGATCCAATCGTCTACTTCTTTCTGTGCAGAGAGTATAATGAGAAGCTCACGTCCATGATTACAGACGTGGGGAAGGCGTGCCGAAGATCTGGAGCAGGAGATAAACCATAAAGGCCGACCGGTGACCTGTGTTTTATAATGAAATGAAGATTGTTTTGCTTCTTCAATGAGCAGAAGACAGATAACTAGGCATGAATTGAATTATTGTATTTTGTAGAACTATCTGCTTGTAACTTCCTTAGCCTTTGCGGGTCTCGGAGATGTTTATTTACTTGTATGCCTTTGTATCTGTTGTTAGTAGCTGCAGCAGCAGTTCTGAAGTGGTCACTGGCTTCCTGTTTGTCTGCAACACAACACCATAACCTACTTCTCATGGAACTGTCTGAAAGTGTTGTTTTTATTGGCCCATCATTAGAATAGTATTGCTAGTCACTGGTTACTTGATTCAAGATTCAAGATGATTATTGTACAAGTAAAAACGTATGGGAAATTCTTTGGCTGGGAGGCTTCGTTACAGAAGATAAAGTAGACAATAAAGTAGAAGATGTATAATAAAGGATATATGAATAAAATATATATAAAAAATGTATGACAGCAATGAGGTATACAAGCAGTAAGGGTTATCGAAAAGCAATATGTATAGAAAGCAATAAAGGGTGCATATAAATCAATACTCGGTTGTTGCACAGATAGTTGAATCATGGTTACTACATCATCATCACCATCATTACCATCATTGTCATTATCATCAGAAACTAAGCTAATGATTATGAATGGCTCAAGATAGGACATGAATAGACAAACAAAATAAATAATAGAACAATCATTCAGGAAATGTTAGCCAGTGTACTGCTCCCATCCAGACAGCCCACCACACAGGAAATGATGAAATGATGTTGCTCTCAAAAGTACATACTATTTTTGTAATGATAGCACACAAGGGAATATAAAGCAAATTAATGCCAACACCCATCAGAGACCAGCTACAATCGACTATACACGCTCTCCCAGCGACAGGGATACACACAAACACACATTATATACAAAAGAAAAGAATATACAATACGTTGAAATGTGGGTACATAGGCAGATATGCATTGCAACACTGTGGTTGGAGAAACAGTCACACTTTCCCAGTGACAGGAATACACACAAACACTCATTAATACAAATAAATACATTTAGAAAAGAATGATGTGAGTGCTTACTGGCCTAAGTAAACACCGTTTTGATAGGATGTGGTTTTGTTTGTGCTGAGCTGATCTGGTGGTATAGAGTTCCTCTCAAGATTAGGTAACGATAAGGCTGTGAGAGGTGGGTTGACTTTGGTTAAGCTTCACTGGCCGGGGGTGGAGCTGTGGGTGTGCAGGTGCAGCACGAGGTCCCTGGCTGGTGCAGAAATGCATCCCCTCAGCGTCCAGCGTCCATCCACAGCCTGTAAGACTGACTCAAACTAGCGGAGGCAGGGGGACTGGCACGGAGCAAAACAAACCACTCAGTGGACAATAGGAACAGGAAGCAAGAAAGGAAGGAGTCTTTCACTCTGAAGCAGAATGGAAAGCTAATTTGGATTGTGACAAGACAGACACACATTAGAACCGGAGACCACCTTTTGTAAGGGCACATCAAATGCGGGCAAACACACACCCGCGTGTGCGCACACACACATACACACACATACACACACACACACACACGCGCGCACACACACACACGCACAGGGTACAGTGGTTCTTGGGGTTAATACAGAACGTTTCCACTGTAGCTGGCAGGGTGCTGTGCTGTGGATAAAAAAAGCGAATGTGACTTCTTTCACTTCTTCATGTTTTAGGGCTCTATTCTATTTCTCTCTTTCTCTGTGAGAGTGTTTACATGTTCCAAAGACCAAGACAACAAGGATACTCAGAGAGGTAAGTCTTCAAATGATATGGTACAGTGTACAGTGTATATTGTACAGTATACAGTGTATAGTGTAGGGTATACAGTGTACAGTTAATTTAGAGTTAATAATTGAAAGTCTTAATAATTGACAAAACTATTTTTTGTCTACACGAAATTAAACAATTTCTGAGGGAATTTTTATGCCATGACGTAACACATGCTCCAACTCTGTTATTTTTGTGTGCTCATCTTGTATGTTGCATCCTAAGTTAGATGTATTCCAATTACTACAACTGTTATTCTAATAGTTGGCTTATTTTAGAACTATTATTGTATTTATTGAGTAAAATACTGAGTAAAAAACTATTTCATGTAAAGTCCCGTTAAGTATGTCCTGATTAAAATGTTTATTCGGTTTGCCAGCTATTCATCGGGTGGACCTAAGAATATAATTATATAATGTTTCACTCATCAATCCTGTCCTGTTTTCCTCTATGTTCCCGTCTCTGCAGGCCGCGAGGATGAACATCAGCCTGCCCAACACCTCCGTCAAGTGTCAGCGCGACACCAGCGTGACATCGGTGGTCTTCCCCTGCCTGTACAGCCTTCTTTTCCTCTCTGCCCTGGTGCTCAACTCCCTGGCCGCCTGGATCTTCTTCAACATCCCCAGCACCACCACATTTGTGGTGTATCTCAAAAATGTGGTGAGAAAAAAACAAAAAACGGAAATGTTCACAGAATCATTCGTTCTGTGCGTTTGTTTTGATGTGGTCATGTCTAGTTCGACCGCTAGAGCATTGTTCTTGGGGTGCGATTCCCACCTAGGGCCATCCATAACTAAGATTGTATGCACTTTTATGCAAGATTCTGTGTCTACCAAATGGCATATATATATATAAACAGCGACTTTTCTCTTGTCATCATCGTTGACGTGATTGATTGACAGGTGACATATACCCATATATTCTCCATCTATAATCAAAACTTTGCCTTGATGATTGACAGGTAGTGGCCAACTTCCTGATGACATATACCCATATATTCTCCATCTAAAAGCAACACTTTGCCTTGTTGATTGACAGGTGGTGGCCGACTTCCTGATGACCCTCACCATCCCCATCAAGGTGCTGAGCGACGCCGGGATCGGCTCGTGGCAGCTGCGTGTCGTCTACTGCCGGTACTCGGCCGTGCTGTTCTACACCACCATGTACATCAGCATCATCCTGCTGGGCCTCATCAGCCTGGACCGCTACCTGAAGATAGTGCGGCCCTTCGGCCAGGGGCCCCTACAGCGCGTCAGGGTGGGCCAGGTTCTGAGCGCCAGCGTCTGGGTGGTGATGCTCGCCCTGGCACTGCCCAACACCGTCCTCAGCAACAAGATGCCCCGGTCCCTCGGGGAGAAACTCAAGTGCACGTCCATGAAGGGAGATGCGGGAATGCTGTGGCACGAGGGATTTAACTACTTCTGTCAGGTGAGGGTTAGGGTTCGGTCCGCTGCTTTACCGCCCGCGCTCGGGTTTAATCAGCGCTTTTCTCTTTCTATCCGTGTGGTCGTTTATATCCTCTGTGGTTTACTTTATTTCCTGAGTTTTATATCAGTGTTTATCCGTTTTTTTTATGGGTGACATCCACAACCCCATCGCGTTGTGCCAAGCGGTGGTCTCCCTGCCACCCGACTGAACTTAACCCCCACTCTCCCCCCTGGTACTGACTCAGAGACTCTCGTCTCGGCTGTAGAGACGGGGCGCGTTGACAGAGCGGCACTTCTTAACTTCCTGCCAACTATTTAAAGGCATCAGGAACGCTTACTAAAAGATAACGCTAATTAAAAGTTTAAGGTTTAAGAGGTACAGTAGTTACCTGTTCATCCGGCACACCTGTTTTTGCTGTATTATAATATTTACAAGTGGCATTGGCCCTTTTCACAGTAGAGAGAAAACTGATGTAGCTCATAACAATTATTATGGGTGTGTTCGATTTAGGTATGGCAGTGCACCATTATAGACACAACTAGCCATGCAAATATACACAGACCAGGCTGGTGCTATGGGAGACATAAATATAACCGACCTAATGTTACAACTACAGTAACAGGAAGTTATTTTACCTACTATGGACAGCTGTGAAAAGGATCCATTGCACTACTGCATCATATTTCAAATAACACATACAAGCAAATATAACTATCTGTAGGCCTATATATTTTGGTATTTTATATTAACTTTTTTTTATAGGATTACAAATGTATGATATTTTATATTCTACTTCCTTGGTCCTATATATGTATACATTAGATATGTAATTTGTTCTGATCCCTCTCTTATTTTATCTTCATGTGATGCTTCCATGTTCCTTTCTTTACAGCCCTTTGGGGCAAACCTTGTTCGTTTTGAAGGTGCTTTATGAATCAATAAACCTGAACTGAGTATCCAATACATCCACACAAATGATTCAGGCATCATTACGATCCCAATCGTAATGCGTGCTGGATGTTCACTGTGTCCAGGTGGTGTTCTGGGGCACGTTGGCGCTGATGGCGGTGTGCTACACCTTCATCAGTAAGAAGGTGTACGAGTCCTACATGGCTTCCAAGAGCAGCTCCAAGGCAGCCAGCCGCAGCACCAAGGCCAAGGTGTTCGTGGTGGTGGGGGTTTTCTTCATCTGCTTTGCCCCCTTCCACTTCGCCCGTGTGCCGTACACGCTAACCCAGACCCGAAGCAAGGCCAACCAGTGCGCGGCCAGCAACGCCTTGTACATCGCTAAGGAGACCACCCTCTGGCTGTCGGCCACCAATGTGTGTCTGGACCCGCTCATCTACGTCTTCCTGTGCAAAGTGTTCCGGAGACGACTCTCAGCGACGCTAAGCCGCAGGCCCCTCCCACAAGACATCGGGGAGTCGCCCACGGCAACCTCCACTCAGAGGGAGATGTCGATGATCGTCCCGACCAACGCACTGTCGGGCAACGAACAGAATCTGTGACCGTACCCTATCTGGTACCGTTACCGTTAAAGTGGTGGTGGTTTTGTACTGTATATAACAGTTATGTCTAGTTCTATGGAGCAAAAGGTTTGGAAATGTTCCAAAGATATTTTTGGGTAGAAACAAATTAATAATTATAAAATGATTAACATCAAAAATAATAAGTATACTATTTAGTAAGAAGAGTAATAGAAAATTACTCTGTATATTACAATGGCGGTTTTTAAGTTATGTGCTACATGAGACAATGTAGTGACACTGGTTGGCAGGGTGTTCATATTTTTGATCTAGAACATTTCATGATCTGTTTGCAATGCCATGTGATACATTTCCTGAGCTCATGCTTACAACTTGTTATCTTGCCTTGACTGCACTCCTCTTACATCATTACAGTGGGGGTAGAGTGTTGCACTCTCTCCCGATAACAGGAAGGAAGAATGGAATGGATGATAACAAGGGGTAGTGTATGCTTGACGCGTTATTATTATGATGGCATTTGGGCTACATCGTTATGTCACGGTTATAGTTATATCACAATTGTTATGTTGTTTTATGTTAATATGATGTGGTTTAAATGCAATATCCTTCATACTGGCATCTGCGGATAAATACATAAAAAGTCAAACAAATAATTAATAAATTAATAAAAAATATACTTCGAAACAATAAAAAAAAATCAAAGCCTTACCACCAATATTTGTGTTTGAAGTACGGGGGATTAAAGTGCTTGGCTAGGCATTTTTTGATAAACCATCAGCTAAATTCTGATCACATGAAAGAAAGCGTGATTGTGAAACATTAAGTCTGCAGGTTGAACAGCAGAGGGCAGTGGATTTCCGTTTGAAAATAAATGTTTTTGAAATAATAATTTCCATAAAGCATGGTATTTCCGTCAAATCCCTTTTTCCCTTTTGGTAGTAGGCTTAATGTTCTCCTTCCAAAAAGCCTGCTCTGCTCTGAGCTGAGTGGATGGGTGGATGCTACCCAGCCAGAGGAACACAGGAAAATCGTCCCTAAGCAATAGTTCTACATCTTTTTTATAGTTTCCAATTACAGGCGGGGATGAAAGACAACCCTTTTTCCAATGCCACACGAAACCTTAGGGAAAGCTTTGGGAATCACAATCTGGTTCTGCATCAATAACATCACCTTGTTACGATGGCGGTAGTCGTATGGTGTCTGAGCCTGATTAATTTAATCATGAAACACAATCTTGCTTCATGCATACATCCATGGCTCCATGCCACCCCTTGTCACTATGTAGACATAAACTTATATGTGGTCAGGAAATAAATGAGCTACGAGCCGAACGGCGGCTGGAAAGCTAGAGATCATTTATCAATGTCAGATTAAATTCTCTGACATGACCCGCAAAAGTGAATTATGATAGCTTGAAATACACTCAAATGTATGAAATTCTAATGAATCAGCAGTCGGTTGAGCGATAAAGTTAGAGCCGTCGGCAATTGAGGACATTTGGGACAGATGATCATTAACACAAAATATACTGGCAAAGTATGCATACACATACTTGGCACGAATGGACAGAAGTCCCAACAGCCTAAAACTCAGTCAAATGCCTTTCTACTTTCAAAAATACGAGTAGCAATCATCTATGAAGGAAAGCGATGGCAGCACACTCCAGAGCAAGGCCCTCACTCACAGAGAGACATGGAGAAAAGCCCCCACAGCCCACTGGTCCTGCAGCCCTGCACACATCAGACCCCACAGTCCACCCCAAACCCTGCTAACCCTGATCATCTAGTCCCTATACTAACCCTGATGCCACCTCACCCCTGACCCTTCTATACCTAACCCTGTCTCTAATCAGACTCCCTAACCCTCACCACCCAGTCCCTATACGAACCCTGATGCCACCTCACCCCTGACCCTTCTATACCTAACCCTGACTCTAATCAGACTCCCTAACCCTGACCACCTGGTCCCTATACTAACCCTGATCCCACTGTACCCCTGACCCTTCTTTACCTAACCCTGTCTCTAACCCCACAGATCCCCTAACCCAACTAAACCAGACCCCAACTCTCACCCCAGGTACAGACTCAGTGACTATCACTTGGCTATAGAGAAGGGTCACACAGACAGAGCGACACTTCTTAACCTTGTGCAAACGATATAAAAGCATCAGGAACACTTACTCAAATATATCTCTCTACTGTACCGAAACACTACAGAAACGCCTGTTTTTACTGTATTGTGCTGTAATTACAAGTTGCATTTTACAGTAGGAAAAACACAGGTGTGTCTCATTACATAAATGATGGGGCAGTTTGATTTAGAGAGACACAACTAGACATGCAAATGTACATTGACCATGCTGGTGCTATGAGAGACATGAACGACCTAATTTTTAAATTACAGGAACAGGAAGTTACTTTTATTTAGTAAGGGTTAGGGTTTTTATCTATTTTTTATAGGCCTACATCTGTATCATATTTTATATTCGACTTCCTTGGTACTTTATATATTTATATATATATATAAAATTTGATAAGGGTTAGGGTTTTTATGTATTTTTTATAGGCCTACATCTGTATCATATTTTATATTCGACTTCCTTCCTAGCGCGTTTAGATTTT
>JAOPJO010000054.1:8293870-8301370 GCA_027123675.1 Molva macrophthalma | reverse complement strand
TGATGCTATGGGTTTTGCTGTTGGTCAGCGGTAAAACTTTGTTCCGAGATAAGCCAAGGAGGGGCCTGGGTGAAATCATACAGTATGAATACATTTGTTTTAATTTCATTAGTTCACTTGCATCTTTAGGTATGGGTGTGTAAAAAAAGAAGAAAAAATTGCGTGAATAGTCCTACTCAAATATAAAAAGAGTTGGAGCCAAGAGGCGGGTGATGGACGGCGGAGGGCCTTGTCATCCTCTGCTTTGCATTCCCTAATCAAGCTGTAAATCTTTCACAACAACAGCTCAGAAGAACAATGGTGGAAGGGCACATCTTGTTACTCCACCTTGTCACCGGGGGAACAATGAGAACGCCGGCTAAATCACGCCGTGCATCAGGCTACACTGGGTTTTGAGTGACCTCACACAGCCAGTAAAAATGTAAGACAAACCATTAGGGGTCAAGTGTCTGTGTCGCACAACGCAAATCAATAAACTTCATGTGATACGTGTTGTTTTGGTTTGAATAATTTTTATTATAGGTTCTGTATGAATGTGAAAGAACAATTCATGTTTGAAAAATATATAAATTGTTGAACACTGTAAAACGGCTGTATTTAAAGAGGTATGTTTGTGGTTGGATATTATAAAAAGGTGTGTGCCATGTCAGAAACCACATTATATTGTCACTGAGTCCAGAAAGAAAAACAAAAACGTTTATTAAATGTACTTCAGGTTTTACTGGCAGTAGGCCTAATTTTGTACTTTGAAACAGATCAAGAGTCAAACTAAATGAATAAACATATGCACATCCAGATAACCTGCAACAGCTAAATGTAACTCTTAATTTGATCCAAAACTACTTAATGAAATGAACATTGGCTATTATTATAAATGCAGCATAGTCAAACATTCTTTGTTTATTCTTGTTTACTTGTTGATTCTTTATTTTATTAGTATCACTATCTGGGCATTGTGCAGCACATATCTAGCCAATGTGAAAATATAAATAGTGAGGCAACTTAGTTTTAACCCCCGCAAGTTGTGGATAAACTCAAAAAGGATTTTCTACTGCACAAAAAACACAAATAGATTCATACACGCTTAATCTAGATTTGATAATAAAAATAATATTGAGCTAGATATTCAAATACTGAAAGGACAACTGTTATTTATTGTAAGCCTCGTCACAATAAATCACGCCTGCCTGAAGTTGTATAGTTGTGATAACACTGACATCTTGTGGTGCTTAATGTGAATTACAGCAATCCGGAAGAGCACGACATCGTCACTGCTGACGACATCTTTCAGATTAGGAAACTACTGTTATCAAGATGGCGCTACGGCCAGGATCTGGGGGAGGCGGCAGGTATTATGGTATTTTTGTATAGTCATACGTGTCTAAATGTGGGATTGTTTGTTAATACAATACCCTGTAATCAAGCGGCTCATGTATTTAGCGTCAAGGTCGGACTAAGCTACGACCACCAGGGCTGCTTTGTTGTCGTGGACCAGAGAAGAGAGGTCTGGTAGACAGGTGTCTAGATATGCTGCTTGCTAGCTGGTTCGTCTGGTTTGGTCTAGAGGCAGAGCTATGTATGTAGGCCAGGTTAGCTACGACTGGGCTTCGCCTTCTGCTGACCCTCTTGTATGTGTACGTTTTAGTGTTTGCGTCTCTAGATCAACGTGTGCTTCAACAAGTAGCCTAGCTGTCAACACGGACTCGAATGACAGTCACCCTCCTACCATTGTCGCTCACTCCAGCTGCTCTGTGTGTAGTAGTAGTAGTAGTAGTAGTAAGCTACATGCAGATCAGAAGATCAATAGTCCTACAACATACAGGCTGAGAATGGCGTTCAATCACTCTGACCTGTAAGGCCTTGTTTTGATGAGCAGGGTTGCTTTGACGACGTTTTGCTGTGTGGTCTCTACGTTCATTCAGTCTGGGTTGGTGGTGCTGATGACGTAGGGATTACCTCTGAACTGATGCGGTTCAGAGGCTTCTCCAGTCGTTTATAGAGTTTTGTTTTGTTTTTGTATCTCTGGGTTATTATAACACGACTGTGTATGTTTATAACATGAGAAACACACACAACAATGCTGTATTAAGCAGACGCCGTGGGTTAACTTTTAACTCACCATAATGACGATCGACTGGTAAATATTAACTATCTATGTAGGTCGTGTCAATTGATTTTAATGTGGTGAAATGCAGCATTATCTGAAGAGAGTAGGACAGGACATCTTCATGATTCATTCATAAGACAAGCTTTGGCGTTGCCCAGGGGTTTAAATAATATATATGTTCTGCCTTGGTACCAAGTTCTCAACTAGCCTCATGATACTGACACCACCTGAAATATAACACCCAGAGCTTGTAGATAATCGGAGTCTAGCGTCTTTGAATAATTAGGCATAGCTCATCCGTCTTCATGGTAATTCGTTTATTATAAATCCTTTATAAAACTCAAGTAAACTAGTTTAGGTGGCTTACAGGCCTGTCGCTGCGAGTAAGAGATCTACCGGAAAATATCTAAACGTTGACCTGCCTAACAAACCCCAATGTTGTCATCCTTCCCAAATGTGGAACAGCATGTTGAAAGTATGAAAGACTAAAGAAAAAATACAATGAACTAATGTAAAAAAGTGACAAATATAATATTTAATTGATCTAAATGTTATTTTTGAATGGTAGAACAGTGGGATGCCAGTAGATGGAGCAGTACTACCGTGTATTTAAACAGCTCACGGACTGAGTATATGAAAAGCTGCTCTACGCTCTCCATCCCTTTACGTGGAGTTGACATAGGTTAGGTTATTCAGTTCGAAAGTCAGACTAGCTTTTCGTAAACTCTTTAATCCCTTGATGACCCAAATACATTTTTTTTATCATCACTCTTATTTAATTTACATCCTTTGATTATTTTATCTGCTACACATGTCTTAAGTAGTGGAAGTATGATGTAGTAGCCTATGGGGGCTACAGAGCTAGAGTCAGTCTTTATTTCTTTATTCTATTGGCTGCAGGGCAGGAAATGTACACTGAGGCCATCTCGTGATGTTTGGGTGCATGCCAAATGTTTAAGCCCCATTTCAGTGGGGAAAAAAATGACCGTATCAGTTAATGTGGCTATTTATTCTTTATCTTCAAGTTGCTGACAGAGTGACAAGGCAAAAAAGACATAGTGGTGCATAATTTAACCTGCCCACAGTTATACTTGGCTTTACTTCTTCATTTACTGATGTTAATATTTCCACCCAGGCCTTCAACTTCCCTTTTCAAAGGAAAGATATCTATCCTAAGGCCTATTTTCATTAATGGTGTAATACATTGATATTATATTGAGTAGTATTGAGTAGTAAAGTTATGTTCTGTGAAGTGTACAAAAAAACAATGAATTATGATAAATGAGTGTGAGATAGTTTCCATAAATACAATTAGTTTATTTGGGATGGTTATGACTAGACAAACACTAAGCCTAATGGCATGGTAGGCAGGTCTCCTCACACACCCCGTCATTAACCTTACTGAACACATCGTCACAAGATTCACTTTTAAAGGGGTGATATTATGCCACCAGGTGTGAGTGTGATTAGCCATTACAAGCCCTTTCAAAATCTGCCTTTTCCTGTGTTTTAGTGACATCACAAGTGGGAGTGTCCACCTAGATGTATGATGGATAGATAAGCAACATTTGCTACAGTGCACTGGGCAGGCTGGTAGGCTGATCTATCCAGCACCCCTCACACCTGGTGGCATAATATCACCCCTTTAAATAACGATCTTATGGCATTAAACCCACATCATCTTCCTCTATTCGGATGCCAGCGTCGGTTCTTACAAAGCAAGGCCACACCCAGCCTCCACATCTGCAATTGCTGATGATCTCTTTAATCTGCTAATCCGTGACCCGATATTCGCCTATTCTACGGTGGGTGGGTGGAGGCAGAACCTATGATACTGATGATACTCTGGGTGGGTGGCCGGGTGGGAGGCAGAGTATCATCAGTTCTTCCCATGAAAGCCTGGTGATCTGCAGGTCTTTCCCTCTCAGCAGCTGTGAACGGCTTACCCTCCCATGTCGAGTGATCCTCATCCTCCTTTATGTCCTACGTTTTGTTGTGTCATTGAGTTCCTGCCAATCCCACCAGTGTTTGAGCCTGGCAGCAGAGATCTGGCCTTCACTGAATCTGGCTGCTCTGTCGGGTTCAAGACTTATCGTCTGGTTTGAGGCTCTCTTTTTTTTCTTCAGTCTTGTTTTTAATTCGCTCTTCCAGGATCTGTTACCTCATTGGGTCCGAGTGAGTTTGTCAGGCTGTAGCCTTACGTCTTAATAAACATTACTCTAGTAGATGTGCAGTTCCCTGCACATCAGCCAAAGAGCCGTCTCTTTGCATAGATCCCCTTTTAGTCGGACAGGCCTGATGTAGCCATTTAAAAACTATTGGAATCAACACTATGGTAGTTAAACACCTGTTCTGCAGCTGATGTTAATGCTACTGCTATTGCAATCTTTTACTTACTTAGCATTTAAATTGGTAGGAGTCTTAAGGGTGCACCTAGCATGAGTGTTGCACATACAAATGAGGCCATAACCAAAGCACATTTAAATTGCAGGGATGGGCACAGCCTCTTTGAAGCACCTTTTAAATGGTAAAGGCACGGGAGCAGCACGTTCTGTAATTGTTGCTGGTGAATGTTCTTGTTTCTCTGATCGATAAATGTCTTCCCAAGCATCAATTATATTGGGATCAATGTTTGCTTTATTTCGTGTGGCACATTTAGTGCCAGTGGTCAATGTGGTATTATGGGCTGTAGAATAAAGGCAGAAGGTAAGGTTAATTTAAATTCAGATGGTGTCTCACTACACAGTTCTAAAAAAGGTAAAGATTATTATGGGCAAAGTGACAAAAATGATGACAAAGTGACAAAAAAAGGTTTTATGAAGGTGCGTGTGCAAATATGGATATGGAAATAGAAACAATCAAGACAATGCAAACATAGCATACTTGGCAAGTATAATGTACCAAATGCATATCTGTATTTAATCATCTTATATCAACAAGCCCGTAGCTCATTTGTTAAACATGAACTTACTTTTGAACTTATCTCACTCTTGAAAATGTCTTTTTCAGATGTCTCATAGGACACTTATTATTGATCAAATGTTTTGTATACATGCATCATGCATTCATCACATGCATCATGATTTAGTTATGATCATGACTTGACACGTTTTCATTGTTCCCCACCGTACCAGCTAACTGCAGCTCCCTAGCTCCCTCCATGCTATGGCTCCTACAGCCTGTACGTGATGGCCATGTCAACTTTTTAACTGTCTGTTTGAATCTCATTAGCTCTGCTTTTCCCCTTCTCTCCTTCTTGTAGCTTCATGTTTCCGGCTGGAGGGGGCATGAGACCCACACAGGGTGAGTCACTCCTCGGTCAACATGGCTGGTGTTCGCAGGAAAGCGGCCCTCGGCTCGCTGCTTCTCCCCCCTCACCTCACCTCGTCTCTCTCTCCAAGCCACAGCTTGCCGCTGAATAAACTCTAGCTTTAACAAAGCGCATTGTTATGAATGCGAGACTGTCCCTCCGTTGGCCTGTGGCGTTCACGGCCAGAACAGCCTGGCTAGCCTTGTATTTATGCTAATCCATGTCTTTTTTTTTCATATTGTGTGCTTTATTTATGTGAAGTTGTTCACTGCTGTGGAGAAAATCAGGTCATTATAAATTATCAAAGGTCATTATAAATAAGGTTGCTGGTTCAGTTTAGGGCTTCGCTGTCGGTGGTTTGCTAATATGACAATAAATCCTCCCCTTGCCACTTGTGATTATTTGTTTATTTTTTGGTGAGTTGAATTATGTTGCACGGCACGTCCTCACCGGACCATTTATCCAGGCTGGTTGAGCACTAATGTGGTGAGTCATCTGGAGGCTAAACTGGGAGCGAACTCCTAGACTCTGCTGAGCAGATACAGCATCTGCCAGGCTTCTACCCCTACACCTTTACCACCACCAGTACCAACAAAACCCTTACTGTTAGTAATGGCGTCAGGGTTATGTTGCTGAGCTTGCTGTTTATCTGCATCTGTCGCTCTATGTCCCAGTGAATGTCATTGTCATCAGTGTGTGACACCAGATACTGGACAACAAAGTACTTTTGATTATTCAGGATACCCTTATAGGACTTTATTTGCTGTTTCTGTGATGTGTACCACAAGTGACAAAGTGTGTGTGTGTGTGTGTGTCTGTGTGGGTGTGTCTCCGTGTGTGTGTGTGTGTGTGTGCAGGCATGATGCCCATGCAACAACAGCAGCAGCAGCAGCATCATCAGCAGCAGCAGCATCAGCAGCATCATCAGCAGCATCAGCAGCAGCATCAGCAGCAGCAGCATCATCAGCAGCAGGGCTTCCCCATGGTGCAGGTCATGCAGCCCAACATGCAGGGCATGGTGGGGATGAATTATGGGGGACAGATGCCTCCTGGTGCAATGCCGATGCAGGTATGCATAGTCACA
Organism: Molva macrophthalma; assembly: GCA_027123675.1. NCBI lineage: Eukaryota > Metazoa > Chordata > Actinopteri > Gadiformes > Lotidae > Molva > Molva macrophthalma. The sequence goes on along the minus strand of JAOPJO010000054.1, from coordinate 8,294,869 downwards.
CCTATGAATGCAGTAGGGCTGTCCCCCACTAAGAATTGCGTTAGTTACTATCACGTTATATTCAATGTGAATGAAGATAAACTGATGATACACCAGATATTTTGTTGTAAGGAGACAAACTAATGTTGTACCCTTGAGTAAAGCCATGCATGTGATGAGTATTGTGCTTGCAGTACAGAGGTTGTCTTTGTGCATTCCCAGATACAGAACATAAACGTAAAAATCAACAGTGAACGCTTGACACCTATGAAAAGTGATGTACGTGTATTGTATAAAAAGCTCTGTTCTAAAAGGGTTTTCCCTATAAAATGCTGAGAACCAGTCTTGATAGCTTCTGTCGCACGTTTTCATGGCAGCGACAATGTTTGTAATTCCGCGTGCATAACACTGCGTGCATACTACGGAAACAGTGTTCAGTGATCCTTTTAAGACTCCATTTCTGCCTGTTTGCCTTTCTGAATGGAGATGTTTACCAATCACACTGAACACCATCGAGGCATTAACAGCACGGCGCCGCCTGCATGCTAACTGTTAATACGACTTCTGGACCACTAACTTCTCTTGGAATTACATCGTGTTTTCCCGCTCCTTTGAGCATTTAATGGAGAACGCGTGGCATGCACACTAACAATTTCCTTCCTGAGATCCAGCTTATGTGTACGTGTGTGTGTGTGTGCGCCTCTGCGTGTGTGTGTATGTGTGTGTTTGCATGTGTGCCTATGCGTGCCTGTATGTGTTTTGACCACCAGGGAGGTATGCAGATGGGGATGCAGGCCCCAGGGATGCAGTTCATGGGCCAGCCTCAGTTCATGGGCATGCGGGCCCCTGGGCATCAGTACACAGCCGACATGCAGAAACAGATGGCCGAGGAGCATCAGTAAGCCTAACGCTTCTGTCTCCTCTCTGCATGCAGTCTAAGCCTGCTGTGGTGTGTGTGTGTGTGTGTGTGTGTGTGTGTGTGTGTGTGTGTGTGTGTGTGTGTGTGTGTGTGTGTGTGTG
>JAOPJO010000054.1:8270312-8281910 GCA_027123675.1 Molva macrophthalma | reverse complement strand
CACACACACACACACACACACACACACACACACACACACACACACACACACACACACACACACACAAACACAAGTACCTCTGTTAATCACTACCACCCCACAAACACAACAACATACAATCCATAATTTTCTTTTTGGTTGCTTGAGTGAATCCCTGTAGCGTCAAGACATAGTGGGCTCTGAGATGGTCCCTGTTTGCAACCAATGGCTGGAGGGCAGAAGAATAACAACAACACATACCAAACACAACCACGTTAAAAAAAAGAAAAAAAGAAAACACATTTGCGGTCGTTACATTTTTCGTCGACTATTCTCAGGATTTATGTGGATAATTACTACACTAGTAAAACAAAACAAAAACATACAGAACAAAGAGGGGAAGATGTGGAGCTGGCCGTGAGCGCCTGTTGAGACGGTGTGTTGTGAACCCCGGGAACACGCGGGGTTATTGATCCGGGTGTGTGTCCTGCACCCTCTGTTCTGACTAGATGAGTGTCGGTGGGGCACGGCTCCTACAGCACCCGTAAGTCCTGCCGTGTGGGAACCTGGTGCTTATCTGACCTTCTCTCCTCTGTTGCCAGGCTCCATCTCCATAATGAGCCCATTTGTTTTCCTCTTCTGGACCCCCCCCTCCAGACCCACAGCTGTGTAAATAGATATCAATATGAGCCCCACACCAATGGGTGTTTTTTTTACTAGGCTCACCCCCCAATGAGGCTCCCTGTAATATAGGCTTTTCTCCATCGCCTTCCTTTGCCATGGATCCATCACGTTTGTAATGTTATGCTAATGTGATGTAAATGTAATGTTAAGTGCTTCCCGGAATGTAAAAGATGTGGAAGGCAATCTTAGGCAAACAGATTTGTCTAATTGGGTAATTCTTCATGCAAAAAAAGGGGCATTGGAATTGTCGGATTTTGCATTACAATTCAATTATTATTTATTTTTTTCTTATTAGTGTGGTTGCAAAGCAATCCACACTATTGTTTTCATTAAATTTAATTATCTCCATGAAAAGCGGGTGATTAGCATTATTTAGCTACTGATATATTTACAATGTGCCCTTCCTCGTTGAGTGAATTTGCAGTGTTCTGCTGACACATGGCTTCATTACTTCCTGTCCCTGTGTGGAGTCCACTGCATGATGTGACTCTGTCTATATTTGCTGTGTTTGTGGAGTGTTTGTGTGTATTTCTTTGGGGGACAGCACAGTCCGTCCAGCATTGACTTGCTAATCCGCCGTTGTCTATCATGTAGGATTGTGAAAGAAAACAATCTGTTGCTAAGGGAACCGGGGTCACTGTGTGTCATAGCAATGTCCAATGCGATGACCTCACCGCCTCGTTAAATGTTCTTATTTTAACGTTTGTCTTCCGATCCGTGTGTTCGCCCGCAGGGGAAGGCTTTGCCGATTTCAAGTCTGTCAGCGCTGACGACGGCTTCACAGACTTCAAAACGGCCGACAGCGTTTCACCCCTAGACCCTCCAGACCAGGCCAAGATCTTCCAGCCCTCCTTCCCCCCCACTTTCCCCACCTCCCACTCTCTGCAGCAACTCCCCCCACAACAAGCTCAGCCACCACAGCTCCAGGCCCCGGGCACCTCTCTCTCTCAGCCCAACAAAGCCCTTCACATGGCCGACCTGGACCTCTTCTCCCCCATCGGCCCCTCCGCTCCGTCCCCCGCCACCGAGGCCAAGCCCTGCCCCTTCCCCGCCGTGTCCCTGCCCCCCTCCCTGGGGCTCCTAGGGGACGGAGCCAAGCCCCCCTCCGGCGGAGCGGCTGATGACTTTGGCGACTTTGCCCTGTTCGCCACCTCCTCCTCCTCCATCCCCGCCGCCTCCTCCTCCTCTGACGCGGCCCCGGGCCCTGCCGCCCTCCTGGGCCGTGGGCCGGCCGTCTCTCAGGACGACTTCGCCGACTTCATGGCGTTCGGCAGCTCGGGGGCGGGGCCTAAAGGCGGGGACGGTGCAGGGGAGCAGCGAGGCGCGGAAGCAGTAGCGGCGGCGGCGGTGGCGGGTGTGCAGCAGCGCCCCCCGCAGGGCCTGGACAAGTACGACGTGTTCAAGCAGCTGTCGCTGGAGGGGGGCCTGGCCTACGACGACGCCAAGGACACCTTCTCCGCCCTGCGGGGCGACGCCGACGACTTCGCCGACTTCCAGTCCTCCAAGTTCTGCACGGCGCTGGGGGCGTCGGAGCGGAGCCTGGGGGACAAGATGGCCGCCTTCAAGCAGACGAAGGAGGACTGTGCGTCGGTCAAGTCCCTGGACCTGCCCTCGCTGGGCGGCAGCAGCGTGGGCAAGGAGGACTCGGAGGACGCGCTGTCGGTGCAGCTGGACATGAAGCTGTCGGACATGGGCGGCGACCTGAAGCACGTGATGTCGGACAGCTCTCTGGACCTGCCCGGCCTGGCCGCCCACCAGCCCCCCGCCGCAGGTGAGGAACTGGTGCGCTTGCTCTGGTGAAGGCCCCCCCACCCCCACCACCACCCACACTCCCTTGTTTCCACGTCTACAAACACACACGTGCGCACACATTAACCCGTCACTACCAGCCCCTCTCCGTCGCACCCGCTCAATCAGAGGTCAAGGAGCAGGCGGCGAGGTTCCCGATTAGGAAGTGAGATGTTGTAACCCGCTAAAGACGCTCACCGCTGCCGTAGCACAGTATATAGGGTGCATCACGCCGCTACCCTGCATTAACCGTCCCCACATTTCAACGCTCATCATCGCCATACACCATTTATTGATTCATTGATTTGTTCCCCGCATGCCTTCCTTTGCTGCGTTTGCATCCTCATTTCCACCCCCCCCCCCCCCTCTCCGTGACATCACTTCCTCCACAGTTTGTCTTTGTGCTCCCACTCCTCGCACCGTCATGTAACTGGAGCTCACCGCTGGGCCACGGGCCCCTCCTGGTTGGTTCAGACCTCACGGAGCGGCTTTGTGTGTTGCCATGACGTCATAGTGCAGTTGTCTTGTCCGTTGTTCTCAGCCAGGTCCACGTATTGAACCCCCTTGCCTTATCGTTCTCTCTCCAGGGCCAAGAGATTTAGATGTGTCTGGGTGTGACATTGCAGTATTATATTAATTACACTTGGTCACTTGATTGGTCAGACAAAGGTAAATACGAACAACTGAGTAGGTGCAGCAGCCTGTCGCGATGAGCTAATGTGATGCAGGGCTGTTTATGCTAATTTATGTAAACCAAGCGTTGTTGTTGTTGTTGTTGTTGTGTCGGAAGAGCTCATTCAGAAGGCTGAGAGGTTGTTATTGGGTCTGCTGCACTTATTGCAGCAGACGCAATCAAATCGTTTTAATGAGATGTACGAAGCTTTTGTTTTGGCACCGGGGGACATATTTAGGGAAATATTCAGTGTTTCGGTGGAGTGTTTTGAAAGCTTTTGACAACAGCCAGGCGAGTTTTGTTTTCAATAGAAGAGTGCTCTTTGGCTGGTAAATTTGTGTTTACAGTTTTGTTTTAATTTCCCGTCCGTGTTTCAGTTGACTCCTGCACAGCCTGCCTGCAGTTGTAGAGGGAGGGGGTGAAGGCCTCAAGCCATGCCAAACTCATTATTTTCAGTGCCGTACGCTTCAATTTAAGGATGTATTTATTTATTCATTTATTTATTTCTGTATTTGTATTTGGCGTTTGTAAATCCACCGTTATGCATACCAGTGCTCTCTCCCGTTCTCCTCTGCGTTCATTTTGTATTCATCCAGCGCCTGGTCCCCCATGTCTCTCCATTCTACATCTAAGGTCGTCCGTTCAACTGAAGGAGCATGTTTTACTCGCATGCTTTTTGTTCCATAAGCACATGGGTTGCTAAGCTCTAAGTACTTGAATATGCCAGCTTCCCATTGGCTCCTCCACAGAAAGCATCCTTCATTTCACTCTAATAATGGATTATTGAGTTTCCTGTTGGATAAATAAGGTTGTGTGTGGGTGTGTTTGTGTGTATAGACAGGTTGATACATAGACACAATACACACGCACACATATACAGGTTATAATATAAATATCCCTGTGGCTTTATATCGCCTTTGGTGCAATGGAATTGTAAACAAAACAGGCATCAATTAAATGAAGATAAATTATTTAAATGTTTAAAAGAAAATTGGCTCGGGTATGCCCAGAGTGTAAAAATAATGGAGATTTTTCATTTTTAACAGATACGCCTGAATGTGATTTATACAAGACTATTGTAACAAGAGTATTTAAACGAAGACCAGGGTCCCCTGTAGCAGCAACACTCTAAAAAAAAGCTACAGCTACAGTGATCACTCAACATTAATCCACCTCATAACCACCAGTCCCCTTCCATCACTTAGGCTTAGAGTGCTCTAGGACCCAGCACTCCCGGGGGCCCCAGAGAGCCAATGCCTCACCGTGCTTGCACTACGTTCCTGGCCGAGTAGGCTGCCCTTAAAGAGACAGTACCTTCTTGTTTCGTTTTTTTTCTCCTTGAGATCCTTTTCCAGACTCCATAGCACAAAAAGAAGGAATCTTGATTTGTGCTTTCATCTGTGATGTTCCAGCATGACGAATCATGGGTCCGTGGGCCCCCGGGGGCCACTCTGAGAAAACGATCCGTTGTAGTGTTACCCGTCCTGCCTTGCTTTCTGCTGCTGTGTGCCTGACTTTTCAATTTGTGAAATTGACAGGAAACGTATTATAGGGATACCGTTTTATGAGCAACAGTATTTGCAAGTTGTTTTTATCAAAAGGGAAAAAATGTATACATAGATTTAATAGTGTATTTTTATTACAGGAATATGAACTCTTATTTTCAGACTTAGACAGATTCCCTGACCCTGTTTTTTGATTTGAACTGTGTGAATGAAATGGAGCCTATTTATCAAGATGGACAATGCTGGTCAAGGGGTGGAGTTAGTGAGTTTGGGACATGGTTGTATTTGTGTACTATTAATAATAATAATAATAATAATAATAATAATAATATTTCCTTTAGGAGATAGCAAAAGAGTCTGTGCTGGGCTACGATGATGAAACCAGTACAGTAGCAAGAGCGTTTATTATCAAGGTCTCTCAAGAGAGGTCAGGAGAGTCTAGAGTTTACCATGACCCTTTGTGTGCTTGAGCAAGGCACCTCACCGTGTTTACCCCTTCAACTTCTCACCAAATGTATCGCCAAACGAATGTATGACCAACCGTGACAGGTTCACATCCACGATACGATACAAGTCCAGTTTTGGTCAAATACTTGGATCCATAAAAGCTTATGTTATACGTTTAGTAAGCATCGTATTTTAAGCCCGACACTTTATCTCTGTGCTCCCTGCTTCCCCCTCACCCCTGGCAAAGCAAGTACTTTTTTGCCATGCTTACACAGTGAGGTGGCTAATGGCCTTGTGCCTAGTGGCCACCATTTTATTAATGGAACGCGCCCCAAGCCTGCCCAGTATAAAGCAGAAGGCTGCTCAGGACCTCAAAGGGTTATAAATAGTAATAATGCATCCTGCCTCCCAGCCTGTTCTTTGAAATCTTTTTATCCTGGCTTTTCAAGTGTTCTGTATGTAAATCTCCAACCTGTTGCTTTACGCCCCGGTAGTGATGCGTACTGTGTAATATAACCCCCAGGCCTAACCGATTTTTTTAGTCTGTGAATGTGCCTTCTCATTCTGGTTTCTGCTTATGCTATCTTCTGGGATTCTCTTGGTTTCTCCTTTATGTTTCTTCTCTCTGTTTGTTTTCTTCCTTGATTCCTAACTTTGCATGCCCTTGTATTCGGGAAAAAATGACTGAAATCTAATTTTGCAAGTGTTAGTTTTACAAACCTCTTGTAACAATAGACCTCTTTCACAGTATTTTGTGATCTTTCTCTCTTGACTCATGTTGTCGTAATAAATATTACCATTGGTATTGCTGAAATGCGTACCGTCTATTTCTTTCTATCTATTTTTCCATTTCTTAATTTCGGGGCAGGATGATAATTTCATACACATGGCTTTTCAGAGTTAGATCCTTGTCAATTTCACAAATTGCTTTTTTGTGTCTGAGGATTTTGTCAAGCGGTAGGACAGGTGGGGCGTATTTGTTCCAGCATGTTAATTTCATTGTGAATGTGAGCATTCTCATCCTCTCTCGCTGTCTCTCGCTGTCTCTCTCTCGCTCTTGCTCTCTCGCTCTCTCTCGCTCTTTTCTTTTGAGTCACTGGGAGAACAACAGGATACCATCCGAGCGCAAACAGTGACAAATAATTATTTGTAGACCAAATCTGATTGGATCCCACACCACAACAATGCAGTCGAAGAAACACAAAGGCTTTGTTGTCACTGTTATTTGAACTATGCAGCTGGTAATACCATTATATCCCCAAACCTATTCAGACACAACACCGATCATGTAAAACGGCCGTCCTTTTATTCAATCGTAATTTCAATCGGAGTTTCAATCGTAATCGGTTGGTTTACAAAATGTATGCGAATGGATAATTAATTGATTTAGAATATGAATTAGACAGAAGAACACAAGCTTTATGTTGAAAAGTATTGACGCAGCACAAATGGTAGTCAAGCTCTTAAAAAATTCCTATTTATACTACATCTCCATCTTCTTCACCATTGGAAGCCTATGCAAATGAAAACAGCCGTAATAAGATGCAAACAGTAAATAATTAATTTACTGCCTATTCATTGGCTAATCAGTCAGCATTATTGCGCTTCCGTTCCGAGGTACCACTGGTGTGTTTGTGTTGTCATTGCAGAAGGCGACGACATGAAATTTGACCCTTTCGGAACTTCCAGCGGCAGTGTAGCCAGCTATGATTGGTCAGACAGAGAGGAGGGCGTGTCCGTCGAGGCCAGGAAGGCCCAGGGCTCAGATGGGACCGCTCTGGCCCAGCCCCCCTACGGGAGTGGGCTGACGTTTGGGAGCACGGAGAACCTCACCCCCAACCCGACCGCTGCCACCACCACCACCGCCACCTCCTCCTCCACCTTCCCACCCAAGGACGACTCCTCTTCTTCAGAGGGAAAGTTTGAGGCCTTCTCTGAGCACACCGGCGACCATGACGATGACTTTGGGGACTTTGCGAGTACGGTTTCTGATAAATCCACCTGCCCCTCGGCTGCGGGCGTGGACATTGGCCCCGAGGGGCCCCAAGGTGAGGCCTCCGATGAGTTCGGGGCTTTCCAAGGAGATAAGCCCAAGTTTGGCAAGTCAGACTTTCTCAAGGCCAGCTCTCAGACCAAGGTCAAGTCCAGCGAGGAGATGATCAAGAACGAGTTGGCGACCTTTGACCTGTGTGTCCAAGGTGAGTCCCTGTCCTTCATTACACTCTATGTCTAATATAGAGTTGGTTTATCTGTTATGTACCCCTTTAAAACTACCAGTGAATGCTACTTGGCCAAATAGGTAACCATTCTGTCAGCCATGCAGTACCTCTGTCAGTCAACAGATGTCACTGTTGGGCCTACGGTCCCCTCAGCTGCTGAGGGGTATTAGCAAGGGTGCAGTTTCATGAAACCAGAATTAACCATATCCACTTAATGGCTGTTCATTTCCCAACTGCCGTTTGCCAGGGTTGTGTTTCACCCGTAATTCATCAGGATTTTCTCTCAATGTAATAAAACCCTGCTTTCCCGTCTCTCTCTCTCTCTGTCTCTCTCCTCTCCCTGGGCTAGATGTAATTTGTGCGAATGAGAGGGCGATGCTCATTCCTGTTGCTCATCGGGATGCTAATCTCATTAGAGCGGGTATAAGGGAGGCGGTGAATTAAAGATGTTATGGTTTGGGAAGCCTCGTGCGCATTGCAGATTACCTGTCCTCGTCCAACACACGCATGCGGCCCACACTGCTGGCCCCAGTGGAATACTCTATCTTAAGTCTGTGTGTGTGTGTGTGTGTGTGTGTGTGTGTGTGTGTGTGTCTCTGTGTGTGGGTGTGAGGTACACTGCCAGGATGCGTGCGTGTGTATGTCGTCATGAATTATTCATGCCGTGCCACTGTTTTGTACCTAATTATTGTTTGCCGCAAATGAGGTCTTTGTTTATGCCATGGCTGTCCGGGAGGAATTAGCCACAACACAATGTTGGAGGGTGGCGTTGTGGGGGCGGGCTTCGGTGAGGAAGATATGGCGGACACATGATCCCTCTCAAACTAGTCACCAGATAGCATCTTCTTCACAGCAGAAAGATTCTTCTCTGACCATACGTGTGTGTGTGTTTGCGTTTCTATACACTTTTATTATTTATCCATGTGTTTTGTAACTACCAACCTCCCCCACCCTCCTGGCCTTGTTCCCCGGCCGCAGGATCCCACAAGCGCAGCCACAGTCTGGGGGAGAAGGAGATCGGCCGCTGCCCCCCGTCACCGGCCCCGGAGCAGCCCTTCCGGGACCGCTCCAGCACCCTGAGTGAGAAGCCCGCCCTGCCGGTCATCAGAGACAAGTACAAGGACCTGACCGGCGAGGTGGAGGTGAGGCCGGGCCCCCGCAGAGGCCCACAGGAGAATGGCGGTCCTTTTACATCTGACCATTTTATAGCAGACTCTTTTTTTTTGTTGCCAAAGCTACTTCTTAATTTGGTAACACTTAACCATAAGGGTACATTGATTGAACGTGAATCAACATTAGTTAATGCAGTAATAAGCATTAACTAAGGTTAACTAACAGTTAACTAATGGTGTAGTTGTCATTTACTAATGGTGTTCATGTTTACGAATGGCGTTCATGTTAACTAAGGTATTAATGTATGCATTATTGAATACATTTACATTTAGGGCTTTTAGCAGACGCTTTTATCCAAAGGGATTTACAAAGGTTCATACAAACATTGACACACCGACGGCAGAGTCAACCATGCAAGGCGACAGCCACCTCGTCAGCAGCAGTTAGGGTTAGGTGTCTTGCTCAGGGTCACCTCGACACACGACGAGGAGGAGCCGGGGATCAAACTTCCTGTGACAAGTCAACCCGCTCTATCTCCTGAGCTAAGCCCACCCGACTGATCAGGGTTAGGGTTAACCATGACCCACTAACCCTAACCCTTACCCCTGTGCTAATGCTATATAATAATGCTTATTACTGCATTAACTAATGTTAATTAATGGTTAATTACTGTACCCTTATGTTAAGTGGTACCCATTATTTTTAGAAACACCTGGTAATGGTGACCCGGTAATGGTTCAGACATCATGCCCCAGGACTCCTATAGGTAGACATCGGGGTTTGAATCTAGAACCAGGTTCTAGGTTTGAACCTAGAACCAGGTTCTAGGTTCAAACCCCGATGTCTACCTGTAGGAGTCCTGGGGTAGTGGCTAGTAGTGGCTGGGAGTGAAACTCCCTAGCCACTACTGCCCGGTCACATGCCCGGTCCTGCCCGGTCACATGCCCTCTCTCATCACAGCCGCGTGGTACAGAGGCCACTGTCCGGAGACACGGAGGCGTGGTTTGATGGTGGCATCCCGGTGATGTAACGCCCGCTTTGTGCTTGCAGGAGAGCGAGAGGTACGCCTACGAGTGGCAGAGATGTCTGGAAAGCGCCCTGGAGGTGTGTGTGTCTCCTACTTCCTTTGTGTGTTTTCTTCTGATTGATTATTGGGTTGAAATGATTGTTGTGTGCCACCGCAGTGCAGTCGCTCCTCATGAAGAATCAAAGCAGGAAATGGAACTTTGTTATTTCCTTCCTTTTAGTCCTGTTGTTTGAATCCACTTGACAAATCTGGGATTCCATGACTGTAGCATTAACCAGTCAACAACATTAGCATAGCCTTTATAATGGTGTCTTGAATAACTGTTTCTGGATTCCATGGCTGTAGCACTGACCAGGCTACAACATTAGCATAGCATTTATAATGGTGTCTTGAATAACTGTTTCTGGATTCCATGACTGTAGCGTTGACCAGGCTACAACATTAGCATAGCATTTATAATGGTGTCTTGAATAACTGTTTCTGGATTCCATGACTGTAGCATTAACCAGGCTACAACATTAGCATAGCATTTATAATGGTGTCTTGAATAACTGTTTCTGGATTCCATGGCTGTAGCGTTGACCAGGCTACAACATTAGCATAGCATTCATAATGGTGTCTTTAATCCGTGTTTCCGGATTCCATGGCTGTAGCGTTGACCAGGCGACAACATTAGCCTAACTCCTGGTGTCTGTCTCCCTGTGTGTTCCTGCAAAGGTCATCACCAAAGCCAACAACACGCTGAACAGCATCAGCAGCTCCTCCGTCTGCACCGAGGTCATCCAGTCCGCCCAGGGCATGGAGTACCTCATGGGTGAGTCACAGGCTAACACTAGCACAGCACACGCACGCACGCATTCACGCACACATAGTCATACACTGTTATATAAACATGCCCATTCACATCAGTTATTTTCGCTGAGATGAGGAGCCATTTCTACCGGTCAACCTTCTTAACCTAGATTATGGAGCACAACTGCAATGGGTCGTCACCCAATACCTGATATTAATCATAGATTTGAACATTTTTGTCAACTGGACAAAAAGAAGACTACAATTATTTCACTTGGCTACAGAACACACTAGTACACTGAGTTCAGGGAACGTATTGCTTTACCTCAATAAAGCCGTAGACACCAAGCAGAGAAGGTCTCGAGCCTCTGGAAGACAGGCCACAGTGTGGAGGGCTATGAGGACCAGGGGTGTTGATGGCTGGTGTTGACTGGTGTGTGTGGTGACTCATCTGGGCTTGGTCCGACAGCTCTCTGCCCCCATCAGTCCTGTTGGGTTTTAATGAGCAACTGGAGTCAAGAAGTCACAAGAAAAGAGCAGGAAACACAATGTGATCTTATTTTTGTATCTGTGTAATTCTGTGTGTGTGTGTGTGTGTGTGCCCATGGTTACCTGTGTGAGTGTGCCTATGGTTACCTGTGTGTGTGTGTGTGTGTGTGTGTGTGCGTGTGCGTGTGCGTGTGTGCGCGGTTATGTATGCGTCCATGACAACATCTTCCCAGTTCTTCCCCTGTATGTATATTGACACGCGGGTTTGGGTGCGTTTGTTTCCTTTCCCCAGGCGTGGTGGAGGTGTACCGCGTGACCAGGCGGGTGGAGCTGGGCATCAAGGCCACGGCCGTGTGCTGCGAGAAGCTCCAGCAGCTGCTGAAGGATGTCAGCCGCGTGTGGAACAACCTGGTGGGCTTCATGTCGCTGGCCAACCTGGTGGTAGGACCCTCTTTACGCACGCACGTTGACACACACACGCGGTGACACACACACACACACACGTTGACACACACACATGGTGACACACACACACAGTGGCACACACAGGCATTTTGTCCAAAATCTCAAGGTGCTCTCGAGCACAGAAAGTTTGAAACACACGTGAAATCAGTTTAAAACATTCTGTCTTTTCGGACCGTACCGCAAACCGATTGGTCGGCGCGTTGCGTCACGCGGTGTGCGGCGGGTCAAAGGTTAAATCATTTCCCGCGGCGACACATCGCGAGGTCGGGGCGCACGGCCCCCCCCCCCACACTCTTATCTTCTCTTTCTTGTTTTACAGTGTTCTCGACAGTGTCGCTCTTAGCTGTTTTTCTGTTGTGGTGTGTGGGTTTGGTGAGAGGGTGAGAGGGAGAGAGGGAGAGTTGTGAGGAGAGAGGG
>JAOPJO010000054.1:8251199-8266152 GCA_027123675.1 Molva macrophthalma | reverse complement strand
TGTGTGTGTGTGTGTGTGTGTGTGTGTGTGTGTGTGTGTGTGTGTGTGTGTGTGTGTGTGTGTGTGCGTGTGCGTATTTGCGCGCGTGCGGGGGAGAGCTGGTGATTCATCCTACACATGACTCAGTTCTCTTGCTATAGCTTCATCTCTGCTGTTTCACCAATGGAAAGTAAGACTTATAGATGCTAACACACACACACGCTAGCCTCGCTTTATCGGGAATCAGAGCCACAGTAATAGGCCCGTGGGAAATGCTAGCTGGGTCAGATCTCTGACGTTGTTTTGCGTTTTGGGTGTTTCTTTTTAAATGGGGGGGATACAATTTATTTCACCACAATAAGCCCAGAAGAAATAGTGTTGTTGCTGTAAGTTTCTTCAGATGCAGTTTAACACGATGATCTAGATTTATCAGAGCTGTACCAACAGGAACTGTCGTTAGGATTGGATTCATAGATTTCATTACCTTGGAATAACCGTGCACCACGTAGGTATATACGACATGCAGGAACGCATTCAAATGCCACGGTGAACCCAAATCAATTCCAAACGGGTTCAAAACAAGGTTGACAGACTGATCACGCTGGTATGAATTCCACCGCCTCCGTCGACGACAGAAACAAGGACCGCAGATCTCTCTCTCCGTGGCATGCGGACCCCCCCTCAAGCACCCCTCCCCACTATCTTACAAACACACCGCATACTTATCTATTTCTCCCAGGTGGTTCAACGCCTTGTTTGTCTCCCTTCAACCGTCAAAGCGTCTTAATGCCTCCCTCTCTCCCTCCCTCCCTCCCTCCCTCCCTCCTCCCTGTCGCCAGGCGTTCAACTCGGAGACGGACAACTTCAAGCTGCTCTACGGAGGTCACCAGTACCACGCCAGCTGCGCCAACTTCTGGATCAACTGTGTGGAACCCAAGCCCCCTGGCCTCATCCTCCCCGACCTGCTCTGAATCCCCCCCGGGTTCTGGGCCACTGCCGCCGCCGCCGCCATGGCAACGGGGCCGCAGGGGGGCGGGCGGGTGGGTGAGAGATGGGCGAGGGGATGACAGAAAGGGGTGGTCTGGGCGTGGTCCGCCACCGACGCTGCGCTTGTAAACCTTGGGGAGGGGACAGTGGGAGGGGGAGGGAGGGAGAGAGAGAGAGAGAGAGGTGGGGAGGGAGAGAACTGGAGGAGCTCTGAAGTCACTGGAATCGGTATTTATTTGCTACCCTCGCGCTCGCTCCTTCGCCGACTATTAAGAACCGCCATGGAGTCGGGACCACCGCACCGTTGCCGTGTGCGCAATCCGACAGTGAGTGTAAATTCCCCTCAAACGTATTAAAAAGCACACCCTGGTGGTTATGAAGATATTCCCCCGTTTTATTTTGTCCTCCATGTCAACGTTTCTAAACGAGACGCTGATGTTGCTTTGAGGGAGGGAGGTGCAAAAGTCATTATGACTTCCATTATACTCACAGTTACGTTGACAAGGCAAACATGCAGAGATGTGCCTCGTTATTAGACACTCGCAGCGGGGAGAGGGGAGATGGCTTAATGAATTATTAACGTAGCATTTCTTACTTCCAAGTCCCCACTCTGCTTTGTCTGTGCAAGGCACCAGATTTTAGGATGGTCTGCCTGGTCAAGGGCCTTTGTGTCTCTTCAATCTTTTAACCTTTTCTTTTTTGTCCCCAGAAACATTTTTAACTAATGGATGTCTCTTTTAAAGGATTTTCAAGGGTAGGTCATTTAAATTCCTCAGTTTGTCTTTGAGTCACAGTCTAACATCTCTGTGCCTAACAAACAGCGATTAACTACTACTGTATGTATTGTGTTGAACTGCCTGCATTACCTTTTGCACTGTTGGTGGGAGTTTCTTGAAAAGTGTATTGCATATTTAAAGTGAGGTAAAAAGACATGAGTCATTTAACTTATTGCTGTTTTTGTTGTTCCCTGTGTGCACCGCTGATCATGTTTTTGTATATTCAGATATGAAGAAATGAAGTGTGAAGTTAAATTGCGGCAACACTTTGCGTATAAAGTAGCCTACCGCTGCAGTGTAACTACAGTGATGGTCTGTAACATGAAGTGAATTGAAAATGTAAATAAACGCCTACAACTAATTTACATCCTTGGATTGACTGCCGTTGTTTCGTTGTGTATCCGCCACGTTAACGTATACACACATACACTCAATTAATGAACATCCATAAAGATGATAATATTCTGAATTCATTTGTTTAGAATTCAATTCTTAAAAGTACATCATTATATTAACACAACAGTGATTACTGGAAGCATTTTGTTCCAATCCTGTCTGTTTAGAATCATCAACTCGGAGTGTTTTTGGCTCAAACCCGAGCTTCCTCATCCAAATGTATGAAGTACATTTTCCGCTGATTTTCCTCGGTAATGTGTTTTCTCCCATCCCAGAGAGCCCTCGTCTCCCATTACTTGGGACAAAATGGAATAAATTCTCCAGCAACGAGCCTTCGGGCCAGGCCATCGCTGCTTTGTTTGGCCACAACCAATCAAATACAGGCTCTAGGGGCCTCATGAAACCAGTGTTATTACCATTCTCTCGTGTTCAGACGCGTTCTCCAGCATCACATTTTATCCCTCGGCATTCTCAAATTCAACAGACTATAAAAAATGAATTCCACTTTCCTCTCGCAAATCCAAAACCATCAAGGATTACAGGAAATTACACACACGCGGAAATCAATTACTAAAAAAAGGCTGTGTCGTTTAAAATTCAGGCAATCTTTTATCCTCCCCTGCCTTCACTTGACTTGTGACATTCACGCCTATTGTCTGTGGTGCCGTGACTAAAATTATGTTTGGTGGAAAGGTGAGATCCGAGCGACGCTGGATTAACTGGCCCTCGCTTTGTTTCTCATGATGACTCGCTCTCGCTTCAGACAGACTTTCATTGCTTCTTTTACCTCCAAGCTAAATATTAAGTATCACTAAGTGATGCATTGGTGTCTTCAAAACGCTTTCCATATAATCATGCACTGCTTTTATGTTACGTTACTGGACAAAATAGTGGACTGGACTGGTTGTTCAAAGATTAAAACCTCTTACAGATACAGATAGTGTGTGAAAGTTTACAATTAAAAATGCATGACTAGGGCGTAATGTGCACTTCAAGGACAAGGAGAATATCTAAACATGGTGTGTTAAACTCTTGTACAAACCCACAGGATTGAAGACATCTCTCCAAGGCTGTGAATAATCCCAAGATAAGACTGGTTCAATCTGTTCACACGCATGCTGTTGAAGTGATCATTAAAAATAGAACCAATTCTTCCACTATCTCATCTTGGCATCTGTTCCATCATCTTCGACATCTCAGGCTTCAGATGAATCATGGTCACCCCGCTCTATCATTATTCTCACCAAGACACAAATTGGCTTCAAGCACAGTTGAACCTCACCATTTGACTGGGGAATGAATAATATTGAGACAGTATCTTTTCCTCTTTTTCTCTCCCCCAGACGCAGGTCTTTCAGATCTACATTTCTGTTCCACCTTGGGTTTTTCATGCATTTTCGATGAGGGTCCTGACTGTTAAAGTACGGCAGTTAAAATAGAGCTCTTTAAACACTGACTATCCGAATAGTTTGTACTCTTTAGAGTAATAGCATGGGTGTATGCGTAGGCTACCTTTTACCCACAACGACAGAAAAGTGCAGATTTGTACTTCGGACACAGCTGTAGTTACACAATTGTACAAATAGGCTATACGGTGATTATGGTGATAAAAAAAAAACTTGATCACACTTGAAAAACTTTAGTTGAATGTGGCTGTTTTAGTAAGTGCCTGATTCATTTGAATCAGACTGAACCTTAACATAATCTTAAAGAAGCGACAGTATGAGCATGTGAGGCTTGTGGTTGAAGTCCAATAATCTTCCTCTAGTAGCTCGTTCTGCATGACTGGCGGCTTGGTTGCCTCGCTTGTTGAAATGGTTAAAACGCTTTGCTTACTCAACTGATGCACGCGGAAATGCTGCAATTGCTGAGAATTGTTTGTTTTTTAGCCTCTGACTAGGCACTGTAATGTTCCCATGTTGCAGAGAGAGAGGGAGTGAGAGTGATGGAGAGATACATAGAGAGAGGGAGTGATTGAGAGAGATACAGAGTGATGGAGAGAGAGGATGTGAAAGTGATAGAGGTACAGAGAGAGGGTATGAGAGTGAAAGAGAGGGATTGAGTGATCCACAGAGAGGTAGTGGGAGAGAGAGCGGTGGAGTGAGAGTGATAGAGATACAAAGAGAGAGAGAGAGAGAGTGATCAAGAGATTCAGAGACCCATCACTTGTTCACATCTCTGATGTGTCTCACCTGGCAGGTCTGGGGTGTGTGAGTTATGGCACATGTGGTGCCCTCAGAGAAGTGTGGGCACGGAGCAAAGAGCTCTCGTCAATGTCTGCCGGCTGTGTGCTCTCTGTAGCGACGCTAATGAAAAGGAATGATAGAAGATGGTCGGACACAGACTCCGAGGGGAAAGGTTGCGTGGAACGTTAACGGTGTCCGGCTGAAAGGTGCAGCGCCCTTTCATGTGAAAAGCGGGTGAAGAAAAAGATGTGAACTCCAATGACGTGTTCAAAATTGGACAGAACGGAGCAGCTACACAGCGTGAATGTTGATTTAGGTCATGCATATCGAATGCTCTCTGCGATGTTATTCTCCCGAGTGTCGGCATCTGAACCACCGAAGGAGTCAAAGAATGTAGAAAAGACGCAAGGAATTAGTTATTATTTTTAATCAAATTGAAACACAAACAGTGGCATGAGCTTCTTTTCGTTACATTATATATAATTCACTTGGGTCATTAAACAACTTGTAAATTCAGGTGATGCCTATGACACACAGGTCTAAATGTGCCTCTTTCCTGCTATGGTCCTTCTTCAAAGCCATACCTATGATTGTTTACCAGTGAAAACTGTTGTTTGATTAGTTCAGGTTTGTAATCCAGAATGGTAAACCGCTGTCCCTTTTTGTACCTTGCACTGGTTGAATTTTGAATACAAGGTACAAATCAGCCGGCACAAACGGGTTTTCCCCAAGCCGTCACCACAGAGTTTACACTTTCTGTTGGTGCGGTGGACATCCTTTAGACGCAGCGTACCTCGTTCGCCAGGAAGGTTATAGGTTCACCTGTTACGAATCTGGACCTTTTTTTTACAGAAGCACTTTCATTTAGCTTAAAAAAAATAAATTGATATAGTAACATCATTCAATTATTTCATTTAAAATATATTGACGACCGTATGCTTCCAACATTTTGTGTGCTAAAACTGCTCCAAAATATCCTTTCCATCAATACATTTTTGCTAATATAATCTTTCTACGTCTTTTTTTTCCATTTCTTTTTTTTCTGCTCTGTACACAGATTTTGACGTTTTTTTGAAAGTGCTACCATAAAACGAGCATACAGCACGCAGCCCCACACACTGAAGATAACCACCGAAGAACTGGCACAAGACCACGACATGACACTACGCCTGGGCCTGGACCTCAATCACTACGTTGTCCACAGAGAATCGCTGGGTCTGTACGCTCAGCCCAACGCCCTCTCAGAGCATACACGGTTATTATATGAGTCCAGTGGAACCAGGAGACAAAGAGAGCAGCTACAACCCCATTTCTCTTTCTTTGAGCTAGGTTTCATTTTTTCCATTCAATCATTTTTTATTGGTATTGTTGGGGTCTCTCTTTATGCCCTTGTTCCCGTGGAAAGTTCAACTGACTCAATTTGTTGTTTTGCAGAAAAGACTTTTGAGGCTGACACGAATCCTTGTTGATGTATACAAGATCAACTTTTTTATTCTCTATTAAGTTCATATTCTGGGATCTTTTTCCCACGACGATAAGGGAGTGGAAGTCACATCTTCCACTCTGTCCACTCGTCAGAAGGATTTGAAAAGTCTGTCCTGGAGCCCGGCTGGGCGCAAGGCAGCCCCATTCACCAATCCTCGGTTGGAATCCTACCATTCAATCATCCGTAACACTTTTCCTTACATAGAGGAACCTGCAGAAACGCTGTGGGGGCTGCAGGGGTTAGCATGAGACTGCAGATCCAGGGACCCGAAAACAACACTCATCCCACCCACCACCACCCTCATCACGCCTGCCTCCTCCCTCCTCCCTCCTCCCTCCTCCTCCCCTCCCACGCTAGTCCAGGCCCCCATCACAGGCCCCAGTACGGCGCCAGGGTCCTGCGGTCCCTCTCGTAGACGTCGGGTATGACCCCGTAGGGCGTCTGCACCATCTTCACCGAGTTCCTGCCGAACAGCTTCCTCTCGTACTCGATGAGCTGGCGCCAGAAGCCCCCGTTGGGCCGGATGACGGGCCGCCGGGCCTTCACCCAGGCGTGGGCCTCGGCCAGGGACACGCGGTGGTACTTCATGAGGTAGGCCAGGCACAGCGAGGCGGAGCGGCTCACCCCGGCCGCGCAGTGCACCAGCACGGCGCCCCGCTTGCGGCCCACGCTGTGGATCTTGTCGGCCACGCTGTCGAAGTACAGGGAGAGGGGCGAGTGGGGCATGTCGGCCAGCGGCACCTTGACGTACTCCACGTGGGGCCAGTTGAAGTTGGGCAGCTCGATGGTGGCGTTGACCACGCACGTGATGCCCTTGGACAGCAGCAGGCTGCGGTTGGAGGCCACGTTGCCCCGGCTGAGGAACAGGTTGGGGGTGATCTGCGCGATCCCCCCCAGTAGGCTGCTGGTCTCGGCCAGCAGCCTGGGCACCGCCGCGGGCACCATGGTGCGGTGGTGGTGGTGGTGGTGGTGGTTGTGGTGGAAGAAGCCCTGGCTGCGGGAACCCATGGAGGAACCGGAGGTGGCGTTGGGTCGATTGGAAAATAAGGGGAAGTGTGTATGTGTGTGTGTGTGTGTGAAGCCGAGAGACGTCACTCGCTGTGGGTCATAGCCGTGGAGCGGGAGCTGGGAGTGACGGATGTTCCTGGAACACAAGAGGAACACGTTTTCAGGTATGAATGTAATGTAGGTCGAACGCTTGCATTCAATTAGCTGTTTGTGTGATATTGAAATATTTATGTTTGAATCCTCGGGGAACTGCATTGAGCTGTGGGCAGTTTTATTTAAATGTCATGCTGGATCAATTTAAAACAAATGAGATGAATTAGTGTCTAACTGTAAACACGAGCACAGCCAGAGATGAATGCCAATCCGAGCTAAAAAATATTCAACTGAGACTTCAGAACTGGGAATAACAGCCTTGAACAAAATGTTCCGGAAACAACAACTAATACTACAATTCACCAACACGACACTTTGACCTACATCGTTTCACAGCGTCACGTAAGAGCATCCCTTTTGCCGTATATTTAGAGTGCCTGTGTGTGGGTGAGAGATGGAGAGAACGACCGAGGTTGAGGGAGAGATTGCTCTTCTTTACATGCCCGCTGGACCTTTCTCATATTGACATGGGCTTCTTTCATCTATACAGGCTCAGAGCCCTGGAGCCGAATAGACATTTCTCATCTCACACCCACCCAGGCATGACTCTTGCATACAGATCTCGTCTCTCTCTGGGGCTACACTACTGTAAGTATCCTATTCATATTCATACGGGTTGCTGTGTGTCACTCTAGCACTGTAGATGTCTACTCTTATTAATACTATTTGTTATTGTGCTGTTATTGGATCTACCAGCATTATTCAATCAAACATAAGGAATTGTGATTGATTAAAATTGGCAATAGTAAATAAAAAAATCTCTATGGTCTGCACAACATGTCTAGGTATGTGTTGTACAAAGAGCCTCCCTGCCTTCATTTATCAGCAGAACACAGCCCTAAGCTAGGCTTTACACCTGTTGAGTCTGCATCATCTTGTTCACTACAGTACCCTGGTCTGTAAGGCCATCTTGTTCACTACAGTACCCTGGTCTGTAGGGCCATCTTCTTCACTACAGTACCCTGGTCTGTAAGGCCATCTTGTTCACTACAGTACCCTGGTCTGTAGGGTCATCTTCTTCACTACAGTACCCTGGTCTGTAAGGCCATCTTCTTCACTACAGTACCCTGGTCTGTAGGGCCATCTTGTTCACTACAGTACCCTGGTCTGTAAGGCCATCTTCTTCACTACAGTACCCTGGTCTGTAGGGCCATCTTGTTCACTACAGTACCGTGGTTTGTAGGGTCAACTTAAACCAGCCCAGACAGAGTCTGAGTAACAGGCATCGCACCGTTGACCGCGTTTAATATGAAATGAGCTCGCTATCTGACCCTGAAGAAGATACCTGCTGAGGTGCTGCCATCTGTGACAGCAGAATGTAACCAAAAGATGAGGCTGACTTTTCACTAAATAAATGCAGGTATAAAGTTGAAAAAGATAATGTATATATATATATATATATATGAATAAATATGAATCAGCTTTCCAACATAATAGATGTACTAGTTGAGCAGATCCAGTGATAAATGCTGGAACTGGAGAATGCAGAAAAAAAACCAGAAAGAAAATCGTTCTGAATATTTATCTTATCTTCCTCTAAACCTTTTCCAATATTCCACTAAGCTGCCCAGATATAGCCGCCCCTATTGGAAGTATGAGCCTTGCGGTGAGTAACAGAATTATCCCTCTTTTATAGAGGTTATTTCCCCAAGGCTTTAAGGCCCCTTCCCATTGATCAAATAGCAATCCCCTTTTTGCCGCAACTCGCCTATTTCCCCTCCCAACCCTGTAATCTGTGTAGCGCACACTGGCTCCTCGCTCCTCGCTCTCCCTCCCATGGAGATGGGAGGGCTGGAATAATGAGGCGTTCCTCTGAGCTTTCGTGTGCCGTATGCCCCTTCACTTATTCCCGGCCGCCAATCATTCTCCACCTTTCGCTGCGAAACGGTTGCCATGGTTCACGAGGTGCCGCTCACTACACTGTTGCCATTGGTGATAACAACCATCCCCGTGTCAGTGCTGGTGGAGGAGAGCTGCTCTGCGTTGCCGTCGTGCTCGAGGATGGACGGCGGTCCCTCAAACGGCTGCTCCTTCTGAAGGCAGCCCAACTTGAGTGCTCAAAGTGTTTTCTTTTTGAAGTCCCTTCACAAAAAAACACGCTTTTATTGATTATTTCTTGTGTGTTCTCCCTTTTGTGGTTTCACATTTGAACTATTCTAATAAGCACACACTATTATAGTGAGGGGAAATTGTTTATTGGCTGTTTTACATATACAGCTTGTGTTTTGTGTTTGTTTTGTGTTTCACTGTGCGAAATTAGCTCCGACATAAACAAAGAGGTGTGATTAATCCAAAAGTAATTGCTTTTAATTATAGCACCAGGCACCCCAATTGTATTGTCAAAATAAAACAATTTTTTTGAAAGGCACACAGATTGTCTTTGGGTTGCTGTACTTTTTCTCTAAGTGCAATCATTATAGATAATGTATATATACTAATTAAACCTGACAAGTTTAGAAAGAGTACATTATTCAGAGATTATTACAAGCACATGCCCCATTTTTGAGGCATAAAATACCATATTTTCTTCCTAATATGATAACTACCACTTATTTGGAAGAACAGAAGATGTGATAACCTATACCACCCTGGGATTTCAACAGTAATTCAGCAATCTTTCTGAAATATGAAACATTAAACATGAAAATGAGGGGAATAATTTAGCATAAGCCATGAGGTGAAGCTGTAACAGCAGCAGCATTTTTGTGTTTTTCCAATGAGAAAAAAAGGAATGAATGTGTGGGTAGGTTTTATAGCAACCACAAACTGCTTTCTTAGCCACAAGGCAAAGCCTTCCCACTGCTCAGTGGCTGCCTGTGCCGCTGCCAGCGTTATTCAATGAAGAGACGGGCATGATAAGGAAACACAATAATCAATGGGGCTTTTTGTTGCCTTCCAAGGTGTGGCTGTACCCACGGTGCCGTAGAGCTGGCCTGCCCAAGGTATATCAGCCGCATGGAAATGCTCACCCACCGTGAACGGGATGGGTAAGCTTGTGCAAAGAAATATGCGGTCGCCGTCATTACAGAGCAATCGCCCGCACGTTGACATCGAACGAGTGTCACTCATTGTCCATCGACGCGGGGATTCTGAACATCTACTCTGCAAAAATAAGCACTGAGGAACATCGATCGTCCTAGTCTGTGACTCCGGCACTTTTTCCACTCAGCAGCTCAGCCTCTTCCTGCAGCTGGATTGGGGACGTAGGCTACGCCGGGACGAGGTGCTGAGGCATGATTAACCCCAGGGCGTTTCAGCAAACCTTTCCCTGCCTTACGGACAACAAACCTCGTCACTCACGGTGGATTTCCATCCACCGTGAACCGTCAACAGGCAACAGGTCATGGTCGCAAATCTCTAATGCATATCTCTATGCATATAACACCACCAACCCCCCCCCACCCTCTCCCTCTTTCCATGAACAGATTCCACTTAAACTCTACCGGACTCAGGTTCCATTCCTGGCCGGCACCAATGGGAAATGTGATCCCCCTGGGGTGACACCTAAGCTGACCCCCACCCTCACCACCAACACCTCCACCACTACAGCGGACGCAGGCTGAACACCTGATCTGCCCCACTGAGAATCAGTCTGCTGAAGCTCATTCCTTATTGACACCCATACCCGCTGGATAGGCCTGTGTATGAAAACACCCATACTCCAGACACTCACCACTGAGGGTGGAGATGCCAGCAGGACAGATATAGATATACTGTACGCTGGACTCCACTCTGATGTAATCCATTTAGTCAAAATGTTTTCCTGGATGGCCAGCTTGGTGGCTTAACCCGTTGCTAACCAGGATGGGCAATACACCTTGTAGTGACCTGGGTTCGATTCCCACCTGTGGTCCTCTGCAACATGTAATTTCCTCTCTTCTTCAACCCATTGTGCTGTGCATAAAGGCACTAAAGACCCATTAAATTACATGTGTATCAAGTGTTTTGCAGTCTAGGTATTAACAGTGAGCACTAGGGGTTTTTGGGTTCGATCTCCAATGTCTACAGCCTTGAACAAGATGCACAACTCTACCCAGGAAATGAGTGAATAAGCCAAGTCGCTTTGGACAGATGTCTGCTAAAACATGACAAAATTGTACTTGTACAATTGCCCATAAACTGTGTCCCCAGAAAGGCCTGCTGGCACATTATACTGCAGCGACCCACCAAATAAGTCATTAGTTGAGGAAGTATTGGAGTTCTAGTGGGGGGTGTAATGTTTTTACATAACCCAACATGACTAATTTAACATTAGCGCTCTAATTTCCCTGCCCTTCATTGTGCTTCTGGTTCACACTGTCATGTTCCAACTCAGTGAGGGAACCTTTAAACACTTCATAACTTTAACTTTACTTGCCCATTTTCTAAAGGACGGCAGTCAGGTTTCCAATTTCTCACTGCACCATATCCCTACTACATCAAACCATGGGTCTACTGTACCAGTGAATATTGCTTTTTGGAGTTAATTGGCAATCATAATTAAACGACACATGTTTAAAATCTGTCTGAATGAGGTGTAATATGGGATTGAGGGAGACTTTGTAATACCTGTAATACCTTTGTAATAGACTTTGTAATTATTTTCCTTTGTCTTATCCCCCCCCCCCCCCATTGTAATAGGCCTATGTGATACAGAATGGGCAGGGCAAGGCCGTTTGCCATAGGAATGTCGCTAATAGTAATACCGCGACGGTCCTTAATGACTCACCAGGCATGACCTTCTTTGACACCTAAACAACAAGACGGACTACAACTTCCAACGCTTTCCCTCAGCGCACGCGCCTGTCGTGCTTGTGCGCTTGCACGTTTGCTCTAAGTTCTCCAGCATAATCCATCTTGGGGAAAACTATGTAGAAAAAAGCCTGTTCTTTGTTTTATATTTGTATTTGTTATGTGAGGATGTGAAATCTTCCGACTGTTCCAACAGAATTATTACAATCCTTCAAAATAAGCGTAGGTCTTAAATGCTACAAGTGGCAGGTGCGTCCATTTTCTCCCCGTTGCCTACTGCTTTATATCTACAAATGCATGTTTTAATGCATATGCTTCTTTGTAGCCTCTACATTACGATGATCATATCTTTAGTCTAAAACACAGATAATTGTGACGATAGTTAATCAAATAGAAGAGAAAGTAACTCAACTTACCAAACCTCTCCCGTTCGGATGAGATTGTGATTTAGACAGCGTGTTCAACTCACGCACCATCCAAGTGGGCACGGGTTTGCCGTTTCACGATCTTAACGCACTACTGTACAGGCTCACAGCTAGGATAACTAACACTGGTAAAGGTGAAAATAAGATGAAAGACGAAACATGGCAATCGGAAGATAATCAAAATCCTCTATGATTATAATCGGTACGTTCTCCGGGACCAGACGAGTAGAACCAGCGTGTTGTGCTACAGGACGGAGGTGTACTGGACCAGTGGGTTGGTGGCAAGCGCCTCCCCACTATAACACGCAGTAAAGTGGGCTACACACGAGCCAGGCAGATGATGCTACCATTACGTCCCTGCGAAATTTTAAGTGAGACTGAAACACTCGGATTGAACACTGAAGCATCTTGCCTTGAGTATTCTGCTAGTCAGCGATCTGTTTTCACTATATTTAACACGCGGCAAATTTCAGCATTGTACACAATAATAATAACGTGTATCTAGACTTTTTGGTTAGTTTTCAACATCATGACTTTTCAATAATAAGGTAGGCTTATAATAACACTTAACAATGAGGATACTTTAATTATTACCATCAACTAACACTTTATTAACAGTAATAATAATCCAGTAATAATTTACTAATGGTGTTCAGTTAACTAAGGTATTTATTGAAACATTATTTAATAGGGTTAAACCTAACCCTAACCAACTAACCTTAACCCTAACCTGATGCTAATGCTATAGCTTATTACTGCATTAACTAATGTTAATTATTGTACCTTAATGGTAAAGTGTTACCGGTAGGCCTGATATGGATTCATAGGTAATAACATTTGTACTGGTAATGCTGATATATGAATATATTATTTTCCATATAACATCCCAGGGATCCCATTTTGTATATTAATCCGTGAAATTATACAAAATACCTATATAATATATATATATATAATAAATAGAGTAGTCCTAGAGTTGATTCCTTAACAACATTATGTCCGAGGCCTACAGGGTCAATGAGAACCGTCTTTTACATCTTAAATTGCCATGGAAACGGTGAATGCTGCTACGGTGTACAAGATGTCAGAGCCACGGTCACGTTTTCGCTTCACTTATTCCCTTCAGTGCTTTAACAGTTCCTGGCCGGAGCTGAAAAAACCTCTACATCTCAGCTCATCTTTTCAAACTCATGATGGAATCACAGGATCACAGTATCATGGTAAATAACATACCGGGGCGATCACAGCCGTGGTCGCCAAGTCCGGGTGCCGCAAAGGATCCTGGGAGGGTCGGCGGAAACGACACCGCCACGAGGCAGTCGGGGTTGTGGGGTGTAAAGTGTGTGTTTTGTGTCTGTGTGTGTGTTTAAATAAAGGCAACTCTCGGGGCCGTGCAGTGTATGGGGCACGAGAGCTGCAACCTCCTTTGAACCTTGGCTCCCGTCTGGCCAGTCCCGTGCTGCTTGCCACAATACACATCAAAGTGTGCTGACACACACACTCACCAGCGTTTGCCTAACTCAGTGATTTGCTGAACATATAGAACGGTTGTCTATTTACTGACTCTGTTTAAAGTGGGCTCAACTGCCAAAGCCAAAGTCTGGTGGATGTCCGGGATTGGTTCCCAGTTTTTTTCAACTAGCCTGTGTAAGCACCTTTCAATTAAACGTAAGAACCCTTAACTTCAGCACCCTGGCTTGTTCACTCAAGGATCAGCTGATGAATGTTAATGTGGATGAGCCATCGAGGAGTGATAAATAAGTAAGTTATTCTGAGTATTTAATGCCTTGTTCAAGGCAAAACCCAGGCAGACCCATTCCATTGCAGTGCATGTCAAGAACTACAAGTCAAATAAGGAAGGAACTACGGCCAATAAGATGGCATTGGTGGGAGACATTGCTAACACACACATGCTTAGGCTGACATTGACCAGGATCTACTTTGGCCTGAAAAGTATTTATATATTTCAGAGTCTGCAAGTCATAATTGACCAAATTAACTTTTAAAATCACCGTACCCAGCTCTTCCATGACACCGAGACTCATCCACGTAGAGATGCATTCAAATATCCAAGCCATTTCAGAGTTCATCCCCACAGCGGTATTATCCTCCTCCCCATAAACCTGTTGGCCCTCAGAATAAGAACCACTCCTAATTACATTCTGCACTCAGTGAACTGGAATGAAGTCCTGTTGTAGCAAAGTGTGAGATGATGCATCGCTGCATTACTGTGTCCATATGCTACTGGCGGGAGTGACAGAAGCTTAAACACAGTGATTATTCATTGTAGACGTTGCTATGCTTTACATGGGGAGTTTCATGAGCAGTAGGCACCAGGGAGCAGATAATCATTCATGCTATGTGTTGCTAATGCTAATTACAAATCAACTGATGGATGCGTGAAGATGGACGTGTAATCTGTGTGGCCGTTTGTCTTTAAAAAGAGGGAACAATATGACCGGAGAGGTGGCACCGAGGACCACACAAGACTGGGAATGAAAGGGTTAAGACAGCAAGACATACTGTGGTTTTCGTGTAAGAGAGATAGAGATACTGTGTTTTCTTCTATGAGGGAGAGAGAGAGAGTGTGTGTGTTCCAGTATACAAGAGAGGGGGCGTAGAGATGCCTTGTGTTCTGGTATAAGAGAGAGTGAGGTAGAGAGAGATAGAGGTGGGTGGAGACATATAGGGTTGAGAGAGAGAGAGAGGGATATCGATGGATGGAGCGGGGTTGAGAGAGAGGGGGGGGGGGCTGGAGAGGGATAGAGGTGGGTAGAGATAGAGAAGGGTTAAAAGAGAGAGAGGGGTAGAGAGAGAAGGGTACAG
>JAOPJO010000054.1:8118852-8128963 GCA_027123675.1 Molva macrophthalma | reverse complement strand
CCCCCCCCCCCCCCCCCCCCCCCCCCCCCCCCCCCCCCCCCCCCCCCCCCCCCCCCCCCCCCCCCCCCCCCCCAATATATCAGAAACAGAATATATCACTAAATCGTACTATTTAATTATTTTCCTTACCTGCTGGGACTACGGGCGGAAAAAAGAAATTCGCTAAAACCGTTCATTACATCGCTCCTTGTTTTACATAAGGGTTATGTTCTTTGCACATTTTCACTGTTCAAATAAAGAAATTCGATTTCAAAAGTTGAATGAACATGAATCCTGCAATGAGCTCTCGTTGGGTTGGTTTATGTATCTGAAAAGCTGCTTCATATTTTCTTTGCAAGAAGGGACAAGAGCCTGCACCGCACTTGTATAAACTAGAAGTGGTTCCCATAGTGCCCGGTTCCAGTGTTCCTTTAGGGCACGACAGTGCAGTGAACGTTTGTGGGATTTATACATAATCCGGATGTGTTGTTAATATAAGTGATAGGCCTACTATTTAGGGTTTACTTTATTGTGATTCATTATGCTACCTAATGTTCCTGCTCAATATCGGAATTCAACTCTTTTGTTGAGCCTCGGACAGTTCACCTTACAATGAAATAAGAAAGATTGTAAATGGAAGCAATTAAAACAATAAAATAGATATTACCAATTGAAAGCAAGGGATAACTTTTCAATGTGAAAAGTTATTAAACGTATGAGTAAACTTATCTTATAGTTAAGAATAAAATCAAGAAGATATTTAAGATATTTTTCAAAAATATTATCTAAGAATATAGCCTACGAACATTATTTAGCTGAATACCAGTTTTTTTTCTTTCTTCCTAAATCCAATCTGAAGGGGGAAAAAAGCAGTAGTTTTAAGGTTTATATTCCTCAGATAACCTGCTTCTGTGAGTCCCATGTGATCCTCTTTTTTTACTCGTAATATGTGTGGTCATATTCATAATCATGCCCTACAACTTCCAGTTGGTATGCCTTAACTTTCTTGTTGGGTCCGTGCTGTGCTTTATAGCCCCCAAAAGGTAACTGAACTGGATGTTCTATATTTGACCCACTGCTTGAAACGCGTGCTCCCACTGCGTCTGTACCACATGCGCCAACAAGTCCGTTCTTGTGAACAATAATTATCATTCCTGTATCATGATTTATGTCATTGCCAAAAGCAATCCCCTTTGCGACACTGCAAACGTCCAATCTGCTGGATTGGCAGGATCACCCCATCCTCGTTACCATGGGAAGCCGGCTAAGTACCTCCTCTGTGCGTGTCAGCAAAGTAAATGTCGATTCCTCGTGAAAAGAGGTAGGCAGAGGGGAGGTAACTCACGGTCATTTCTCCACAAAGAGGGGTGCCAGTGGATAACGTTCAACCCCCTCCCCGTGCTTAATATTAACCCTATGCTTTCCGCTGAGATGTTCAAGTCAGTGCAATAAAAACTGCTGTTTGAGCATAAAATGTGACCAACATTGAAATTAATGAGTACTTTGAACTGTAGCGTCAAAAACCGAAGCTTAAACCACAGGACTCCTCCCAGCATTGTTATTCCGGGTATTAACAATCACACCACTTCCACGCCGCCTTAAAAGTGGGTGGTTGCTCGACCCCCGGGAAGTCCAGGAGCTGTCTGCATAGCGCGTGGTGCTGAAGTACCACCCGGCGAGATGTTGTGGGTCTTCTTCGTCTTTCTGTCGTACCAGGACAGGAACGTGGTCAAGGGTAAGCTCCTTAACGATGCCAACGGCACAGAGAATGAGAGCAAAGACGCCTGGTTCACGGTGAACCGCACTCTTTGTGCAAAAATGTCAGTCCTAGCAGGAGGGATCGATTCTCTGTACCAAGTTTCAGACGGGCGTCGGGAGGTGCGCTCCGTCGTTAACACCCGCGGGGACCTCGTGGACTGTTCCGTCATCGTGGACAGGGTGCAGGTGAAGTCGTTCCTGCACCTGTGCAGACTGGGATTGACGCAACAAGACTTCCACAGCGAACACTTGAGCGCCAACAACCGTTTTGCGCGCATGGAAGAAGCCATGGCCACGTGTCGACAGTTTACGCAGAGATCCGAGCGCGTGGAGCGAAGGGCACAAACGGTAACAGCGCAGCCGTGGTCGAGCAGGGACGCGCCTTTGAAGAGATCGAAGAGAGGCTTCACGTACCCGGGCACGCTGTGGTGCGGAGCCGGCAACATTGCTGATCATGATGACCATTTGGGTAGGTTGTGTGTTGTTCCTCACTGTTGATCGGTCACAGTTTACAATCATTAATGCTACCTCGATATGAAGAGCAAGGTGATTGAGTGTTCTTTTCATTATAGGGGATTTCGCAGAGACCGACAGCTGCTGCCGCACACACGATCACTGCCCTCACGTCATCCACGCGTTCTCCTCCAATTATGGCTATACGAACTTCAAGTGGCACTCCATTTGTCACTGTGACTGTGATATTGCGTGAGTAAATGGTTATTTTTGATTTTCTCACATTCAAGTCATTTTAAGCGGTGGTCAATATCAACATATGTCAGCAGGCCTACCTTATACTGGCATTCTGCTGAATTACGTCATACTAGAAATAAAATAAAAACGAGTAATTCTCCTTTTGATCGTTTTCCTGATTTGCTACATTTCATCCATAATTGGATGCCATTACTTTATTACTATTTTGGTTAAACTTTTAATCATTTGAATGCATTTCTGTGTAACCAGACATGCTTAAAATATTGAACATATAAGTGAATTGGAACTTTATGCCAGTGTGTCTATTATTCTTTGAAAAAACCTATAGCTGCATAACCTACTTTGCATAAAATAATTAGCATAAACCCTGCGAATAAACGGCATGTCTGTGGTATGCTGCAGGATGAAACAGTGTCTGGCCAAGGTCAACGACACAGTGTCCCGGGTGGTGGGCCAGGCCTTCTTCAACGTCATCGGGGCCCCCTGCTTTGAGTTTGTTTACAAGGACCACTGTGTGGAGCGCCACTGGTACGGTCTGTAAGTAAACATGGACCTTAAGTTCTCCCCCCCCCCCCCCCCCATCTATAGGAGCTCCTCGGGGTTTACCTCTCACTCTCCGTTTCCGCCACAGATGCAAAAGGTACGAGAAGCTCCGAGTAGCCGTGCCTCAGCCGGCCGTCCCGTACGACTTCGGCGGCATCGATATCATCGACGTGCTGACCGTGGCTCCTCCCGCGGAGACGGACGCCGTTAAAGTCGACGAGCAGGCGAGGCCGGAGAGCACGACCAAATCGGAACCCCCGGCCCCCCGGACCGGCGGCCCGGGGGCGGGCGAGTCGTCACTGGTAACCATGGTGACGGCGGCCGAGGACTTCATCAAGGTCCTGGCCACCGTGTCCACGTCTCAGAGCTCCCCCGCGGACGCCGCTAAAGGAGCGACGCCCGGCGCAGAGGAGAAGAAGATGAAGAAGAAGAAGAACCGGAAAGATAGTGGAAAGAGGAAGAAGTCCCAGAGCCATGGTAAAAGGAAAGGAAAGGGGAGAGGGAGGAAGTTACACAAAGACACTGGAGTGGAAGACGTTCTAGTAGCTTCCAGTAGCAAGGCAGGCGTTGGCAACAGCTTCCTTACTGAACTCAAGACGGGCCGTTCGGGACACAATAACAAGAACAGATTTGTTGAGGGTGGATTCGATCTGGCCGGGCACAGGGGGGCGTCCAATGAGGTGATGAAGGATGAGCCAGCGGTGGAGAAGGACGCTGCCGAGGTGACGTCACCGCCTGCTGCTGTGCCAAAAGAACGGGTAACACAACCGCCTGGCCTGGCGACGGTTAGCACAGGTTTAGCACGGCTCGCAGCGTCCACCAGCCCAACCGCTACAACGCCGCGCAAGACTGACACCATGAGGTCAAGGAAGGGGGAGAGGAGGAGGAAGACAATCCCCCAAAGTGGGAGTTATTGCCCTCCAGATAATGCAGTAAATATGACTCTAAAAGAGAACTCTCCACGGAGCCCAACCATCCGCTTAGGGGATATACCGGGCCCTAGCTTTGTTGGCGTGAAGCCACCCGCCCAGACAGGACTACAAAGGTCTAAGGGCTGCTTGGAATCAGAGTATTTCTGGACCACTGCTAGAACCCACGTCGTAATGAACGAGGAGGAAATGGCGGGAAAAAGACGGAAAAAGAGAAGGAAACTGGCCACCGCTGTCCCCATTGTTTCCGTTGACCCTAAAGTTCCCACAGAGGAGAGTGTGAAAAGGATGGGCAGCATTGGCACACTGATAGCCTCATCAATACCGCCAACAAAAAGGCCAGAGCTGAAGGTTTCACACCGGCCGGAGATGTATGGAGCAAAATCCGCTGCCTGCGTAACCCCAGCTCCTGGTCGAGGCGTTGTTAAGACAAAAGGTCAAAGGTTAAAGGGCATGGGTCGACAAAGGCGGAGGGGGATATCCATGCCGTCTCCATTCAATGGAAACCCACTTCTGGAGAAATCCTTGGAACACGTGGTTCCTACCAGTATGAGTGTTTTATTTCGAATTAGTACCACTGCAACCACCACAGAGGTTACCAGGCCATGTAAACGAGGGCAGCATTCTCGTAGAAGAGGACCTCAGCACGTTAAGACTGGCATCTCGTTGCCTTTCAGTGCTGCAACACAAAGACCAACGGGAAGAAAGGGGGACAAAACAAGGAAGAAGACATTGCGCTGTGTTCTCGGTAGAGATGCTAGTCACACGCCCAGTGAAGCTACACACGAACCAGGGACATTGACCAGATTCCACGTCTCAACCGCGGCTTCCAAGGCTGATAAGCAGGAAGAGAACGTTCAGATATCTGAGAACCGTTTCTTTGGGACAACCACAGGAGCACCGGTAGTAAGTGCTATGCAGCTGTCTATTCAAAGAGTTAAGAAGCAGTTTGATTTCAAGAAGAGAAGAAAAGAGTTGCTCTTCTTGCGGCAACAATAAGCCATCTTGCAGAGGCACAGAGTGACAGGTGAATAGATGTCTTAGCTAGCCAACGTAGTCCACGACTATGGAAAGGATTGCCTTCACATTGAATGAAATGCAACATAATCATATTACGAATAAATCTTCTCTTGTTCAACATTTGAGCCACTATCGACCGGAATCATGCCTTCTTGATTTTTAAGTCATTTTGTAAAACTGTTTCATTCATGTTGATAAAAAACGAAATTATAACAAAGTCTTGAATTTTTCATGTTATGGAACATCTGCTCATTACTAAAAAATGTTAAATTCTTTAATTGAAAAGTGAAAGTCCTTTCAGTTGCATGGACCCTTATAAGCCGCATATAATAGTGGTGATTTGAAACGTACCTAAACAGAACCTATTGGCCAGCTTAAGAAACGGCCTGCTTAGCCTTCTAATCAATCTTTCTGTCCCACTGTATCCAGAGGACCCAATGCAGGGAACTAGCTAGCATTCCAAGTGTATTTACTGTGCTCTTTTGTTTGTAGGGGAATGAGAACTTTGTCCCCCCCCCCCCCCCCCCCAAGTCATTGTGAGCCACGGTCGAATGGGAGAGGGGGTTGAGCGGGTCACATTCTCCACAAAGGATTAGGTGTAACTATGTGCCCTACTCTCACGGCTCAATAATGAGCCCTCTAACTGCCCCGCGTCGTGGCAGAAATCCCAGGTCAGCTGACTCCCACATGCCATCGCAAGGGGAACGGATCTGGGTGAGGTTGGTGCCAAAGAGGCCTTGCCCTTAGTTTCACTGCTATTACTACTACAACCACCACTACTTTTACTACTACTACTTCCACCACCATTACTACAACCACCACCACCACTACTACTACTACAACCACCACTTTTACTACAACCACCACTACCACTACCACTACTACAACCGTTTAGTCGTCAAGCAGACACTTCAAGTGCATGTGTAGATACATCTCATTAAGGAGCAGGAAGAGATTAGGGCCTTTTACTGCAGGGATGCCTAAATGAAGACAGTAGGCATTGGAGGTACGAACACAGAACCTTCCGCCCGGGAGTCCGACCCCCTAATCCCTAGACTATCCTCCAGTGTTGTTCCACAGGCCCATCGTGTTGGACTACCCCATGGGAACACGGTAGCATTGAGGACCGCTGAAAGGCCGAGTTTGAGATCCCATGTTTCTTGGAGGACACCCCAGCTACCCTAAACCCTCGGGCTGGCAGGGTGGCAGAGAGCTAGACAAGTTTGAAACGCAAAAGAGGGGAAAGGTTTATGTCCCCTTCATTCAAATATTTGTATTCATATGCACTATTAATCCTTTTTCTTTTAGTGCCGCCTGCATTTGTGAGCCCATTTTTGCCTTTATAAAAACAGATGGAATTGATTTATAGACAGAAATAACCATGGGTGGATCGAACTGTGAGGAGATCCATTCATAATTCCAAATAATTTGGAGTCTGTCCAGTGGGTTTTGGAGAAGCTTTTGAATGTGCAGCACATAAAAGCCTCTGCTAAATGAATCATTGCAAATGTAATGTTGAGCAAAGAAATGATGGGGAATAAGTGAAAGTGCAAAAAATAAATATAAACTGACTCTAGCATGCGGTTTTAAGGTAAGGCTTTAACTATTATAGCAAGGATGTGATTGGAAGCATTGAACTGATGCAATTAAAACAATTACTTAATCATCAAGGAATGAATTACAATTCAAATAAACCAGGAAGACATAAATTCCTTTTAAACAAGACATTGCTTTAATTACTTGACAGGTGTATACTGAGAGGGAAACATATATACTGTCGTTGGAACACCTTTAACTTACATTTGTTTGTTGCTTGAAAAATGGGAATTAACACTGGTTTAATAACTGCCTACATTAAGTAGTAGAACATGACATGAACTCGCTTGTTTTTGTTATGTAAGCATGACTTAGAAGTACTGATGAGTCAACAGTGCCTTCTGTGTACACACACACGCACGCACACGCACACACACACACACCGCTTTTATTGCAGCACACAGTAAAACAGTTTGGCCTTCAGCTTTTATCCAAAGAAGCTAGACATTAATAAGGTTCACACTAAACCAGCTAAATGAACCAGCTAAAACCAAAGTGAATTGTCTGATTTGTTAACATGTGTTTTATTGCATGCATTAGGATGACCAAAGTGTAAAGTTGGACTCAAACAAAGCATGCATGATCTAATAGCTCTGCTTGGCAAACAATACACAAACTTCGTCCTCATGTAATCTCTTAAAATTTACTTAAAAGGTTCTTAAAAGTTCCCATTGTTGGTCCAAGTACATAATTTAGAGCCAACAATTATTCAAGATTGTTTTTGTTTTACATCTGCTGGTACAGACATAATAATGTTTTATATGTGTGCACATTTTCGTGCATCGACTACAATCAAAACTCTTTCTTCTCCATTAGCTGCACTTGACTTGGTGGGCGTAGTCATCAATTGTGCAAGATGTAAATCTTACATCGTCGTGTTTCGTAAAAACAAAAAGTGCGTTTGGCCCGTGATGACCGTCGATCGATTCGCCACAACGGATCGATAGAAACAAAACAAAGCAAGAACGGAGTGGATCTACCGATCGGTCTCGTCCAGCAGGGGCGTGGCGTCTCCCGTGACGGACATGGGCGTGCTCTCGATCATGGGGCTGGGCGAGGGTCGCGGGGTCATCCTGGTGCTCGGACGCGCCTTCTTGCGCTCCGCCTCCTTCTCCTGCAGCCACTGCTCCGCCATTTTGCCCCAGTCCACCGCCGTGTGGGAGGTCGACCTGGAGAGACAGGGAGGGAGGGAGGATGGAGATAAATGATGTCATGGGGGGAGGGTGGATCTTCATAGATCCTAGCGTCCCCAATGAGCACGGTGAAAGGCCTGTGCTCAGCCATTTTCAGCCATGTGATGCATGACAAGGTTTTTATTTATTAGCCACACATAAACACATATAAAACAATAATCCTAATATATTTCATTCTTTTCAAACGAACACTGAACCTCAACGTGCATGACATCGAACGGGACCTTTGATGGGTTTGTACACCAAAGCGTGACTTACTTTGACTGCAGCTGGGGCGTCCTGTGGCGGGAGGAGGAGGTGGAGGAGGAGGGCGTGGAGGAGGAAGGCCGGCCTCCATGGGACGACTGTGGCGTGCTGCTGGGGTACTGCGGTGTGCCGGCGCTCTGCAGCTGGCTGGGCGTGGCGTACGAGTAGCTGGGGGTCATCAGGGGCGTGGTGATGGGCTGCTGGGCCGGGGTGGCGAATATCTAGAAAAACACCAGACTAAATGAATACAAAGCATTTGGCGAATATCTAGAAATACACCAGACTAAAGGAATACAAAGTGTTGGGCGAATATCTAGAAAAACACCAGACTAAATGAATACAAAGCGTTGGGCGAATATCTAGAAATACACCAGACTAAATGAATACAAAGCATTTGGCGAAAACCTATTAACACATTGTTGAGTGTGTGTGTGGACGATGGCTGGTTTAAGCAGCCTCACCTGGCCCGAGTCAGACTGATTGGACTCTGGGGCTGGGTGAGGCTGCACATCTGTTGCACATTGAGCAATCAATGTGCAGAGGTAAAACCAGCCGTCACCACACACACACACACACACACTCAGGGAGCGAGCTCCTGCATGGAGCACCAGGCCATGTATCATTGTCTCCAAGCTTCTACAATAAACCGGCTTTCAACATCACCACCTGCGTCCTTTGTCTGCAGGAGAAAAAGCCACCTAGGTGGCGTGTAGCAACCGACTTTGTTACACACACATCAAACAAACAGAACAAAAAAGAAACACGACACACAAAAAAACGTTGGGCGTTAGCGTCCGGAGCGGGGAGGGAACCGCGGTTGCCCCGGCAACATAGCGTGCGAGTAAACAACGGCGGGTTCGTACGTGGTAGGCGCTGCTGCTGCCCCCCCCGCCGGTGCTGCCTCCGCTGTACGCATACTGGCTGGAGGCCCACTGGGCCGGAGTGGTGTTGGGGTTCTGGCCCTGGCCCGTTACCGCGGCGATGGCGTTGAACATCTGAGAGGTCATGTTGGGTGGGAGGGCGCTGACTGCTCGGGTCAGGTCTGAGTATGGCCACAACGCACAACAACAACAACAACAAGAGAAAGAGAAACAGCAAAGAGAGAGCTAGCTCAGTGTCAACGCTACAGACACCAATGAGCTCTCATTATCGTCCCAAAAACGCAAACACCGCCATCATCAATATGTAGACGGATGTCTGTGTTCGGGGGATAAATTCACCTGCAATGTTGATGTTGGCAGGCGTAGCGTTGACAGAGGCCGGGGTCCGCGTCCTGCTGCTGCTGCTCGGGGTGAGCCCTGTGTGGGAGGACAGAGGACACAGAGGGATCCAAACACGGACTGGACTAGTCAGGTGGTTAGGGTGTCTGATTCCCAGCTGAAAGGTTCTGGGTTCTATGCCCAATGTCTGCAGCCTACATGTAGGCCTCCCTGAGCTGTGTGCCTAACCCCTACCTGCTCCTCCATGACCTGTATCTGAGTTCACTGTAAAAAGCCCAGAGCATACCGAGCGGATTTCGGGTCGTAATTGTAGCATGACCCAAAAAGATCTGGAACCATATTGGATAGAAAATCGACTTATAATAATTTGCGTCTGTCCCGACACGGCCATGTGCTTTGAGATTTAGTCGCCTTGAAAATGTCTCACTGGGGGCCCATTCACGCTCTACTGCTGGGCTCTGACCTGGGACGGGCTCCTGGTAGTGGTCCTTGAACCAGCGGAACAGCCCGTTGACGGTGGGGAAGATTTGGGCTCTGTATCTGAAGCCCTCTGGGGTGATGGTCACGAATTCAACTCTGCCAAAACAAAAGATGGTAAGCCACATCATGAGTTTGTGTTTTAGGCTTGCTTCCACGATCACTGCAACGACTGCTGTATAAGTGGAGCTTAATGTATTTTTACTGGTTCTTTACAGTGAAGTGCAGACAATAAGAAATCACTAATCAATAAGAAACAACAAAAAGTTGCATAACTGGTAACGGGACTGTGTTCCTAATGTCTTTGAATAGATCGCAAAATAGAAACGTTTTATTCTCTGTGCATTCTAAATAAAATCACGAACTCCTCTCTCTCTCTCTCTCTCTCTCTCTCTCTCTCTCTCTCTCTCTCTCTCTCTCTCTCTCTCTCTCTCTCTCT
>JAOPJO010000054.1:8106082-8118752 GCA_027123675.1 Molva macrophthalma | reverse complement strand
CTCTCTCTCTCTCTCTCTCTCTCTCTCTCTCTCTCTCTCTCTCTCTCTCTCTCTCTCTCTCTCTCTCTCTCTCAAGACCGCAGTAAGCGGGGGTAGTGGGTTCACACTGA
The DNA here is from genome assembly GCA_027123675.1 of Molva macrophthalma. Classification (NCBI taxonomy): domain Eukaryota; kingdom Metazoa; phylum Chordata; class Actinopteri; order Gadiformes; family Lotidae; genus Molva; species Molva macrophthalma. Next base: position 8,118,642 of record JAOPJO010000054.1, on the reverse strand, counting down.
CCGTGGCTTGCCCCTGGGCTGGTATCCCAGGAGAAACTTCCCTGGCAGCTCACGGCACGCAGACACGTAGTAGGGGATGAAGGCTGGCTTCTCCTTCTTGCTCTTCACCAGCACCTCCTCCATCTTCTGCAGGTCAGAAAAACAACAAATGATGATTGTTAGGAAGAAATACAAACATTTATCATATAATGGGAAGAAATATATGAATAATTATGTTACAAATGAAACATGTTTTTCTGCTACACATTTTTTTTTAAGTTTTCTTTTTAAATATCTATATTTTTATATAGGTTTTTCCACATATATTATATTACTATATATATATATATATATATATATTACTCCCTTTCTGTCTCCACCACCACATTCTTGAAAATATTTATGGCCAAGCAGGTCCCGAGCGAAAGCAGCCATTGGTTGAACGTATCTGGCTGTGATTTCATCCAGATCTTCAAACTCCTGCGCGAGGAAAAGAATCAGAAAAGTGAAGAATTAAAAAACGGTATTCAGAGGGAGGCAATAGAACCGTAGGAAGAGCCATCCTTGGTGTAAGAACACTTACTTTCGCGTTTGTATTTGATAGTGTTTTTATATCTATACATGAATTAAATAATGTATAGATTAGTAGTTGTAGTTGCATATTGCAGGGGGGGGGGATGCCCTCAATGGGTTTAAGCAGACGTCGAGCTCTTGCCTTTGCTTTGCTACTGGCTGAGGACGGGGGGGGGGGGAAAGCCCATTAAAAGCGGAGGTTTTGGGTTCACGGCATACTGAAAAGAAGGAAACAGTATGGTGAATACACCATCTCTTCCCCGAGTTGTGTCTGGATGATGAGCGTGGTAAAGCAGTAAAGCCCGCCTCTTGCTTGATTTGATTGGCTGCCTGGGTGGGCCAAGTGTGACATTGACGAGTGTTGCGACTCCGCGCCTTGCTCTGAAAGTTTCGAATATTTTAACTTTTATGTGCGTCTAAGAAACGCTAGGATAACGAGGCACGCAAGAGAGGAGCGCTCCGCAGGCTCGCCGTACCGCAGGAAAACAACGTTTTGCTGGCGACGTGTTTCTAGCGACGCTTCTCTGTGTGATCGCCATGAGTCATTATTTGTCGCGCAAAGCTGAGTAACAACACCCGCTTCTTCCCGGTAGCCGTCCCTGCCTGCCTGCGAGTACCGATACGTGCAGAGCGTTTCACAGGTGATACGGTTACATTTGATTATATGTTGGATTAAATCGTCATTGGGTGTGTGTTACCCATGCCGTCTATGGTTTTATCCGTTATAGCTCCTTTCCTTGGTGCGCGAGTGAGACTTTGTTGGCCTGAATCATTCAAATAAATAGTGATCCAACTGATTCCTTCTCCTTTCTTGGTGATGTTGAATTTAATCTTAATTAGTCCAAAATAAACTCTGTAGTGCTCTGTGTTTACATGAGGTCTCATCTTTTCTTAAATGAACACAACCCATTTCAGTCAGCTCAACCAATTAACAATAACCCTCATATAACGCTAACTAACTAAGAACTCTTGTATAATCGGCACACAATGATTTTCATAAGAAACATCCTACTAATATATATTTCACTATTCAGTTATGGGTTTCGGATCATCCTAAAAGCATTGCTCGGTGCATCCCTAGTTAGTATGTGAGTATTCAACAGCTAGTGTGGTAGGATTGTTCAACAAAGTATTTGCGACATTGTGTTGCTGCTCCTTTAAGAAACTCTCGTACTTTCTTAAAGGGCCAGCGTAACCCAACTCAGCAGCCGTACGGACAGTCCCCTGAAAGGGCCCCTACTTCGCTGTTGATCCAGAGGGTGTGACCCAGGCTGAAGGCGTTCTCCTTGCCCTCCTCCCGCACGTCGATGTGCTGGTAGATGCCCTCGGCCACCTTCCAGGTGACCGTCAGGTGGTTTTCCCCCTTGCTGCTGGGCCGGATGATGAGGTCGCCCTGGTCCATGGACTCCATCATCTTCTCCGCCTGCTTGAAGTTGATGTTGTGGAACGACGGGTGGGCGATCACGCGCTTGATGTACGCTACGCAGCAGAGGGGAGAGTGAGAGGTGAGAGGGAGAGGCAGAGACAGAAAGAGAGAGAGAGACAGAAAGACAAAGAGAGAGAGAAAGACAGAGAGAGACAGTGAGAGAGAAAGACAAAGAGATAGAGACAGTTGGGGTACTCGAATGTTGTTACGATACAAGGTATCTAGAAATAGGATAATGCTGTGGAATATTGACAACAGACATGCTACACCAACTGCTTGTAAGAAAATGTTATAGCCCATTTACAAGGCGCAGATGAATGTAATGAATGGCTGTAATGTATTCAAGTCCAATCGAATGTAATCAAATACTATCGAATACAACGTAATCCAATCTGATCTAATCTAACATAACCAGATCCCGTCCAATTGAATCAAATCTAATCTGATGATGATTAGATGCATGTTCCTTGACACCTACTTGTTCTCTGCTGCTTCATCTTGGCCTCCTGCTCCTTCTTCAGGTCCTCTGTCTCCGTGTCGAAGTCGTAGTAGGTGTCCTTGGGGAGCTTCCAGTCGTTGTTCCGGTCGGACAGGTCCGAGGTCCTGCAGGTCAGGTCCACGCTCAGCTTCTCGATGTCGATCTTCATGATTCTGCAGTGCACCGTCATGCCCACCTGTTGGGTCATCAGGCCCACATTCATCTAGTTACCTACAGGCTTGAGGTGGTTCATAATACATGTAGCTGAGGGTAATGTCCTTTTCCGTGAAATCTCAGTCAAAATGTCATCGTCCCACTAATCTGAAAACTTTACAATTTTTAGGAAAGTAAGCTAACTTTCTGAAAAAAAATGTAATCAATCATTTTCAGATGGTTCAAGTTTGACGCTCAAGTGCTAATACTTTATTGTGAAGTACTAGCAAGAAGAAGTTAAATAGATTAGCCTTGACCACAAAGTGCGTGAGTATTCGACCTAACAAGCCAAAAATCCCAAGAATAAAGCTACACGCGTTATCTGCATAGTTTAAGATTTAACAAAAAATAAGGACAACCTTGACTCTTTCTTCTGGGTGTTTGACGATCTTGTCACTCAGGAACTTGGTGGGGACGAAGCCGGTGACCCCGTTATCCAGGCGACAACGCACCCCAATAGCCTGGCCGGGACAGGAGCCACTGTCAAAGTGGTTCCACACCTGCAGGGGACACGACACAAGACCCAAGGCTTGTTATATCCTCTTCATAATGTCACGCAAGGCTTGTTATATGTTTATGCTCCTCACATGCGAAGCCTACAACAGACTTTGGTCTCTTTCACAGAGTAATCCATTTCATACCCGAAGGATCAAATCACATATTTGCCCCTCAATAATTAATAACCGTTTTATTTAGGAAAAGCAAATTGTGTCTTTTGTCGCTCAGGTTTAATTCATGCTTTGAAGGACACGATATGACATGACACAGTTGGTCCTGTTCATCTCGATGCATCCAGGAAAGTTGTCATATCACCCTCTGCCAGTTCCTTTTCCAGTCTAACTCATTTTCAGAAGGTCAGGACGACCACCAGCGAGGAAGAGCGTCCCAGCCTCTCACCTCGCTGAGTTCAGGGAAGTTGTCCTGGTGGCAGAAGGGACACTGCCACAGGCCCGTCTCATCGTTCCTGATGGCCTGGTCGTAGCTCTCCCCCTGGGGGCGCCGATGAGCGATTCCCGTCACCACGCTGGTCACCAGCTTCCCTGCAGGGGGGGAGGGGGGGTCACACCTGCTGGCACAGCTGATTCATACATAAACATATATCTATATTAGAACTATATATACACTATATGCATTACTGGGGACAGGATAGTTTAGTGATTAGGGTGTTTGATCCCAGATGAAAGGTTCTGGGTTCAAACCCCAATGTCCACAGTCTACCTGTGGGGATCCCAGGGAAGATGCCTAGCCCCTACCTGCTGCTTAATGCATGAATAATCGAACAAACAAAAAATGATAAATATACAATCCCTGTAAGTCACTTTGGATAAAAGCTTCTACTAAACAGTAAATAGTCCTACACTTTTAGCTATAAGGCACTTTGTGTCTGTGTCCTACCGATGTAAAAGGTTTGTGTCCTAGCGATGTAAAAGGTTTGTGTCCTACCGATGTAAAGGCGTGTGTCCAAAGGATGTAAAAGGTGTGTTTGTGTCCTACCGATGTAAAAGGTGTGTTTATGTCCTACCGATGTAAAAGGTGTGTGTCTGTGCCTACCGATGTAAAAGGTGTGTTTATGTCCTACCGATGTAAAAGGTGTGTGTCAGGGTCCTACCGATGTAAAAGGTGTGTGTCGGGGTCCTACCGATATAAAAGGTGTCGGGGGTCTCCTTGGTGAGCAGGTTGAAGATCTCCTCAGTGTTGGGGCTCCTGTAGGTGGAGCGCAGGTCTTTATAGCGGGAACTCAGCTCAGCCCGGATGTCATAAAGAGTTATGCCCTTGTTCCCATAGCCCTAGAGCACACAGACAATACAAAGATGAACTGACTTCACCTACTGCTGCTACTTCTACTACCACTATAACTATGCATTGACTTGCACTACTACTACTACTACTACTACTACGGCTGATGCTGCTGCACACATACCTACACTTCTGCTGCTGCTTCTGCAACTACCACTAACTTCTGTTACTACTAAAGATTTACTTGCACCACTACTTTGAGTTGTCATGCAGTGATTAAAAAGTTGAAAAGCAACCCTGGCCATTTGTTGATTCCCTGATCCAGACAGAGAAGCTAACTGGGACCGACCTGGCGCTCCAGCTCCTCAGCGAAGGCATCCAGGTCCAGGTCCTTGAGCCGCTCCGGGTTTTCTAGGATCTCCTCCAGGGCCCCGGCTGGGTTGGCGTCCTCCGCCGACTCGTCGTACTCCAGGGCGTCCACCGCCATCTTGCGCGCCCACTCGTACGTCTCGGGGTGGACCCGCGAGCCGTCCAGAACCTCAATGTAGGAGTCGGTACTGGAGAGAGAGAGAGAGAGAGAGAGAGAGAGAGAGAGAGAGAGAGAGATAGAGAGAGAGATAGAGATAGAGATAGAGATAGAGATAGAGATAGAGATAGAGAGAGAGAGAGAGAGAGAGAGAGAGAGACCAAAATAGACATTATTGGCAATGTAGGATAAATGTAAAACAATCCATAGTCCATACATTACAACAACATTCAAAGATACAGTTTAACCCTCATCAAAGAAAAAACACAAACACAACAAAATGTCGAATGCTTCTCAAATCCCTCAATCTCTCCTCTCTGCGTCTCTCCTCTCTGCTGCACCTCCTGCTGTGTCTGGGGCCTCACCTGTCTCCCAGGGAAGTGGTGTCAATCTTAATGAAGCCGGCACAGTTGATGAACACCTTGGGGCCCATGTGACACATGGTGACCAGCTGGGTGCGGTTCTCCAGGCGCGTGTTGTTCTGTTTCAGGATCTGAAAACACCGGGGAATATCCAATATTGCACCTTTATTACAATGCGCACAATAATTTAACCCTGAGCACTGACTCACTAATGTCAGTCAAACGCTTGGATGACAGGCTTCCTTAACTGTTTGAATATGTAACAGGGCAACACACGTCACATAAAAGGGCAATAAGAGATAAAAGAAAACGTGTACAATTTAAATATAAAATAAAAAAAGCTTAAAACCGAACTTTATGAAAGAAACGTCATTAAACTACATATTTTTAAGGGAAAACATGTACAAATATGTAACTGTAAATCAAAGAGTGCAATGCTGACTAAATATGTATAAGCATGGTTAAATAAGTATTATTTCAGTCAGGACGCCAGAACCCAAACTAAAGCTAACATTTCCAATAGCTGAAACTAGAACTAAACTGAAGGGAACATGGAAGTGTGGTGGTGGTGGTGGTGGTGGTGGTGGTGGGGGCGGTGAGCCCTGTAAGACCTTCAGCAGATGGGAGCCCTTCCTGGAGCCCAGACCGCAGATGTACTGGACCAGACTCTGGGTGTAGGGGTGGGCCAGCGCCCGGTTCACGTCCACGCCCACCTCGTTGACGCGGTTGATGAATTCACACTGCAGGGTGCTCAGCAGCTCCTCCTTCTCCACCTGGTCCTGCAGGAGGGTGGAGGTGGGTCAACGCTGGGTCAAGACCCCGGCCAAACTCCAACCCCATAGTGGAGAATAGGATTCTATGGTATTTTCGCTGTTTATTTTGGCTGGATGGTCTGGTGTAGTCAGGGTGTTTGACTCCTAGCCGGAAGGTTGTGGGGTTCAAACCCAATGTCCACAGTCTGTACCTGTAGGCAGGGAAGTTGCCTTAACCCCTACCGGTTCATTACATGTGACTTGTGTCTAAAAAAAAACGATTCACTGTAATTCACTTTAAGTGTCTCCTGAATTACAAAATATTAGTGTTGATATTTTTTACATTGATAATATGTGTGCCTGTAAACACTTATAAAGCTTTAGTATGTCAGCATTAATTCACTAATTAAGAACCAATTTATTCAGTTCCAATGCAGTACACCCATGCTAAGAAATGTTCTTTGAAGTGACTTTAGGTCCACAAGTGTCCATGATTAACTGTAAAATATCGTAGGTACTTTCAGGAAATGTACTTTGACACACAGGGTACATGATGAAGTTATTGGTGCCGTAGGAGGTGGGGTTACCTGCAGAGGGTGTAGCTTGAGACAGAGGATGTCCTCGTCACTGCTGCAGACCTGGGAGTACTCCACCAGGGGGTCCTGGATCTTCCTGGCCACGGACACCGCCTGCCTCAGCAGGGGAGGGTAGTCCCGGAAGTCTGCCTGGAAGTCCGGATTCCACACACAACAAAATACTGGATTTATAACAGGGAGAAGAGAATCGGGGAAGCAAGCGTGAAATTTTTTTTTCCATAAAGAGTTATATGATTTGTAGATCATTTTTTTACATTCTATAAATGTTTTTGTGTTTTCTTTAATGAAAGACGTTTATTTTTTGTGTACAAAATTGCTCTTGGAGCCCTTAGCGATATTGTAGGTACTCCAACTTCGATCGGTACGTAGTATGGAATGACTAAACGTGTACGTGAAAGCCCGGGTCGGACTGTGACGGGTCGGACCTCGGACTTCTTGCTGTTCATGTAGAGGATGGCCAGCTCGTTGTCCACCAGCTCCACAGCGATGGAGGGGAAAGAGGACTCCTGCTCCAGCTCACTGACGGTGCGCTTGATGTCCTCCATCACCAGCTGGGCGTCCCTGAGGCCCGAGAGCGCAGACACAACAATAAACAAGGAACGACGACGACTATTAGGAAAGACTCTTTCCTGACCGGTCTCCTCCAGTGATAGGTGATCAATATATTTCAAATAAATGATCATGTCATATAAATGATCATAGCAGATCAGAGAGAGAGGTGACTAACCGGTTTTCCCCGGCCACGGCGATGATGTGAGGCTTCTTGTTGTTCAGGAATTTCTTCAGCGTCTCCAGGTCGTGAAGCTGGTGAGACGTTTTGGACAAAGCGTTAAAGAAGGTCACAACTAAAGAACAGAGAGGTAAAAAAGCATGGTGATTGGACAAAAAAAAGCCACCTTGCGATCACGTTCCTCCTCCTTCCAGGCGTTCCTCCGCTTCAGGAAGTAGGGAAGCCGCAGGAAATCACCCATCTCACCGTCGCTGTTCACCAGCGCACAGAACACGGGGCTGTCCCTGGTGGGCCACACTCAGAGTCAAGCTGGCGTCTGAATAACACTGGGCTGTAACGGACGCTGTCAGGGGTCTGTGTCTAGGAACCTCTGGATGGCTGGGCTCACAAGTCAAATTAGCTCTAAGATGGCCATCTATGTATACAAGCAAACATACAATCGGGTGGCATTTTATTTTTACCAACTCTTTCACAAATCCTGTCTGATAAAATGTTTGCAGGTCCCTCATATTCCCACCACGGATATCAACGCTAACATAGTTCTTCTAGAACCTAATGTTTATCCCATGCTGTTCTACTGGCAATTTATGTTGTTTCACTCTTAAAGCTAGGTCAGGCAATTTATTTTAGAAGCATTTTTGGTCATATTTGTTGACATTTACTTTACATCCCGACAATCAATAGATCAAGTGCACGGAGGAAAGAATAATGAAATCTGGTATATGTGGCTGTCGCCGGCCTGTAATAAGCCCATCCTTTCATTCAGCCCCGAAGGAAATTATTGGATGGCCTACCTGTCTGTCTACCTACCTAACCGGCTATCATGTCATGTATTTTGGGGAAGAGGCTTTGTGGGAGGCCTAAAGAGAGGGGTGGGATTTTTTCAGTTTGATACTCTCAAAATCTAGCCTAGTGTGTTGAAATCGCCTACCCTACCTTTAAAGTTTCAGCTCTGAGGTGGACTGTTCCTTTAAAAATTTAACATTAAGCTCCTCCCCCCGCCCCCCCTACAGAAAGAAGCGCCACCTGCTGGAGGCGAAGGCCACGCCCAGCACCCGGATGCCCTTGGCCTGGGCCTCGGCCATCAGGTCCTCGTCCTCCTCCTCCTCCTCGGCCTGCTGGTCGGGCCGGTAGGGCGCCACCTTCAGGCAGTTGTACAGCTTCCTGCTGCAGGCCTGGGGGGAGGCAACGTGTGTCAGTACACTGTGGGCACACATCACAGCTCTGAGACGCCTGCTTTGGGGGAGGGTCCAGGGGGCAAAATACAAAAGAAAGAAAGGCTCGTCAATACCACTGGGGCGGTGAAATGCAGAAGGTCCAATAGAAAAGGAGAGAAATGGAAATAAGTACATCTTTTTGAAAATGATGGTATGGTCGCGTTATGAGTTTTGAAAAAGTGTCTGAAGTTGTTGTTGGTTGTCTCCCATGCCGGTTAGGGAACACGGAGGGAACACAGGGGGATCAGAGGGGGAACAGGGGGAACACAGGGGGAACACTGGGGGATCAGGGGTAGAACCGGGGCGTGAAGAAGTACCTTGATGATGTTCTCCTTGGCCTCAGCCAGCAGTTTGTTCTTCAGCTCCTTGGCCATCTGGGGGTACAGGAAGTGCTTGAGGGCGTGCTCGATGGCCAGCGTGCGTTGCCGGTTCCACTCCTGCACCTGGTGGCTGAACTCGTCCCGGTAGTAGAACTGCTTGATCTCCTCGAAGTAGGTCTGGTCTCCGTACCTACGCGTCCAGGGTCCAATGAGGTTGTTTTCTGTTTTATTTCTGTACAATCAACGCGGCCCTCGACCGAAGAAGTTTACCCCTCCTCCCTTACTCTCCTAAAAACACCCCTCTTACGCACATATTGGTTGTACGCCCTGGCACTTAAAATAGTACTTAGCATCGTGTAGCATCGTATCCTACCTATCTTTGTTGAATAAGGGGAATGGGTTAACCTAGCAATTGTACATACTTGGCACTTGTTCCACAAACATCCTCAGTGTACCGACAGCCATATATTGTTGTTTCTCTTTCTTCTGACAAATGTACTTATTGTAAGTTGCTTTGGATAAAGCGTCTGCTTAATGCCCCAGCAGGACGATGAAGGTGGAGTCATGGATATGTAAAGTCCTCCCCTTACCCCTTCACCCCCAGCAGGACGATGAAGGTGGAGTCATGGATATGTAAAGTCCTCCCCTTACCCCTTCACCCCCAGCAGGACGATGAAGGTGGAGTCATGGATATGTAAAGTCCTCCCCTTACCCCTTCACCCCCAGCAGGACGATGAAGGTGGAGTCATGGATATGTAAAGTCCTCCCCTTACCCCTTCACCCCCAGCAGGACGATGAAGGTGGAGTCATGGATATGTAAAGTCCTCCCCTTACCCCTTCACCCCCAGCAGGTCGATGCAGACGGAGATGCTGAGCAGCCCCTCTTCCTCCGCCTGACACATGAGGAGGAACTGCTGGCCGCTCAGCTCCTTCACCGACTTGTTCTTCAGGTACTTGAAGGAGTAGCCGTAGTGGGCCTCGTCCACGTCCTGCGGGTCACCAAGAGGTCGGGAAAAGGTTCGGTAAAAAAGAAAAACCGCCAAACCTGGGATGAGGATTTTTTTCACTGTTCTCGAATCTGCAATTGTAGTTTTTTCGTACAGCCGAATAAAGGCAACTACAAGCCCCATGCTACAGAAATACATATCTGTATGTGGTTATTATGTGACATTAAAGTCCAGATCTCGAAGATTTTCATGCAAGTAAATGTCTGTTTAGTCACTATCCATCGCCGGATGAGGTAACACAATGGGAGTGGAGCCTATGGCCCGCGGATGAAAGCCCTTGCATTTGCGGTATTATGAGTTTTACAAACTGTCTGTCGGTGGCGACAACGTTTGCATCTCTGGGAAAAATGATTGCTGAAAGGTTTACGCCAAAGAGAAAGAAACCGAAATCTTGGCGATTACCACTTTAAATAAAGTCAAAAATAGATATGAAGCAAGGATAGCATGATCAATTAATTAATGAATAATTCAATAATTCGGTAATAATTAAAATAATTGAACACATTTTTTCATTAGTTGCTGTTTAAACAATGTACGGCCAAAGGTCAGTGTACAACAAACTCAACGTGTACGCAACATTCCACCCCAGTGCTTCCAACAGGCCATCGCAGGCGGCCCGTTTCTGCACGTCACCTCGATGAACACACAGCGGATGAAGGAGATTCAGGAGTCTTTGTCTACCTTCTTGCCCTTCTTGGTGGGTTTGGTGTTGATCTTGGCTCTCTCCTGGAAGGTCTGCCTCAGAACGTGCCGGACCAGGGGCTCGCGTGCGAGCTGCATGGCCACCATGTACCGCGTGCCGTCCAGAACCGCTTCAGCCGTACCGAACTGACTGGACCACCAGCACAACCGTGAGGAAAATGGTACTTAAAATGACGTGTTTGTTTTGCCATAAATGTACTCTCATTGTAGCTGTGAGGTCTTTTTGATCAAACATCTCTGCCTTATTAATCTGTTTAATATGCTATACCTCCCACATAATGTTACTGTACTACTGCTGATATAAGATAAGATAAAATGTACATTAATAATCCCAGACAGGAAACTCGGGCAATGATCTGTACTGTATTTTATAGTTTAATATATAATATATAGTATAATATAATATGTATAATCTCTACTAATGTAAATACACTTTTGGCAGAATGTATATATGTGTACAGCATGTCAATTCAAACCTGGTTTGGGTTTTTATTGGATCAAAATAAACCTGATGAACAGGAGAAGGTTCTGAGTGAGGTGGTGGCCCACGTGCATGGCTGACCTGCACGTGTAGTCTTTAGCGAGCTCTAGTGGCTCGGCCGGGAACTGCTCCGTCTCGTGCCGCTGGTAGCTGTCTCGCAGGTTCTCCCCAAACTGCTCTGGAGTCAGCCCAAACTTCTTGGCCAGGCCGTCTGGGGGGCGAGAGGGCAAAAACAAGTTACATTCATACCATGATAAGATCAACTATGCTAAAATAACCTAAGATAGGCTAAGATAAGATAAGACGAGGGGGAAATATATGTATAGAGAATGTAATGAAATAAAAGCTAAATCAATATATTTAATTGTAATTTACATATATTTGAACATAGCACCAGAATGTAATTGACAACTACTGCAAAATTCATAGTTCTTGGGGGGAAAAAAGTGTTTAACTTTCCTATTTAAAAAAGGGATGGATGAAAAAGTATGTACAATTTAGAACTGCACTCCCAGTGTGTGGATGCGTCAAGTGTCCAACAGCGACACCAGGTGGCCAGGAACTCACCTAGCCCAGCACTCTGGCAGATGGTGTACATGTCTCTACGAGAGGCGAGTTTCAGGTCCGGCCCTTTCAACTGCTGCTCTCCCTCTTCCTCCTCAGGCTCCTCTTCCTCTGCATCCTGTTCTTCTGTGAAGACAAGACAAACCTGGAGTTGCAGAAACAGAAGGTAATACTTGCCTCCACAATACCATTCAATGTTTCTCTCTAACTCCCTGCTGGAACGCATTGATTTACTGCAGTTAATTCATATGTTGCGAAATAACGGAAAGAAAAGCAGTTGGTTTATTGGTACAATTAAATATATACGATTATAATCATAATTTAGGATATTAAGCTGGCGTGCCCTCGCACCATCAAATTAACAATTTATCCCTGCTCAGTCCTAGTGATGAATGAAAACGACTTAAAGGGGTGATATTATGCCAACAGGTATGAGTGTGATTAGCCATTACAAGCCGTTTGAAAATCTGCCTTTTCCTTCACACTCACACCTGGTGGCATGATATCACCCCTTTAATTACACTTCATTCAATGAAGTCCCTCATTCACGTATTTGTGACATTAAGTGTCAACTTAAGCTCGTTGTTTTATCTAAAATAATGTGGGGGTTCTTCAGAGGTCAAAAAAAACTGCTGAGCGTGAACCTACTGTCTTCATCCACCTCCTTGATCTTTTTGAGTTTCTTGGTTTTACACTTTAAAGCGTTCTGCATCTTGGGGATGTCGCGGCCGTAGTACAACAGGAAGTGATTGTAGACGTCGCTCAGCTCGTCACATGACTGCACACTCTTTAACCTGAGACACACACACACAACACAGACCACTCTTTAACCTGGAGACACACACAACACAGACCACACTCTTTAACCTGGAGACACACACAACACAGACCACACTC
>JAOPJO010000054.1:8088818-8105982 GCA_027123675.1 Molva macrophthalma | reverse complement strand
CTTTAACCTGGAGACACACACAACACAGACCACACTCTTTAACCTGGAGACACACACAACACAGACCACACTCTTTACCTGCAGACACACACAAGAAAAATGATGATATCATGTTTCAATTATTCTATCTATCTAGTTTATATCTATCCATTCATCTAGTATCTATTAGTCTATCTACATATATATAATCCATAGTATATTTAGTCTCTCCCTCGCCACAGTATGTATGTATCCATCTATCTATCGATCTATCTATCATTCTATCTAGCACATATGATAATATTTATAGTCTGTCAATTTGAAAAGGGAGGCTTTTTTTTTTTTTTAAGGGACTGGACTGGACTACCAGGGTTAACCATCATGACTAATGAGCAGCAGCATGCCCTGCCTCTTAGCTTTAGCTAAACACCCTGCGTCTATCAGAAGACCCTACCTCTATGAGAAGACCTACCTCTAGGAGAAGACCCTACCTCTATGAGAAGACCCTTCCTCTAGGAGAAGACCCTACCTCTATGAGAAGACCCTTCCTCTAGCAGAAGACCCTACCTCTATGAGAAGACCTACCTCTAGGAGAAGACCCTACCTCTATGAGAAGACCTACCTCTAGGAGAAGACCTACCTCTAGGAGAAGACCCTACCTCTATGAGAAGACCTACCTCTAGGAGAAGACCCTACCTCTATGAGAAGACCCTTCCTCTAGCAGAAGACCCTACCTCTATGAGAAGACCTACCTCTAGGAGAAGACCCTACCTCTATGAGAAGACCTACCTCTAGGAGAAGACCTACCTCTAGGAGAAGACCCTACCTCTATGAGAAGACCTACCTCTAGGAGAAGACCCTACCTCTATGAGAAGACCCTTCCTCTATGAGAAGACCTACCTCTATGAGAAGACCCTACCTCTATGAGAAGACCCTTCCTCTAGCAGAAGACCCTACCTCTAGCAGGAGACCCTACCTCTATGAGGAGACCCTACCTCTAGCAGGAGACCCTACCTCTAGCAGGAGACCCTACCTCTATGAGAAGACCCTACCTCTAGCAGGAGACCCTACCTCTAGCAGGAGACCCTACCTCTATGAGAAGACCCTACCTCTAGCAGAAGACCCTACCTCTAGCAGGAGACCCTACCTCTATGAGAAGACCTACCTCTAGCAGGAGACCCTACCTCTATGAGGAGACCCTACCTCTAGCAGGAGACCCTACCTCTAGCAGGAGACCCTACCTGTCAATGTCTGCTGTGTCCAGGGGACGGACGCCATCCGACAGGGGCTTGTCCGGGTCAGCGGAGATCAACTCAAACTGGAAGGCCTGCATCCTGTGGAAGAGGCGTTTCAGGTTCTGCTTCCGGGTCTTCAGCTGGGTCCACTGAGAGGGAGATGTTCATGAGGGTTAGCCCGCCTGGCCTCACGTCACTCAGACCACCAGCCAGGAGAGCAGTGACGTGACTTACCTTTTCATCCCAGTGCCAGACCTTCCAGAGGTCGTTGATGTTCAGCTCGGGCTCCACGTACTCCTTCCTGTAGAATGCGATGAACGGCACCTGGCGACGCCACACACAACCTTTAGAATAACTGGTGATAAACGTGTCTGCTGGGGAGGACCGATGTGTTCTCCACAGCAGACTAGAGAACAAGCTGGGCTCACGACCGCACCACCACAAGGGAGAGTTGAGCTTTTATCAATTCAAGTTACTTTGATTAGCAACGGCTCAACCTGCTTATCTTTATTTCGTGTATCAATACAAAACTCATTAAAAATTGATTTTGTAATGGTTTTCTAGCATAGCATGGCCACTCCATTGCCAATTCACTTGACTTTTAAACTCAAGATTTTCGGGTTTTTCATGAATTTCCCACTTTGTCCAAAGTTTGTCAGATGGGCCCAAAAGCAAACATTGAGTGACAGCTGGAGACAGCCACCTGGCTTAACCCATATTGGTGCACCAGCGTGAGGTGGTGAAGAGGGGAGACAAACCTCAAAGTGTTGGTTCCTCATGAAGTTCAGAGCCTCCTTGATCTTCTGGATCATGCTGGGACCCTTTCTGCTGAAATTAGTAGTAGGGCCTCTCTCCAAGTAGTCTGTGTCCTCCTGAATTCAAACAAAACCCAAAACACACTTGAAGGCCTTGTGGGTGTTACCGCATAGACTGATGGACGTATAGGATTCACACACTTTGTGATCGGTGGTTTGGGTATCCGTTGTTATGTTGGGCTATGATGTGAATGCCCCTTTAGGAGGCGCTCTCAATCAGGACTTTGATGCACTGTGGCGCCAGTCCTCTGGTTACGGTAACTCTGGTCGTGAGTGAAAGGCTTCGTCACCTGCATGGAGATGGTGGGGGTGGAGAAGGCGTTGCGGTAGATCCACTCCGCCTCTTCCTCCAGCTCCTCGTCCTCAGCAGGGCGCACGGGGATGGAGCGTAGCTGGTTGCAGCCGACACAGGAGGTCAGACTGTTAAAACAACCTTAAGCTCTGGTGTTCACTTACAGTTGGTGCACTCACGCCCTTACAGTCCTGCAGTTACTATATATAGATAATCGTTATCTTACAGTATGACGGTGATGCATGCAGGGACTAAACGTAGGAGGGATGTGATTTGATAGGACGGTAGAAAAGTGCCATCCCATCCCAGGCTTTTTTAAGGAGCGGGATTCAGATGCACCCTACTCTCATGTTATGGGTCGAAATGCAGGAGAAAGCCTGCAAGCATTGACAAAAGCTGTCTGACACACACATCTTTCACTGCACAGTAAGGGATATTGATTAGATTTGGAGATGTGTTATTAATTGTGTTATTAATTGTTACATATTGGCATAGCATAGAATAAAAGACGTGAAATCAAAATAGCTAATTTGAACTGGCTGTTGTGTTTAAAATGCACACGGGTTCGACGTGGGCGGGAGAACAGGGACCGTCCGGGCCGCACCTGGAAGCGCTCGGGCATGTCGGTGGAGCGGATCTCGTTGTCCCGGTCCGTCATGTGGCTGCTCTCCAGCTCGCTGGGCTCGTAGATCTCGAAGACGCTGCGGCGCCCCGCGCGCTTCTTGGCCTGCTTCTTGGGCCGGTCCCACGACTCTTCGTCGCCGTCCTCCTCCTCGTCCCCCGCGTCGTCGTAGGCCTCCGCGTCGAAGTCGGCGAAGTCAAAGTCTCCTCCGAATATCTCCTGCGCCTCCAGCAGCGCCCTGCGGCGAGGCGATGGTTCGGTGAGCGCGCTTTGACATCGCCGGTTTACAGACGAGCTTGTGTGACTCACGTGGGGGGGATCAAGCCAAAGTCAAAGTAGCTTTATTGTCACTCTCTGTATGCGCAGCACATACAGAGATCGAAATGACGAGCTCAAGGCCCACGGTGCAGTGTAAAAAAAACGAAATTGTACAAAATAAATATATACAATATACATATAAACATAAATACCACACTAAGAACAGTAATAAATATATAGTTAAATAACAAAGTGACAACAACAATAACAATAAAAACAACAACTCCTCGAGGCACATAGGGATAAAATGAAAATGTGTGTAGTGCAAAATATTAAAGTGTCTGTAACTTGCAATCAATAACTTGCCTTATATGCTATGTGAATGAGATAAGCGTGGAAAAACACACGAGTCTTCCGAAGAGACTCTCGCTTCTCAGAAAGGTCATCTGATGTTCTGTGCCGCCAGCATGAAGTAATGGCACATGCATGACTGAGTGTCTGATACAAAGGTAGAGAACGTTCGGATGAGGACATTGATAGGTTAGATGATGACACATGGCACAAGTCCCAGAATAACGAACATGAAGAACGTTGGTTGGTGGTGAATCCTGTGGGAGTGTGTGTGTGGATGATGGCTGGTTTAAGCAGCCTCACCTGGCCGGGTGTGATGGACTCTGGGGCTGGGTGAGGCTGCACACCTGTTGCACATGAAGTAATCAGTGTGCACAGGTTAAACCAGCCATCACCACATACACTCAGAGAGAGATCTCCTGCATGGCAATGGAGAACCATTGCCATGTTCATTAACTGCAAAACTTACAATAAACTGGCTTTAACATCACCACCCTGTGTCCTGTCTTTGGAGGAGCCCAGAAAAGCCACCTAGGTGGAGTGTGGCAGCCACCTATGAGGCGTGTAGCACAGGCTTTGCAACACTGGCGCCCAATATAAGGCCTCTCCAGACGTTAAGGACACAGAAGGGCTGTCCGAGGACGCACTGGCCACCAGCAGTGGCACCAGCCCTTTGCCCAACAGCGTGGTGGAGGAGGGGGGAGGCAGCCCAGCAACAGGCAGCCGTCTGCGGATAGCTGCACCTGCATCCAGCCAGCAGCAGCCCAGGCCCAGCCACCCCTCAGCCAGCCAGCACGGAAGCTAAAGGCCCCTGCTCCACGAGGGAGATGGGGGTGCCTACCCTGTTGCCCTGGGGGAGGGTGGCCTCACCGTAGGCTGTTCCGGGCCCTCCGTGGAGCTACCGCCACGGCCAGGTGATTGGCCCTCCACCCAGCCCATCAGACAGCCCTGCCACCGCCCGTCCGCCAAAACCTCCACCAGGCAAGGCAGCATCCAAGGCCTCTGGTCTCCAGGATGGAGGGGGAGGGTGGGTTGGTGGGTAACCGTGTGGGGACACTGGGGTTGGGGGGGATGTTTTTTATTTATTTTTAGGTATGGTAATCCTGTGGTAGAGTCCAGTTTTTGTAAAAAGTGTTTGGAGGGGGGGGTAAATTGGGGGGAGTAGGCTTCGGCTGGGGATTATCCCCAGCCTTAATTTGGGGTATGTGGGAGTGTGTGTGTGGATGATGGCTGATTTAAGCAGCCTCACCTGGCCGAGTGTGATTGGACTCTGGGGCTGGGTGAGGCTGCACACCTGTTGCACATTGAGTAATCAGTGGCACAGGCTCTGCTACAGCCATGTTTGGGCATTGTTTGATAACCCACGCTTGAAGTTTATGGGATGAATCACAGAAGCAAGACTATAAAAACTGTTTGCCAAAACTGGAAAAGCAGGTGTTCTGCAGTCCAGCTCGGCTTTTGTATTACTTTGTTAAAGTTCTAAAAAAAGGTCTTAAACTTTGATCAGCGGTTTCCTGAGCTCTTTCCTTGTTAGAGTTTTACGTGTTGTACTTTACGCAACACTCGTATGGCAGACTAGAAGCTGGTCTACTCTGTAGTCATTAGAAGGTATGTATAGATTAATAACATCTTCAAACACCTACTACATAATATCTTTGCCTAGCTTTGACAAGAAAAGATGCTGAACTTGGACTGTCAAATACTTTTCATCAGACTAGATTCCTACATTTAAATCCTGGTTTCAGACCAGTGTGTGTTACCAGTAGCTGCTAGACTAGGTTCACTTACGCGTCTGTGTATCCAGGCAACTTTTTCCTCCACTTAGGTTTCTTCAACGGCTGTCCATCGTCGTCCACGATAAAGTCGTCAATATCTGAGAACACAAACACTCAATTTAATATATCCAACACCACAGACCATTCTAACAATAATTTTCCACACTATATACAGGTACATCTCAATTAATTAGAATATTGTGGAAAAGTGAATTAATTTAAATTAAAAAAAAAAAAGTGAAACTCGTAGATTCATTTCACCCAAAGCTAAATATTTCAAGCCTTTATTTGTTTTAATTTTGATTATTATTGCTTCCAGCTCATGAAACCCCAAAATTGAGTATCTCAGAAAATTAGAATATTGTGAAAAAGTTAAATATTGTAAACTTAAGGTGTTACACTCTAATCAGCTAATTAACTCAAAACACCTGCAAAGGTTTCCTGGGCCTTTAAATGGTCTGTCTGGTTCATTAGGCTTCACAATCACAGGGAAGACTGCTGACTTGACAGTTGTGCAGAAGACAGTCATTGACACCCTCCACAAGGAGGGTAAGCCTCAAAAGGTCATTGCTAAAGAAGCTGGCTGTTCTGTATCCAAGCATAGTCATATAAAGTTGAGTGGAAGGAGAAGTATGGTAGGAAAATGTGCACAATCAACAGGGATAACCACATCCTTGAGAGGATTGTCAAGCAAAGGCCATTCAACAATTTGGGGGAGCTTCACAAGGAGTGGACTGAGGCAGGATTCAGTGCATCAAGATCCACCACACACAGACGTATCCAGGACATGGGCTACAACTGTCGCATCCTCGTGTCAAGCCACTGAGCCTGAACTAGAGACAACGTCAGAAGCGTCTTACCTGGGCTAAGGAGAAAAATAACTGGTCTGTTGCTCAGTGGTCCAAAGTCCTCTTTTCAGATGAAAGTCAATTTTGCATTTCATTTGGAAATCAAGGTCCCAGAGTCTGGAGGAGGAATGGAGAGGCACATAGTCCAAGTTGCTTGAAGTTTCCACAGTCAGTGATGATTTGGGGAGCCATGTCATCTTCTGGTGTTGGTCCACTGTGTTTTATCAAGTCCAAAGTCAATGCAGCCGTCTACCAGGACATTTTTGAGCACCTCATGCTTCCTTCTGCTGACAAGCTTTATGGAGATGCTGATTTCATTTTCCAGCAGGACTTGGCACCTGCCCACACTGCCAAAAGTACCAACACCTGGTTTAATGACCCTGGAATTACTGTGCTTGATTGGCCAGCAAACTCGCCTGACCTGAACCCCATAGAAAATGTTTGGGGTATTGTCAAGAGGAAGATGAGAGACACGAGACCCAACAATGCAGACGAGCTGAAGGCCGCTATCCAAGCAACCTGGGCTTCCATAACATCACTTTGGGTGTAATGAATCTATATAATGAGTTTCACTTTTTAAATTGAATTATTGAAATTAATTAACTTTTCCACAATATTCTAATTGATTGAGATGCACCTGTGTATGGAATGGAATGAGGGTTGCCCACCAGACTCTTCATCTTCCTCCTCCTCCTCCCCAGGGTGCAAGGGCACGTCCATGGCCGGCTCATTCTCCTCCAGGCCCGTCCCGCCCATGAAGATCTCATCTGCAATCATGTCCTTCTCATGGGCGTCCCGAATATCCTCGTCCCCTTCCTCATCCTCATCCTCTGACATGTCCCGGAGACGCCGGAACTTTTGCTGCCGCCCGGAATTAAAATAAAAACTATTAGAATATAAACATTTGGATTTAAAAAAACAAACGTATCCCGGGAAGTGATACCATGGATGAATTATAATTATTTTATGAATGAAAGAATCGTTTGTTATTTTATAGTTTACCCTTTTCACTTTCACTCCAAGATTTTCCTCGATGAGGTCAATGTCATCGTCATCCAGGCGGTCGTCATAACCTGTTGAAGAGAGACATTGAAATGGATCCACCAGCTCTTACCTAACCGATTGATCGGTGTCGAATAAAGACGCTAGAGGGAAACACTGACTTCTCTTCCTTTTGCGATGTCCGATTTCCTCCCCGGAGTCGCTGTCCTCCTCCCCATCCCTCTTGCTCCCCCGCCCTCCTCCTTCCTCTTCCTCCTCCTCCTCTTTTTCGATGTCATCATCGATCAGACCTCGGAGGTTCCCGTGCTCATCTTGATCCTCTGGGTTTTCATCCTCCTCTTCCTCATCTGTGAGAAGAGCAAAAATGAAATGTCAACTTCTCTGGTCCTTTGGCCACTTTCAATGACCTGGTAGTACTTACTGTGCATTTTCTCACGTTTGCAGAAACAGTCACAGAACATTTGAGCTGTGAAGACATGAGTAGTAAGTGGCGGGTTCATCTTACCATCATTGGCCTCTTGGTGTTTCTGTGGTTTCTTCTGCTCATCAGTTCTGCCAAATAATTCATCTTCAGACTCATCTGCTTCACTTTCAATGAAATCAGACATGACTGATTATCTGTTGATGAGAGGCAACAGATCTTGAACAGAAGTTGAATTATCTTAGCTGTTACTGTATGTGTATTTAATTTGGGCAATTCGATTTTTTCCTGCACCTTGTTTATACACTGAAGAATTTGATGTAGGCTACCGTTTATGGAGCCATAACGAGTCAAATATGAAAACGAATAGCTCACAAAAATGTAAACGAAGGCATTTGAAACTCGCTGCGTTGTGCAAAGCAAATGGTAATGGAATCCTGAAAAACACACACCCTGACATGACAGCAAGGCCCTGCAAAATATTTCCAGCAGAATATTTAAAACAAAACGGGAAGACCTTGTTTTTATTTTTTTATTTCATACAAGCACATGCTTATCCCAAACAATCGACAATTAGCGTTGCATGCAAATGTCATCTCTGAGACGTCAAGTGTGAAACGAGCTAACCAATGGGGCTGGCCCGAGTCCCAGCACTGTTTAGAGACGGAGTACTGCAGACGCATGATGCTAACTCCTGGCTAGCACAACACCGACTGAACCCGCCTGGAACCTCCTCTTTTCGTCTGTCCTTTACCCGTACATACCTTTAATGTGAGATCCAATAGCGCCATGAAATGGTTCCGTTTATTTTGAGAATATCATTGTCGTGTGACAGTGGCGTCGATATCCGCTGCGGCTGCTGTACTTCCACGAAGACTCAGCGGTGGATGCAGAGAGGGCGCAGCGGTGGATAGAGCGAGGACGCAGCGGTGGATACAGAGAGGACGCATTGGAAGATAGTCGACGCTCCAACGTCACATCTCAGCGCTGTACATCATGTATAAACAACTCAGTAGGTTTTTATAGGTGAATACGTTTCAAATCATGTATAAAGTACCTAGTAATATTGTTCATAATTTCTAAAGTAAATAAAGGGCTGTCAGAGATATTCAGAGTACTACTTTTCGCCTGACATCGCCAGACCAATTATGCGTATTATTGCCATGGACAAATCATGAGCTCGCAGATTCGCCTGGGTCCGGGCTAGCATAGGCGTACTTCATTTATCCCGGGAAACCCCTGTTGTCGTTGATTAGGCCTACTGCTGTGTAGTATGACGGTATGTAGGCACCCCTATTTTGTATTGAATACAAGTGCATATATGTTATGCTTGCACATTTGCTATTTTAAATAAAATAAAAAAAGTTGAGTAAAAAGTACATTATTAATTTCAAAAGGATTTTCCTATTATTATTATTAAAGGCTTTTCAGGCATAACTTTTCAACAAACCGTAATGGCCAATCTGCATGTGGAGAATAGCAATTTATTTAAAAAAAATGCCTTCAAATTGGGAAATCAAAGTTCAGGCCTCAATTGTAAATCAGTGAAGTCCAATTGACAGCACAGGAAGCACTAGGAGCATTTAACCATCACTAGCTGCCCTAGGAGCATTTAACTATTACAAGCTATGAGCATTTAACCATCACTAGTAGCAGCATAGGAGCATTTAACCATCACTAGTAGCAGCACTTGGGGTATTTAACGATCCTTAGCAGCACTAGGAGCATCTAACCATCACTAGCAGCACCATGAGCAATTAAGCATCACTAGCAGCAGTAGGACCATCAAACTACCACTAGCTGCATAGGGCAATGGGCAGCCTCAGTAGAGCGCCTGCGGACCAACTCCAGGACTACTGCTGGTGCCTTGGTCAAGGGCACAGGCAGGAGAATGAACCTAACATGCATGCATTTTGGGGAGGGAGGAGGAAACCCACGTGAACACGGGGAGAACACACAAACTCCACGCTGAAAGGTTCGAACCCGGGCTGTGAGGCAGCAGTGCTAACCAATGTGCCAGAGGGAGAAAGTGCAGCTCCATCAAATCACGGACAAACAGACTTAAAAACAGCTTCTTCCCAAGAGCCGTACTAGAACTGAACACTGCCAAACACTGACACTGGTTGTCTGGGACGGTTAAAGTTACACGTATAGAACACTGCACATATGTCTTCACTGCAACTCTGTATGTATATATCCCTAAATGCAATACTTTATCGAGTATAATGGAAAATCCATATGTTTGTTGTTAACCTTTTGCCTGGGGTGAACCGGTCCGAATGACCCCCTTAGCTATACGAGAAAAACTCCGTTATGTCAACATGATGAAAGGACAATTGCATTGCGGGGAGGGGGTGAAACTGTTAAAAGGCTGTGTTAAACTATTCTCTGCTAGACAGGAGACTGGTGTATGCATACATTAAATAGGTTATTTTCTATAACCTATTTTATTAACTATTGTGTGCTTTTTTGCATTAAGAATCTCATCTGTGACGCAGTATCTCATAAAGGAATTGCCACGACACGAGACACTGCGATGCAACTTTTATTTTTTGCATGTGGAGCAAGTGGAAGTTTATTGCGCCGAAGGTTTAGGGCGGTGCAATAAAGCTCCGCCTTCTCATACTGGCAAACTACAATCCACCAAATGTCCTGATTGTGAGCCAGAATAACCTAGTATAATCTAATCTGTCGTGAGAATTATTTCAGATATTAGACTGTCAGAATGGACCGCTGGGGGGGAAGAGTGGCTCTTGTGACCGGAGCTTCTGCTGGAATCGGGGCTGCAGTAGCGAAGGAGCTCGTTCAGGACGGCATGAAAGTTGTAGGCTGCGCCCGGAATGTTGAGAAAATACAGGTATGTTTTGGATCTCTTGCTCATTAATATCTTCGTCCAAACTCATATTCATGTTAATGTATTATAACCGGCCAAAAAAGACGAGTTGTGTGTTATATAATAGGCTACGTTGTCGCTGCACATTTGCCAGAAACGGGTAAATAATTTACTATCCTCGTGAAGTTCATTGGGATGGTCAATCGCTCGTTGTTGAACTGACATTTCTATCACCAGCTGTAGAAAGAAAATCAATGTGCCCACAGAGTGTTCCCACTCGTAGAATGCAAATGTAGTGATTTATTTTACTTTCCTGGTTTGAGACGGGGTTTTGTAGATGGGCCTATTCCCACGATCCACAAGGAAGTCCGCATCTCAGCCGGCATGTGACTTTGTTTATCCGGGGTATGACAGACATTTAAATCCACAAAATTACCGCCAATTCTGTGTTTCAGGACATTGCCACCGAGTGCCAGCAGTCTGGCTACACTGGGCTTTTGGTTCCCTATAAATGTGACCTGTCCAATGAAGAGGAGATACTTTCAATGTTCTCAGCCATTAAGGCACAACAGGGAGGAGTGGATGTCTGTATTAACAACGCTGGCGTTGCTCATCCAGACACTATTTTAAATGGCAAAACCAGCAGCTGGAGAAACATGTTGCAGGTAGACCTACGTTTTGTGTATATTTTATAAAATATATAGACACAGACAGACACAAACACACACGTTTATAAAAGGTCATTTTTAGAGTGTTATGTGTTTGGTTTTGCAGGTGAATGTCATTGCCTTGTCCATATGCACACGAGAAGCATATCAGTCAATGAAAGAGCGAAATGTTAATGACGGGCACATCATCAACATTAACAGGTAATGTTTAATGTTTGAAATTCAGGAATAACTCGGGTCTGCTTGCTATTGAACAAAATCTTTGTTTTTCTGCCAAGTAGGTTTTCAAAATGTTGTTCTTGTTATAAAAACAATGGCCATCTTTTTTTTATTTATTTTTTATCAAATGCATAATTTGTGCATCTATTGGTACTTCTGGTGCTTCTTTTGATAATTGGGTCATTTGGGTTCCAATCCGAAATACTGTATATTTAAGGTCGGCTGCGTCACTTTGAGATGTTGAAGTGGGCCTGTGTTTTGTTTTCGCAGCATGAGTGGACATCGTGTCGTGCACACTGCTGATGTGCACTTCTACAGCGCCACCAAGTATGCTGTTACGGCTCTGACTGAGGGCCTGCGACAGGAACTGCATGAGGCCAACACCCAAATAAGGGCAACAGTAAGATCAAGCGATTCGATGGACCGCCTAATTGATTAAAATATCGGGTCAAAATCGGGTCACTTTATAATATGGACCCAAATCGAATCTGTATTGTGCCCGTTCTTAATTGTAATTTTGGATTATCCTTACTGCATTTTACTAAAATGTGTTTTCTAGAGCATTTCTCCTGGCCTTGTGGAGACAGAATTTCACTCAACAATGTACAACCAGAACCCAGAGAAAGGTTTTTCTGTTTTTGGCAGTGTCAAGGTAATGTTTCCTTTATTAGTGATGCTTGGCAAGTGCTGGAACCTGCCACTTGACAGATGTCTTCAACCCTTGACTTTTTTTTACAGTATTTGGAAGCTAAAGACGTTGCCAGTGCTGTTACATATGTCTTAAGTGCACCTCCACATGTGCAGGTAGGTCATGCTCTCCTTTTTAGGTGTCATGCCTAGTTTTATTGTATTCCTGAGCAAGTTTAAAAGTTTTGTCGATAATGAACCTTGACCCCAATATGTATTTTCCCCTCAGATTGGAGACATTCAAATGCGCCCTGTGGAACAGAAAACTTAATACGAGGTCAAATCATTTGATTACAATTTTCTTCAAAATCATATTCAAGATAAATATAATAATCAAAATACAATGGCCCCCTTCGATGGTGTTGGATTGATTTGAAAATGAGAACCTCAAAACGCCTTTGACGACTACATTTCCATGTAAATTAAATCAAATTGTTTTTCTTTCACATGCAAATGATGTAAAAAATGTTTAAATAAAAGTGTTTAATACTCAATCGGCCTCAGGCTTGTTTCTGTAGTTATCAAGTTTAGTCTAAATGTAGCCTAAACAAAACTATTTTCAGTCTTTATGAAGTAGCATAAGATTGTTCACCCAAATCAATAAGCTTTAGTCACATTTTTCCTTCATATACATGGATGAAATGAATCAGAAGACCAGGTGGGATTGTGTAGATCTTATGGAGCTAGATAGGTAGCTGGTTCCCCCATCCTGGTTCCACACATGAAAATAATCTGGGGTTCCAGTTGGGAGTCTAGTTCCTTGCAGTGGAGGTAGTGCTTGACACCTTACATCAGCGGACCCAATAGAGAGCAGCATAGGTACGAATCAGATCGTTAAAGTGGTAGGATGTGCAGATCCAGAGACTTACCCAAACACCAACATCAAGGATTTGGGACGGACATGTACACACAGATTATTAGACAGTTAACAGTTAACTATGGTACACATATCAATTTCAAATCAGTACATATAAATCTACGATTATCTATAGAGATGTATCTTGAGAGTGCACACTGTAAAGCTTAGCAATTACCGAAATCATTTTTGTTCCTCATCTGTTATCTTCAAAATCATTAAATCCTTCATGATTATATTATTGCATATATTGAGTCACCGGTCCTGCGTGGGTGTAACCAGAATATTATCAGAATATTATCCATTTCAACTAAGGCTGCCTTGTCCTTGAGTCCATTAGTAAAGGCCAGACAGACCTGAATACACTAAATGACATGTAATCATTTTATTTTTCTTAGATTATTCTATCAAGCTGAGTTGGGCAGCAGGTAAGTCAATTTAGTCAATCTACAAGGTTAATAGAGAACCATTTATAGCCATTTAAATACTCATTTGTTATCTTCAAAATCATTAAATCGTTCATGATTATATTATTGCATATATTGAGTCAGCGGTCCTGCGTGACAATAGGAGTTTGTCATTTACTTATTAATTATTGATATATCAGTGGGTGATAAATGTTGATGAGGTGGCAGGTTTTGCATACATATAATAGGTGTAACCAGAAGATTGCTATTAGTTTAAACTAAGGCTGCTTTATCCTTGTTCATTAGTAATAGACCTGAATACACTAAATGACAATGCATATAATCTTTTTATTTTTCTTAGCTTATTCTATCAAGCTGAGTTGGACAGCAGGTAAGTCAATTTAGTCAATCTACAAGGTTAATAGACAACCATTTATAGCCATTTTCATTTGAATATGCTTCAGAATATTTTTGTTTAATTACATTCAGGTGTTTACCCCCAAATGATTATAACACTTCTCAAAATGAAGTACAACACACATTTTTTTTACTGTTTTATAATTGAAACACACCGACATGGTTTGATTAGTTATCTTTAAGACGTGTGCCTACTTTGTTCTAGATTGGTGCTACCAGTCCCAGAGGACATGTAATGGGACATGCAGGGGTATGTACTGCGGACACGACAGGAAATGTACCTGATTTAATCTTGACCCAGCGAGGTCCTATAATAGCATGTTAGCAATATTAACATGATGGCTTTCACAGGCCCTGACAATTGGCCGTTGATCTCACAGCAATGCGGTGGAAGAGCGCAGTCTCCGGTGAATATTGTCACAAGGAAAACACTTCCAGATGAATCGCTGGTTCCATTACAACTCATTGACTATCAGAAGACTTTTAATGGTAGCATCATAAACAACGGTCATACCGGTATGTGTTTAGAAGTATTTGAACTGCAGAGGACACAAAAAAATGCAATATTATTTACAAATGTCATTTTTATCGATATTATTATTGATTATTGATGGTAGCCATGTTTTGCTGCTGCGTATCATTTTATTTGACAAAAAATTGCAAATTAACTGAAAAGCAGTTTCTATTGTCTATTACAATAAGTTATTGTCATCTAACATTATATATTGAACTTGGGAGTTGTAAACTAATGATCAAAACAAATGACTAGGATGGAAATTTAAATAAGGGCAGATAACTCACTATGAAAGATATAGCAGTCAAGGACTTTATGTACATATTGCCATTTCTGATCCTAGTTCAACTAGACCTACCCTCGAATGTAAAGGTCCAAGGCGGGAAGCTGTCAGGGCCATATAAAGCCTGGCAGCTCCACTTCCATTGGGGTAAAGATGGAGGACCAGGATCAGAGCATACTATTGATGGAGAACGATTCCCTATGGAGGTAACAATAATCAATCAGTATGGTTTCACTCTGAAATGTATAGGACTAGGTTATAAAGGTAACTTCTGCATATAGTATTACGCATAAGCATTGACTTGTGTATGTTTTTACGGCACCTGCAGATGCACATCGTCCATATAAAGGAAGAATATACTTTGTCCCAAGCTCTGAACGACAGCTCAGGCATTGCAGTTCTTGGATTTTTCTTTCAGGTAGGCCGAATATAACGCTGTACAGGCCTACGGTTTGTCTTTCATGATGGAAAACATTAATATTATTAGCGTAATTTAAATGAATAACGCTATACTGCTTTTAGATAACAGTATAAGCAAACTTCCTTCTCAACATTAAATACAAGCTCAATAGTGAAACACAATCCTAACACGTCATGTACTCAGTTGGATGTAATGCGTGTCTTACTTTCTTTGATTTTCAGGAATCTCCGACTCCAAATAAGGAATACGACCCCATTATATCGGCCCTGAAATATCTCAAACATACATGTGAGTGGGTTCCGTTTCCTAGCAAACAAAAACAAACATTATTTAGGCCTACCAGATCTACATCTCACGGCAGCTACTTCTGTTCCAGATAATTTGTTAATCTAAAAGGGCAATTACCATCACAATAAATCACTTTTGACGTCAACACTGGATAACGGCAATAGCTGTTATCTAGATTGTCCCTTTGAACCGGTTCCGTACTGATACCAAGTTAATGTTTTCCACTCATCAAGCGAGCAATAGCACGCTAAACGGTGTGTCCCTGGGCGGGCTCGTGCCCCTGGAGAATATGACACGGTACTTCCGCTACCAAGGCTCCCTCACCACCCCGTACTGTGACGAGTCTGTCGTGTGGACGCTGTTTGAAACCCCCATTCTACTCAGCAGGGAACAGGTGCTGTACAACTGGTTTGAGTAATTGTGACATAGTGAAATCATTAAATAATTAGTGTGTGTTTGTCTGACTGCCTCTCCGTCGTGTGTCTGGGGTAGTGTGCATTAATATAGTTACTCTGTTTGTGTTGTGTTTTGACAGCTCTCTGCGTTCTCCGATCTCCAGTCTGCCCCTGGGAGAAGCATGGTAAATACATACCGGCCACAGCAGCCGCTGAACGAGAGGAAGGTGTATTACTCTGGAGGGTGCCTGCCTCTTGTTAGCACCGCCCTGCTCATCTTCTCTGTGTTGATATCCAGTGGACCCTCACTGCACAGCGAGGGTTGAACGCAGACACCTATGTAGTTTGATGGAATGTGAAATACAAATACCAGCATAGGCCCACTGAATATCTTTATGGGATAAAGAATAGAACTAATGTGGCTAAACATGTCGTGTGTCCACTTGTGATTTTAACACACACACACACACACACACACACACACACACACACACACACACAGATAAACACAGTAGTGTGTATCTTCACAGTATTGAAACAGTGATGTGGAAGTTTGGCTGGGATCTCTCTGTGCAGTGTTCTGATAAGGCCGCTGGTGCATGGCCGGCTGACACACTGTGGCTGTGGCAAGCCTTCACACGCACATTGCTTCCCACAGATTGCCGACTGTTCTGTCCACTGTTCTGCGCCACGCTGCCGTTGGTTAACAAAGCCATTTATCTCGGATGTTACAGATTTTCTTAAAAGCTAAGTAATATTGAAACATTTGAACATGTCTACCAAAGGCGTCTTTTTCATTTGCCGTGGCTTCAGTGACATTATAATTAAATCAGCATGCGTTACTCCTTTCTTTTTCAAAATAAAGGTTCTTCCACATTTCCAAAAAATTCTATTTCCCATGTCTATTGATTTTGAGAAGCCATTATACCCATGTTCTAAGGAGTTTAGCACTCTTTCATTTCTACTTCTCTAAAAATCTCCTAATTAATATATTTTACTCGGTTTTATTCTCATTGATGTGTAAGGCAAGCCTTGTTTTTATTCATAATTTTTCATTACTATTTCCTGTGATTCTCTACTTTACTAGTCAAATAACCCCCAGCTGGCTGCAATCGGTCATCCCCCACTATGCACACCCTCCTCCGTTCCCTTCCATCACAACCCCCCTGCCAGCTCCTCCATCATATCACTATATTACCCAGACGACTCATGGGCTGATGGGAAAACTTGTCACGCGGCGAATGCAACCAGAAGGCTGAGAGTCTGAACCCCCCCACCGCCCAACTGCAACCTACCCCCGATCCACCTCACCTCCACCCTGCCTCCAGCCCATCTATACCCCTCCTCCACCCCGCCTCCACCCCGATCCACCCCATCTCTCTGTTACCTGACATTCAGAACCGACCGCTTTTCTGGGGCACTTTCCATTTTTTTGTGGCGTTTGAAATGGAGCACGAGAGTGAGGGAGAGAGAGTGGTAGAGAGAGGTAGAGAAAGGTAGGGAGAGAAAGGTAGAGAGAGAGAGAGAGAGAGAGAGAGAGAGAGAGAGAGAGAGAGAGAGAGAGAGAGAGAGAGAGAG
>JAOPJO010000054.1:8065591-8081099 GCA_027123675.1 Molva macrophthalma | reverse complement strand
GTGTGTGTGTGTGTGTGTGTGTGTGTGTGTGTGTGTGTGTGTGTGTGTGTGTGTGTGTGTGTGTGTGTGTATAGTCTAGTGTTAAGGGTGTTTTACTCATTGCAACCCCAATGTTCTTGAGCAAGATGCTTAACCTACTCATTAATGACCTGTAACTAAAAGTAACCTGTAAAAGTTTAAAAAAAAGTAATCTGCTAAATGACTAAGAAGCAGGCTTTATACTTAATAGTATAGCTTAGCACAGAACAGTACAGTATAGTATACCGGTAGATGGTACAGTAGTAGGGTAAATTATTATAAATAATTAGTATTTGATTTCTCAGATGATCATGTAGTGGATGTTGTAGGCTAGCACTTAGCAAGATAAAGATAGGCCCATCTCATCTGAATCAGATAAAAGCGCCTGCTTTTAGCTAGATGTAAATGTAAATCAAATCACATGTACATATTACAATATTTATTGCATATTTTTCAACGAGAGGACACGCGTTATTAACCATACCGTTATCTCGCTGTTTCTACTAACTTTTAACATGAGACGTAAAACATGATGATTCATCCTCGACTTGTGAATCATTCTTAATTACCATGCTAAGCCACAAGAGAGCGCCATAGGGTCGACAAAATTGTCAACTCAATATCCAATGCAATTCCTTACTGAGTAGCCTGAATGATGGACAGTTACTGCTCTACTCATAGAAAGCAAATTGCCTTTCTGAAGAATAAAGATATGATAATGATGCACATTGCTTCAGGTTCAGTAGGAGAAGGTCGTAAAGTCACAATAGCTGTACAATGTCATCGCCTCGATGTATATGGGCCCTTCTGATATGCCACCTTCAAACCTGGTTTACAGCAATGTTGTTATCTGGCGGATTGCAAACTGAAAATGACCAGCATTAGAGACTTTGATCGCAATTGTAACGCAATTACACGTGTAGAGACGTGCTCAGTAAGTTAAACCTACTAGGGCACATGCTTATCGCATAAAAGGGACTCAATTTCCCACAAAACCCCATAATGGAACCGTTATCCCAAATGAGCAAGGGGCCCATAGGAGCCCATAGCTTCCATGTATGGGATGTTACATCATTGCCAAGACACCCACCTTTTCTAAACGATGATGCAGCCGAGAGAATGTGAGGAGGGGGAAAGAGAGCACAGACAGCAGGGAACAGCTGCAGCTCACGGTTCGCGGAGAAGAATCTCACTGCATTGCGATTAAAAAATAGCCTTAGACTTACTACACTCGATCTAGAATAACGTGAAAACCAATCCAACACATTAAACATGGTTGACCGTGAGCAGTTGGTGCAGAAAGCCAGGCTGGCTGAACAGGCTGAGAGATATGATGATATGGCCGCTGCAATGAAATCGGTGAGTCTATGGGAAACGATGGCAAAGAGTATATTCATGATTCTTAATGGCACCATATACTATAGATAGGCAATAGAGAGATGCATGTATAGATCTATGGCCCAGATGTGCAGTGGTATGTTTCTTTGAGATGTCTCTCGGCTTTAGATGCATAATGATGACATTTCATCCAAGCAATGCACAAATATCCTACTTTACATATGATCAATCTATTTAATAATCCAACGTTAGACAAAATATGGTTCGTTTTAAAGCATTTCCTAAATGTGGTTGGGATGTCTCTTTGGGCGGTGCCTTCCTCTTAACCCTACCGTACAACGACAAGATACTAGTATCATATTCATTAGACATGTATCTCAGCAACATTAGTCTCTCAGCTATAATGTCAATGTCAGATGAATGAGCTTATCTAGATTTCTCTCCATTCTATAATCTCCACTTGTCGAATATTAGGCTAATATAGAGGTCCCATATCGACAATGACCAATATACCTGCTCTGTGATGCCAAATTCAAAAAAGCTCGAATTTTGGCTATAAATATTATCCAAACCTAGAGATTGGTTAGCAAATATGTTGAAAGACGATTTGGAAACTATATTAATGAATCTTAGAGAGCATAGTAACAGCTCTGTACTCTTAACAAACGTAGGAGGCAGTAGAATCTCTCTAGAATATTCTTTGTCATATTGCAGTGAGTCAATGGGAGCACATTTGGTTGTGGGATTTGTAATTTTCTTCTGTTGCTCAGGATAATTGTTTTGGGCATTTTCAAATGATTGTTAACATCACTTCACATTATTCTGTTGCTTCTGACCGAATGTGTACCCCATTCAGATCCACTTTCTTGTTAATCTGAGGATAATTATTCTAAATCATTTTTGACATATTTTTAAATATTTGCAACTGACCCGACAAAATATTTGAGATGGAAAGTCAAACAGGATCATACAGGACCACTGCATTTTTATCCATTGGTGGCCCCTGTCGTTGACTTGGAGACATTTCTTAAGGTGGATGTCAGCTGGATTAATCAAATTGCACTTTTGGTCACACTGCAATTAAAACAGAAACAGTTTTTGTACAACTGCCAACCACAGGCCTACATAAACGACACTAAAGTAAAGAACAATCTCAATATTTTATGAAGCATAGTTTTAAAAAGGTCTGTATCCTCGTTGAATTCAGAATTTTTGCGTGACCTACAAAACCCAACCGCTTCTGATTTTGGAATAGTGTCGTCATGGTGACCTATAGCATGGAGGGAAGCTGGGCCCTCTCAGAATCTGTCATGTCAGTGCAGTCCAAACTGTTAGCAAAGGGTGCGGACTCTACACCAGGGGGAATCCCTTACCTCGGCTACTCTGAGGGTTCACTTGATGGGGAAAAGGGGGGTACGACGTCTACAACCATTCACACTGCACAGAAGAGCCCGGGCACATGCATCCATAATGAGTGTTAATGAGTGACAGAACAGAACACTAATGGTTTCAATAGTGCTTCTAAAAACTGTGTCCCATCACCTTTGTTACTTGAATGTAATTATTAGTAACATACAGTATTTTAATCGTAGGAAATAAAAGGCATTTGAGCTGTGACACAATATGGTATCCACATTTCAGACAATATCTAGTCTCATATGATAATATTTATCTGTTGCTCCAGTATTCATTTAAACGATCTTGGTATAGTTTCCAGGGCAACATTGTTACAGACATTTGTCATACCCTTACCCTCGTGTAGGAGGATAGACAGGGAGTTCAAATGATCCATCTTTTGGGATATATATTGCTCAAATATAGCTCTATTCTAATATTACAACATCAACTTTATTTGATATCGTATCGTGGTCACCTCTTTGTTCCTTCAAAAACATGAAAGTCAAACTAACAATAAAAAACTGCTGTTTTGGATCTGGCTGTACATATTTGTCCCATATCGGCCACAAAGCATCTTTCTATAGGTTGGTCTCTCTGGTCCATCCACTTCCAGCCTGTGACGTCATGCGTCTTGCGCTATTGTGCTATTGGCAAGAGAATGTCAGAGCCGCTCAAAAGGAAGGGGGCTCTGCTGCTAACTCATGGATGAGAGCCGCCTCATACGAGGGCCAATTAAAGTGTGTTCGGTGGAGTATTTTCTCTTAAAAGAGGGAGGATTACACAGATAGGTTACTGCATAACCTACTCCACTTGTACCCTTACTTGTTCCCTTGCATTTTTTAAGTATTTTTTCGAAGAACAAACATCATGTTCCATTGCTATTAAATAGCAATGTGATTATACCACTATTAAATATATAATTTTTTTTCCAAACTGGTATAAACCCCGGTTAGACAGGGTGGTCTTGGCCTGGCATGACGGACAGGTGAACAGATCAGCTGTAGCTCTGGAGAAGGTCACTGGGACACTGTGATGCAGTGGTTGGTTTTCGTTTACAGTGCAGCTGCCATGGAAAGCTCCCGGGAACAAGCTTCTGGCTTCAGCACTCTTCTAGCTGTTGAATATGGGTTCCCACTAGCTAGCTAGCTCACGTTTGCTGTCCTCATGGCAGCCGATGCTGCTGGTGCACTAAATTAATCTATCTCCATGGAAACTGTGGATTGCACAAATGACGAGTAGAACCTTGCACATCCCAGATGCTGTGCCTGGTGATTGCTAGCTTGGCATATATTTTTGAAAATAAAGTCAATGCTTAAAAAAAAGTCAATGCCTTATTGGGGGCATGGTGTTCTGACACTGGTATTCATAAAAGGTGTATTTGAGTTGTCCTGCTGGTCATATTGTGGAACTAGTAGCCAATAAGCTCTCTTCTTCCTCCTGCAGGTAACAGAGTTGAACGAGGCCCTGTCCAATGAGGAGAGGAACCTCTTGTCCGTGGCCTATAAGAACGTGGTGGGGGCTAGGAGGTCTTCCTGGAGGGTGATCTCCAGCATCGAGCAGAAGACCTCCGCCGACGGCAACGAGAAGAAGATCGAGATGGTGCGCGCCTACCGGGAGAAGATCGAGAAGGAGCTGGAGGCCGTGTGCCAGGACGTGCTCAACCTGCTCGACAACTTCCTGATCAAGAACTGCAACGAGACGCAGCACGAGAGCAAGGTGTTCTACCTGAAGATGAAGGGCGACTACTACCGCTACCTGGCCGAGGTGGCCACGGGAGAGAAGAGGGCTGCGGTGGTGGAGTCCTCTGAGAAGTCGTACAGCGAGGCGCACGAGATCAGCAAGGAGCACATGCAGCCCACCCACCCCATCCGGCTGGGCCTGGCGCTCAACTACTCGGTGTTCTACTACGAGATCCAGAACGCGCCGGACCAGGCGTGCCATCTGGCCAAGACCGCCTTCGACGACGCCATCGCGGAGCTGGACACCCTGAACGAGGACTCCTACAAAGACTCTACGCTCATCATGCAGCTGCTGCGGGACAACCTGACTCTGTGGACCAGCGACCAGCAGGACGACGAGGCCGGAGAGGGCAACAACTAAAGAAGGAGCCGACACTTTGAGAGAAAAAATTTAAAAACACACACCCAACACGAAGAGCTGGTGGACCGGGGCAGAGCGCTTTTGCCGATGAAACTACCGCAGCAGCAGTTGTTTATTTTTCCATGTGTTAAATAGAAAGAGAGGGGAGAGTGGAGGTTAAATCTTAGTTTTAAATATATATTTAAAGAGATATATATACACACGGTTTGAGAGGGTCTTGTTGATTTTCTCTTTGACATCTTTGCCAAAACCACTGACATGTCAGTCAATCAGCCTGAAGTGGTCGATGTTGGATTGAAATGGCAGCCTCACACTGGCATATAGGAACTGGTCTGGTTCTGCGGAGATAAGCTGCTTAGTTAGGATTTTGCGTGACAGAGATGCATATGAGACATTTGAGAGTTAAACATAAATTAAAAAAAAGCTTGAATAAGAATGCCTCAAAAAAAGTTTGCATTGGTTCCAGTGCTAGACTGAATGACAACAGGAACATGGAAGCCTTTGGTATCGAATTTGATCATCCGA
The DNA here is from genome assembly GCA_027123675.1 of Molva macrophthalma. Lineage (NCBI taxonomy): Eukaryota > Metazoa > Chordata > Actinopteri > Gadiformes > Lotidae > Molva > Molva macrophthalma. The sequence goes on along the minus strand of JAOPJO010000054.1, from coordinate 8,075,720 downwards.
ACCAGAGTTTAGGTTTTTAATCTGGCCCGAATTGACCATGTTATTTCTAAATTGGATGAAATTACATCGAAGACACATTATTAAATATTTCCTCTTGCCATCTTTGGCAATGTTTGGCAATCACCTATTAAATTACATCCAGCCTATCTATGCCAACTAGGTCACTGGAACCATTGATTATTTTGGAGGTAAAGATTGCTAAAGGCAGAGACTTTACCATATAAGACTGAAAAAATAACTAAAAGCAGCTTCAGAGTTTGTGGTTTACTTCTGTGTTTGTTTTATTAAATGCACTTGCCTACTATACTGTTTATTCAGTGTAAGATGATAATGACAATAATATCGACTATTCAATATTGTGCATGCTGGTGATGTATTTATATCCAGTAGCTTGACTTTATTAAATTATACTGTGGGTGTTAAGTATTCCTATGATTGAGAAAACAGGCTTTGTCTGATGTTGATTTCTATTTATGTTGGATTCGTTTTCCGTTATGGTTTTGATTTGCTATACCAAAATGGTGATCGTAAAAATTGACCTGTAATGGGAGTTGCTATAGTGACATGCAATATGTGTATTTAATTTATTAAAGATTAAAAGATGAATAGAATAGAGAAAATCACACCAGTGATCACTTAATCTCATCTGCTGGTGTTTGTCATATTTGAAGTATGATCTTTTCGTTCATTAAAACCGTATTTAAGTACTTTTTTTTACCATGCTTTTCAGTTTCACTAATCATAACGTTTCCAAATCTAATGAATTTAAATCATGGACCATATTTTTGTTTGATTTTATTTAACATGTGTATTGTTTTTATACCTTTCAGCTGTTCTTGAGTGGCAAAATATCTTGAATGTGTCATTATGTAGCAGTTGCACAAGAACCTAAAGTACAGCTATGAAAATAAAAAAGAATATGACAAAATGATTAATGCACCATGTTCTGGTGTCTAGTGAGTTGTTGTAATGTCACCCAATGGTAAACTTTGCTTTCAATGAAAACCTTTTGGGATAAAAAAAAAACAATGCTTTAGCCTTTTGTTTTGTTGTGCCTCAAGTACAGTTTGTGCTTTTAATGGTTTGTACCAGTATTATATATTTATATACAATACCCAAATGTGAAAACATATGTTTGAAACAAATCGTTATACGTTAGGAAACTACTTACCATGGCCAAAGGAAGCTGCTGAAATGGTCTCTCTTGACAATGCTGCTAGTTCAATAGATTATTAGATTTACATGTTACGTGGATGTCGGTTAAAGGTACACTAAATAATTATACTTCGAAATGGCATAACTTAAAAGAGAGACGAAGAAATATTAAAGCGAAAGAAAACCAAGGGCCTTACAGGTTTTAGTAACAATGTTCATTCACAATTCACGGTTAGCTTATATCAGTCACCATTACCTCACATCCTGATGCGTAGTTACTTTATGTTATATATTTAGAATATAGATGTGATGTTTAGGTGTTGAGGGAATGTAGATGTTTAAGTTTAAGTCTTCCCACTAGCATTAGCTTCCATCGAAAGACACTAGCTTAAAATCTTAACTCTAATGCTATTCTGGTTTGCTATACGATCTAGCCAGAATTACTCACTTTCTCAAATATATTTTTGAACACTTTGTCAAGAGTATTTCCTTCACTGATAAGAATATATCCTTGTTGAAAAATGTTTTTGTTTTTATGTTGTCCACCACATATATTTTTGATTTTAGCTATGCATAGGCCAACCTAGGTAAAACAATATTACAATGACAAAACAGTGACAACCTCCACCCTATATCATGTTTAAAAAAATGATTTTAAAGTAACTTCAGTGTGCTCATAGACTGGACAAACAAGCCCAGTAGGCCTAATACTGTATGAAGGAACAATAGAAAATGAAATGGATGCGTTCTGTACTCATAGCAGATTTGGCTGTCATCTGTTGCCCATTAAAGTTATTTGTTTAACAGTTTTATTCTTTATTTGAGATTTCTCCTTGTATTATCATTATCATAGAAAAAACAATGCCATGGCATATTTATTCTCATTTGTCAAATGCAATGGGGAGCAAGTAATTAATTTGGATGCACAATCCAAGTAGCATACAACAATATTATAATAATAGTGGAGGGCAATGTATCATCAGAGGTCATATACTGAAATACTGAACTAGGTTTTACCAATTGTTCAAATAGTTCAGCATCAACAATGTCAACGACAACAGCTTAGGATCACAGCTAATCGCCTGTCTTTTGTGCAACAATGAACAATCCAAATCCTTTAACCTCTTCGGGTGCCAGCCTGCCGTGTCTTTCGCCTCGGACCGCAGTCTCCTGCTGCAGCGCTGAACCGTTCATCAGATGAATTTCTCTGCTTTGAATGCTGCCGCTTGCCAGCCAATAGCTGGCAGGCTCCCCCCTTCCGAAGCGACCAATCCGATTGCTGTTGCTAGGGCTATAATAAGTCTCCTGCTATTAGCCAGGCTCCTTGCTGCACTGCTCAGACACCTATTGCATCCTGTAGGAAGAACGCTCGCACTTCACGAGAGCCATCAGAATGTATAGCAATGACACGTTTCCCACTATGTGCTTTAATGCACCGCCATAATTCCATTATATTTTGTCATTATGTTATCAAATTAGTTATTACATATTATTATAAGTACTAGATTATAGACGTGGACACACATTGGGGTTCTACTGGTAAATGGTTTATTATAATTTTAAACATTTAATATCGAAGTGGTGCACATTTTATTAAATTCGCTTATGAATTATGATATACATTAAAACCAAAGGTTTTTGATCCGACTGAATAATTAAATAACGTATTCATTATAGGCATGGCTTGCTATATTAGAGCAACAATCAACCATTTTGTTGTTGATCAAAACTAAAGGCGATGGGGTCTGAAGGTGACATCACTGTGGTGATGAAAGTATTCATATGAACTCTAACCATAGTAAAGGCTTCCTGGGGCCCTCAGCTCATGGAGATGCCGTGGCTGTTTTATCTGTGTCATTGCCTAACGGAATATTCACATCACTGCTGCAACTATACAAATTCAGGATCTGTCTTAACATTCATCCTGTGCTGAGATTCTCCAACCATGAGGGAGTTTCTCAGTAAAGGTATTAACACAAGCTAGCTGCTCCAACAGCATACTAATGAACAATAATACCGTAATAGTTATGTGCTCACAGCACTGCTACCATGAGGATAAAACCCAGCGACAGAGACAAAGAGACAGAGAAAGATATAAACAGACAGAGCGATAGAGACAGACAGAGACAGAGAGAGCAGAGAGAGACAGAGAGACAGAGAAAGATATAAACAGACAGAGTGATAGAGACAGACAGAGACAAAGAGAGTAGAGAGAGACAGAGATAGCAAGAGAGAGAACGATATAGAGACAGAGACAGATAGAAAGGCAAGAAACAGAGAGAAAACCATTTATGATTGCTCACCCTGGTTTATAACTGTATGCATTACAGTATACATTATCTACTATTTACCAAATCCAAGCAGTAATCCCTGTATGCAGCACCACATGTGATGCTAACGCTTCATCAAAGCCATCCTAGCAAGACGAGAGCTTTGTTGCAGTCGGTCAATATCAGTTCTTCACTCTTGTTGTCAGCAAACGTCTGGCCTACAAGTCCTTTAAACCTGGCAGGCTCCTGGTTTGTATGTGAGCCATGGACACACTGGGTGGTCCAGGCTGACCGTGGTGGCAGTGTGGGACATGTATGCAGTGTGTGACTGTATGTAGAATGACAGCAGTCAGCGAGAGCTATACTACTATGAGAGAGACATAAAGAGGGGAGATAGAGACGGAGAGAGAGGGAAGGATAGAGAAGAGAGAAAGAGATGAATAAATAGGTGAAACGGAGCGAGAGCGAGAGTGAGAGAGAGAGAGAGGACAACTGTGAAAGAGGACCCTTGTCAATAGTGAGAACAGAGATGACTCTATCCTATAAATAGGGCTTCTTGCAGCCTTTTAGTGAGTGGACGACAGACATCAATGTGACAGACGGGCCACTGAAGAGATACGGGTTCTGCATAGAGAGCCATCCCCGGACCAGGAAAACTGGGCCGGGGATAACTGTTTACCTCTGCAGGTCATGTACAGAAGACACATTCAACTCCACAGATAAAACACTTGGTCAGCAGCCAAGTTTTCTTAATGTTCGTAGGACATACATGATCTGTGCAACCACCAAAACACAGTAATGCAATGAGCCCTGTTCTCAGTGTAAAGATAAATGTTATGGAAGACTGCTGCATACTCAATAATTCATTCCTGCATTTAAACTTTGTATTATTTATCCAAAGTACCACAATGTTCAGCCGAAGGTTTTTGAAGGAGCTATTTTAGGAACTCCAAAATAATGTGTAGCCATTGCATCTGATTGGCAGTAAAAGTTTATATTCTTTGAGCCTATTTAAGGATGAGTGTCATCCATACATCATATCCACAGCCTGTAAATGTATATAAATAGAGTTAATCAAACATGCTTGTCAAGCCACATTTCCATTTTTTCATGATAACATCAGATGTGATGACGTAAAGCTTCTACAGAGTGGGGATGACAGAAGTTATAATAGTGATTCTATAATTATAACCTCTCACACACCTTCTTTTACACCAGTTACATCACCCTCAGAGTTATTTTTAGGCATTCCAGTTCAGAAGCTCCCAAATCATTGAATAACAATATCACGCTCCATGCCATATATGACAACTACATACAGCATTTAAAACACCACTAACCAAAGTGTGCAACCAGGTGGTCAATGGTACATGAATACCCCTTTAGGGCCATTCGCTTTCTCAAGCTTTTTTTCCGTTTTCTCTTTTTCTCTTGCTCACAAGTAATAACAACGAATATATTCATTACCTTCAGTACCCTACTTCCAATGTTGTAAAAAAAAGAATGTTACCAAATTAATATATATTATAAGGAAGTAAAGGCAGGAGAAGTAAACAAATCTTTGTTTAGCTCAAATGAGGAAAAGGTGAAGACACCTGTTACAATGTATAAATGAGACCTGCATATCTGTGACTCAATCTGTGTTTTGCTAGACAATCGACTTCAGTTGCAAGTACTACAATCTGCAGTGGCTGCAGAAAAGGTATGCAGAGATGAAGAGTTTTGACTGCTACAGTCACTTTGACTGCTGAAATAATACAATAAGTATTAATAATAAAAGACTGCAGATATGTAGATTATGAAGTAAACCATTGGAAGTAACCAGTTAATAAACAGTAAAGCTGTATAATATATTACATTGCAAAATAAACAAACACGCTGACTCATTTGATGAATTAGATGGGAGTTCAGTGTACACGTATGATATTAGAAAAGACTAGATTCAGCTTTATTATCATTATTCAGAGTACAGGTATAAAGCAAATTAAATGCAGTAAGCATCTAACCAGAAGTTAAAATGTAGTATTATTTACAGATATGCAGGAATTGAAGTGCTACAGCAAAGTTATGCTATATCTTACAATATGTACAGTGATGGACCCTGGAGAGCTTCAATATACAAAAGATAGTGCAAATTTAAGGTTGTTGTAAAGTATTAAAAGGCATCTGTACCGCTGGTGCTGAGCATAGCAAGTGCAGATAGTATAGTATCGATAGTAAAGTAAGTGCAGAGCATAGCAACATACGGTATGTACAGTTGGTTGAAAATCGAAGTTAGGTTATATGCAAATGTAAAGTTATCCCTGGAGTGCTTTACGGACTGATGCGGAGCAGTTGCCATGCCACAAAGTGATGCGGTTTGTGCGTATGCTCTCAATGGTACAGCGGTAGCAGTCCACCAGTATCCTGTGACTAAGGCAAGGTTTCGTAAGTCTCCGTAGGAAGTAAAGGCCAGGATGGATGAGTTTAGGGACCAGGTGAGATCATCAGAGATGTAGATGCAGAGGAACTTGAAGCTTGACACACTATTTGGAGTTAAACACCAGGTTGTGGTCTGCACACCACGCAGCCAGGTGTGAACCTCATCCCAGCAGGCTGCCACGATGTCCCCTCTGATAAGACCTGCCACGTGGTCTCATTCGGCGAACTTGATTATGGTGTTGGAGTCACGAACAGGAACGCAGTCATGAACAGGTGAACAGGGAGTACAGAGGAGGGCTCAGCACGCAGCCTTGTGGTACACCGGTGTTCAAGGTGATAGCGGAGGAGTGGAGGTTTGTCTAACTCAACATCTGGGGTCCGTTGAGTCAGAAAGCCCAGAGTCCAGTTGCAGAGGGATGTGCCTGGTACAATGGGATGTGCCTGGTACAATGCTGGCTTAGCTTGGAGATCAGCCTGGAGAGGATCTCAGTGTCAAATGCTGAATTGAAGACAGTGAACAGCATTCTGACGTACGAGTTCTGCCCTGTCCAGGTGGGTCAGGGCAGAGTGAGGAGCCGTGGTGAAGGCGTCTCCTCTGGACCGGTTGCTGTGGTAAGCAAACTGGAATGCGTCCAATGTGGCAGGCAGACCGGATGTTAGGTGTGAACCAATTTCTGGAAGCCCTTGGCGATGATTGGGGTGAGTGCGACCGGACGGAAGTCATTAAAGGGCGCAGCAGTGGAGTGGTTTGGCACTGGTGCGATGGTGGCGGTTTTAAAACTAATGGGGCAACTGGCTGGGCCAGGGACAGATTGAAAATGTCCGTAAAGACCCCGGACAGCTGCTCTGCACTAAGCACACAGCTGTTATTCTTATTGTGTAGACACACACACAATAAGAATAAGGTCTTATTTTTTTTAAGTGATAGACTGATTTATATGGTCATTAAAAGGTCCATATGAAAAATGCAAGTCATGCAATAGCAAGAGTGCAATCACAAATCAATAATTGACATAAATCCAAAACATATTTACAACAGCCTGAATCCCAGCCTCTCTATTCCCCGACTAATCAAACTGTCATCCCACATTCACACATTTTCAAAAACCTTATGCTTCGTCTCAAATTGACACGCATCAGTCACGCCAAGTGGCTGGCGGCCATATTACACCTCCTAGCGTTTGTGAGTGCAGCTGATTACACGCACGCCACTGCTGGGAAAACCCCTGCACCAGCAGAACGTCTCACCCAGGGGAGAGGGCTGGGAGAGGGCAGAGAGAGGGCAGGGTAGCGGTGCTACCATGGGGGTATCCACAGTGTTACCAGGGTAGTGGCGACTTGTCCATGTGGATGTTATTATTAATCATACTATATTGTGTTATATAGTTATAATCCTTGGCACAGAAAGGACTACTCGATAAGGATTTGTAGATTTTTTGAATAATATAATACTTTAATAAATGTATAGTTAAACATAGTTAAATATACAATTATACATGTATTACATTACTCTACTGTGAATTGCAATATTCATGAACAGTGGGTTTGGGAATATACATTTATATTTAATATATATATCAAAATATTATAAAATATGTTATACCGCAAGAGATAATATAAGATCCTATAATTCGTTTGGAATCAGGTTAGCGATCCAGAAAGGAGCGGTCATAACCAGTGGCTTCCTATTCTCTATGAGCGCTCAGTTGCCCTGTTGCATGGCAACTGTTTCCACAGAAATCCATACACTATAGCGATAGAAGAATGTGAACAAACACACTTGTAGCTTCGTTTCATGTCATTTCCATGTTTATAAAAACATATTTGGGGTGTCCTTTTTGTCTCACTGAATGTGGATGTTTATGTTACTTATGTACTGCAGAGTATGTAGCCTATACAAGATTAAAACAAGTCACAAGGCAGTTTTGTATTGCAAGCGTGTATTCAAAGAACTCGTTAAATTAAACGTGTGTAGATAATTAATGGCATCACAACGTAAAAATCACTCAGTATCAACAAGATCTAATTCACATAAACGATATATTAAGCTGCCAATATCCATTTAAACATAAAATCAATACTTTACCAAGAGAATTTCACTCTTGGTAACCCCAGTTCATGTTAGGTATATTTTGCTTTTGCGCTGTACATAATGAAGGGTCTCGTCTGATTAAACTTTGTACTTTAAAGCCAAGGAAGCTCCACATTACATGATATTTTGATTGTTAGTCATTTTATTAATGCATCGCAATGTCAGCTCACTATAAGCTCACAGCCCAACAACACGCATGTACTATCTGTTGCCTCCAAAAGGCGGATCTGACGGACCTATGGATTTGCGTTGATCATCAAATCCATGTCTTCAAAGACTTAAAGACTGTTGCTGCTGCACTCCTACTCCTCCTCCTCCTTACTGTAGTCCAGCTTTCTTTTTGCTGCATCATGCCCCCCCCACCCCCTTCCTCCCTCCCTCCCTCCCTCCCCTCATTCCAATACAATACATCTATGTATGTCTCTATTTATCACCAACATTCCGCTAGGAATATATCAAGGATGTTGAGAAAAAGGTTAGAAAAAGAGGGGGGTCATTTATTTAGGGATACAGAAATATTCACACAACTAACTTTTTTTGTTTAATGAAAAGCCTTCCTCGGAAGGTCGGAGAGTCAGACTTGAACACTGGTTTGGTTGACGTTATGTATTTATCTCTGACCAAGATAATTCATGTGGGGGCGGATACGGGCTTTTCAGGAATCAAGTCACTGGATATGAAGAGAAGTATTTGCTAGCTTTGGCTAGGCCTCCCTGCCGCCATCTAGTGGCCACACAAATAACATGTAGTTCTAAAAATGTGTAGGACGGCAGGTGTATAGTATACTCGTAACGGGGCAGTTCTTAGGAATAATTGGGTTTTTGGGTTTTCCGATTATTTTTGTGCACTGCATATAATACTGGATGATTAAATTTGAGACTGAATTTCTTCCTATACAAATAATGAATTTTGGCGAATCAGTGACGACAACGAAGACAGCCTAAAGACAGAATAAAGGATCCACCTCCTGTGCTGCCACCTAGTGGTACACATTTGACAAAAGCCCTGATGGCGAACGTTAGTCAATGACTTTGGTCAAGTAATAAGTAAACCATCATCAATTGAGTGATAGATGAAAAATTTTATAATGATATTTACATTTGAAAAACAATTCAGTATCAATGACTACACATTAAAAAAAAGGAACAATTCTCCAATCAGTGTGTATGCAACCAATGATACCAACTATTACCTCTTAAGATCCATCCATAACAATAAACTAAGTACTTTGGAATCTCGATGATTGTTTTTAATCTTCCTTCATTTTGTATCACAATCATTCTTTGGAGGTACATTATCAAAAACAAACAATCCAATGAAGGAGCCAACCAAATGTGGATCTTAGGAAAGAAAGAGAGGGTGAAAGGGAGAGAGAGGCGTACTCAGAGGGGAGGCGTGAAGGTCTAGCTGGACTCGGTGATGGCATCGTCCTCATACAGGTCCTCCAGCTCCCCGTCTCGTATCAGGTCGATGCTGCCTCTCCTGTGGACCAGACACCTCTCATTACATGGTGTATGAAGGGCCTTCACCTCTATTGGTTCAGCTACGTCTCAACGAGGCTGTGCACCTCTTTCTTGCAGGAGAGAGGCCATTAAAAGAGGTTTGGATTGAATATCGGGTCGTGCAACTAGATTCATATTTCCGTGTTTTTTCCCTCAATGCATTGCTTCAACTGTAAAAAAAAATACAAAAAAATCGAATAATAAGCGTCTTTCCGGTGTCCGTGGTGTTTGTGGTTTTCGTGCGTGTGCATTACGCTGCACAAGCTGCGATGACAAACACACGGCTCCTCAGATCGGGTCGTCACAGCACTGAAGAACTGTGGCGTACTGTGTGTGACTCCTACACGTGTATGATGGTCGGAGAACAGAACTTACATCAGCGATGGGTGAACATGCACTGAAGAGCCCAGCAGACCCCAGGAGCCCCTGCAGTAGAGACACAACAAAAGAGGACAAGAGAGCTTGGTTCAGCGTCGCCTCCGGTCACCACACATCTGTAAGTCTAGCAACATATATCACCAACACACAGGCTGTGTTGAGGCTCGTTGTCGTACACCAGGGAAGGTGTTGCATTCTTTCTCTTGGTTTTATCTTTCTATTATGTTGGGAGTTAATCACTGCAATGGGGTGTGTGTGTGTGTGTGTGTGTGTGTGTGTGTGTGTGTGTGTGTGTGTGTGTGAGTGAGTGT
>JAOPJO010000054.1:8044559-8059933 GCA_027123675.1 Molva macrophthalma | reverse complement strand
CACACACACACACACACACACACACACACACACACACACACACACACACACACACACACACACACACACACGGATATGCAACAGAACCAAGGAATGCGGAAATGGGAAATTAAGAACTTTTTCAGAAGCACAAGAAAGTAAAACCACCCACGTAAAAATCCACACTGCTTCATCATCTTCTTTTTCGAGACAACCTTCATGGCCTAAAGGGGGATAATACACAATCAACAGCCAATCAATACAAACCTTCAGCTACACCTTCAACCACCAATCTAGGATCTGTGACTTACATAGAACTTTTCTGCATCCTCATTGTAGGCTAATTTTACCACCCCGTATGAGCCCTGAAGAAGGGACAAAACATATTGTTAGACCGCAACATCCTAGTTTTGGATTATGACCAAACACGTGTTTCAAATTGAGTGCATAACAACACGGATGTAAACTAGCTGCTCACCTTTCCAATCTCAGCCTGCAGCTTATACTGGTTGAGCTGAACACAATCCTACAGAAATAACAAATTAAAGGTTAATAATAAACCCAGTCAATATGTATAATCAGGATTCCAACAAGCACCACGGCATCAAAAAAACCCTGCGCTCTGATTGGGCGGTTCACCTCGCCATCGGTGATGGACACGCGCTTGGTCTCGATGGTGGGTTGCCTGGCGCCACGAGACCCCCGCTCCTGCAGTGACAGCTTCCTGTCGGACACGGTGAGCCGGTGGGGCGCGGTGCGCGGGGGTCCGCTCCGGTAGCCGTTGGGCGGGGTCATGTGGCTGGAGATGGTGCTCATCGCCGCCACCATGTCGGCCAGCTCGCTGTTCTCCGAGTCAGGGTCGGCACGGCACCCACCGGGGGTGACCGCAGCACTCATGGTATCCCCGGTGGGGTCAGAGTTCACAGCAGCGGTTTCAACTGTGACCGGTGGGGTCGCAGGAGACAGCTTCGTCCTGGACTCACAGAGCCCTCTTGTTGGGCTCAGTTGTTTTTTTTTGTTTTTTGTTTTCTTTTGTTCGGCTCAAAATAGAAATTCTAGAAACGGAGATGGTAGTTTTAAAATAGGGATGCAAAACTCTGATTCTAATGCGTTTGTAAAACTATGAACTAAAGCCTACTACAGATATCCATGCATGCCACATATCCAACAAGGTACAAAGCTTACACGTGGATGCAAATTGAATAACACATTGCTGACAAATTATGTAAATGCAAAAGTAACTTTAAGCTAGTTTCACCATGACGATCGTTCTTTCAAATTCACTCGCACCACTCAGAGAGTTCAACAGAACGATCAACACCAAACTAATGCCACTCTTCATAACCACAACCGTAACACATTTTACCCTACACACATTATATTTAATATACTCACAACAAGCTGCTGGCTTTGACATCGACGGCTGGCACGGTTGACTTGCAGCATGCTGTCCCGGCGGTATTTAGGAGGAAATCTCCTCTTGCGTTACAGGACTTTCACTGATGAAGTTAGCAGAACCGGATGGTCAGCGCCGAGGATTAGCGGCGGCCTGCCACATATAGCCGCCGCAGGTTTATTCTCAGCGGTGTGTTTACCTCCTCCAAGGCCGCGTTAAGCTCCACCCTAGTCGGGGAAAGTTGATAACAAATACGGCTAATAGGATGTAAGGAGTCATGGCCAACAGCCATTATCACAGTGTGGAAAGGAGCGGGGGTTGGCGAGGCGACTACAGAATGGTTCATGGAGTACCAAAGGATGTGGTCCAAAATGCAATTAAATTATTTGTATTAAATTACATCGATTTTGTGGAATCGATTTTTGTGGTCGATTTTTGTACTCACTAAATTATAAATATTAATACCTACAGTCAAAGCTTTCTTTGAATTCATTTTCAGATATACATTTGTTGTAGTGCTTTAACAGAGAATTAATTATATATACATTTTGATGGCAGTTCTAAACAACATGTCCCTCGCCATGGCCCCATTAACCAGCAGGGGGCACCACAGAGCAGAGATCAGGACGTTCTCACGAGGCTGCAACAGAGCCAGTCAAGTTTAGTCATGTCAGCACAATTTGGCTTTTTGAGGATCACTGAACTGCGGCGTCTTCTGCACGATGAAGAGAAATGCAACAGAATTATCCGATATAGCGAAAAGGTAAAGCGGCATGCCAAGTATTACTTTTCATGAATATAGTCTACCTATTTGTTAAATATAGCTTTCACTCAGTGACCATTTAGGTTTTATATGATAAAAGAGTACTGAATTTTTCTTTTAATTGTATATTATTTTTAAATCTTCAGGAATATTTTATGCACAGCATCTAATCCTGCATTCAATGATTTAAAGTTTCAGAGGCTGAAGAGCGCCATTGAGAATATTTTGGTTTCCAATCATAGATTGGCAAAAGGCAGTCTTTTTCATAAACCATCCTTTAGAGATGCAAAAATGCTGCTTGCAATGAAATACAAGGAGTTAGAGAAGCTAAGGGGGAACATCAAAGTGAAACAAAGTTATCTGGGTAAGTTATAGTCGATTTTACTCTTTCTAATATATTTTCTAATTATGTATTGGCTACATTATTGGGTACATTAATCACCTAGTATATTCTTCTCAGTACCGTTAAAATCTTCTTTTAAAACTGGTTCGTCATTTCACAGATGAAAAGTACATAGGTCTACTTCACATGGCTCAACTGTCCCTCGTGAAAAAGATATTAAGTGCAGAGCAGGAAAGTGAGGTAAGAATACCTTTATTTAGTAATGTCACTACTACTTTAAAACTGTCTGATGTTAAACAATGTGAATCATTATTCATACTTGTTTACATTGGTTAATGGTTATGTTAAATGGTTAATCGTGATGTTGAATGATTCGTAATTTTTTACTCAAAACATGAACCAGTTGATTCAAGTGTGACACATCTGATACGTCAGCCACAAACCAGCGGACTCACTGCATGCATTGACCCATCAAAGAGGGCAACACGCACAAAAATGAATTACTCACTGTTCCTAGACAGCCACACTGAATGAACTGTGACTGGCTGAAACCCAGTATCTGACAGTGGGACAATCCTAAAAATGGTAGTCTATAAGCCTAGATAAGCAAAACACACCCTGATGGACCAAATATAGGCAGAGGTTAAACAAAAGAGGATTGCAAGGCCGTGTGTGGTTTGCTCCAAGTGATAAACCATTCCGGTATGCCTTCTAAAACAGGAACTGTGTTGTGGTTTTCGTGACAAAGGTCCGTTTGGACTGCAGTCTGTTGGATTCCGACCCCAACAAGTGATGCTCTTCCAACAGGCGCTCCTCCAGAGGTTTGTGGACGGGGAAACACCCGTGGGCGACTTTCTGGAAGGGTTTCAACACCTGCGGAAACTCTACCACGTCCGGCTGGTCCTGGGGAACGTAATCCGAGACACGTACATCGCCAAACTGACCCCCGGGAGACCAGCGGGCGTCGGTCCCAGCGACACCACGCGGTTCTTTCCCTCGCCTGCTGAGCCCCCCTCGCACCCCTGCTGTGATCGGTTCCGCAGCCTGGCGCCCGTTTTGATCTTACCTGCCATCGGCCAGTCCCTCGCTTCCCTTCCCGTCGTCTGCCCCCCGTCGGGAGCCGTCGCACGCCGGGAGAACCCACCCCGGCAGCCGGTCGGGTCCTACTGGGTCCACCACCACCATCACCACCAGCACCACCACCAGCACCACCAGCACCACCACCAGCACCACCACCAGCACCACCACCAGCACCACCAGCAGCAGCAGCAGCAGACCCACCACCAGACCCACCACCAGACCCACCACCAGCAGCAGCAGCAGCAGCAGCAGCAGCACCACCAGCAGCACCACCACCAGACCCACCACCAGCAGCAGCAGCAGCAGCAGCAGCAGCACCACCAGCAGCACCACCACCAGCACCACCACCAGCAGCAGCAGCAGCAGCACCCGCGGTGTCCCAGGAGGAGTAGGAAACCCACTCGCCTTCAGAAACCCCAGATCCAACCTGGGAGACGGGGCCTGGGGCCCGACTGAGGCCAGGAGGCTTGGACTCACCTGGTCATTGTCTTATTTTGAGTCATCTAAATGTATTTAGTGTTTGCTCTTTTATTATGGTGCTTGAGGTGTACTGGTTGTGTACTGTGGAGTGAAGTCTGGTATAAATAGTTTAGTGAACTGCAAGAGACTGCAAAGACATCGTTATCATATCTGATGTTTTGACAGTTTTAAGGACCTTTTGATTGTGCTGTTGACAGGGTTAGACACTCTTAAACTGGTTGGCTTGGTTTGTGCTGTGTGTTTACTGGTGCGAACCTGTACTGTGCCCCTGAACCTGATATCTGTGCTCATCTGTCTCCAGGGAATCCTGCCAAGTCTCCATAATAAGCCTTATGCCACACTTAAACTTAACCCCTACCCCGCCCTAAAATGTAAACACCATGACACACATCGTATCTCTAAAGGCAGTGAAGGGAATCACGATGACGCAACGTAAGTAGACATCCATATATCTTCCTGTTGATGTCTCATAGTTGTCAGACGAACACACCCATCCATCCGACCAGCAGGGTGAAGGTATAGGAGGTCATGCCGGTTCGCCCCTGTGGGGGTTACCCAGAGTACCATCTGGCCCAGACAGGACCCCCATGCTAATTTACCGCCAAAGAAAACCCACTATAGTTTCACATGTGATCATTAGCAAAGCGAATGGGGAGGGCTTTTGTTACCCGGCTGACTTCTGTTACATCGATGTCAGCAGGACCTATTATTCTGCAGAGCTTAAATTGACCAATTTTCTCATCTGTCAGCTAATGAATGAATTTGCCTTCTGCTCAATGGCTCTGCCGTCTAAAATGGACTAATATGGTTATTTGTTTTGTTCGGTAAATGCTTATGCTTAGATTAAATTCTCGCTTCCAAACTGCTAACATACGTTAACTTTTTACATAAGTTGGTAAGGAAAAATAATAATAATAATAATAATAATATAAAATAAATCACACACACACACAATGAGGCAACTGAGAAATATATTATAAGTGTTATTAAAAAAATATGACGCCCATTGCCGTATAGTAATCAACATCCATTTAACTACTGCAAGACAGTAACATCTATGGAATAATTATGGTCCCTTTCTAGAAGGAATAACAGTCATTCTATCATGTCTGTCCTTTCAACAGACCTTCAACAGCCCTGGAAATAAATAAAGAGGCCAAGTTGGAATACTTCGATTCAGCGTTTAGTTCCCCGCAGTGTGTGCAGGGGTGTGGTTACTGGTCAGGATGCACTGATGCTGTGACCGATATGGGAGATATAGAGGAGGCCTATGGGGTACAGAGAAGCATGCGATAGGACTCTGCTAAAAGATAATAGATCTAAATGTCCCTCCCTGTGACCTAGTCACTCCAAACTGAAGATGGGATTCTGGAGAGAGTATTGGCTGATTGCTTGATTGATTTTGTATAGTCTAATGGTGTAGGTAGATCACTGGTGGCATCAGAGCATCCCTGGTAACGGCACATCATTTCAACATTCATTAAATCTGTCATTTAAATTATAGTAAAAATATTCTAATATACATTGAAATATAAAGTATTCTTATTGGCAGAAAAAACATGATCCTAACAAAATGGCATGAGTGATTCTCAAATCTTAAAGTTATGGCGAGAGAGCATTAAAATAAGTAGCATTTTTTGGATCTAATAAATGCATTGCATGTGCAATCACACGGCAAAACTCATGACACCCCACACCGACATGTGTAACGTACACCACGCGTACATGACAACCGCCGTCTTTATCCACGCCAGGCCTCTGGCGTCGAGCGGTTTCATTCAGTTGTAAACATGACACTTATTATTGCGATAAATCTGAGTAACGCTTAAAAACAAGCGTTTCCTCACGTGCACCAACAATCATCTACTTTCCCATTCAAAATGTGTTACGTACTGTCACCAAAACCCTTTGTTAATCTGCACTCCGACGTCTGTCCGTCCGGCTGTCTGTCTGTCTGTCGGCCTCTCGGAGGAGCAAGGCATTGGAGACGCAGAAGCAGCGTTGCACCAGTCTCTTCCTGAGGTGCGCTTCCTGAAGTGTGCGCTTTCCTGGGGGAGACCGAGTGGTGTGTCGTAGGGGTGGGCGGTGGGTTCATTATACACCGGTGTCAGTAATGCAGAAGGGAGAGCACAGACTAAGCAGGGGACTGCCAGGATTGGTGAACCTTCATCATTCCTCTCTTGATCTGCTCGTAGCTCACAAACATCACGATGTTCCAGGAGCCCAGACGCAGGAAGGAAGGAACAAACCTGCAAGAGGAGGAGCGTTGATGTGCAGGTTGAGTTCCTCGTCCAACACTCAAAGGTTCTCCATGCCTACGTTTGTTTGGTAGTTTTCTCCTCAAACACAAATCAATGAGACTATTGAACGTCGGCAAGCACCATGGCAACCGGTGCTAAACATAATGATCTTCATTGACATGTTGTCAAGGGGTAGGCCAGCAGATAACCTTGGATATTCCTCCCGCTCATAAAAATTGGATTAAGTACGAGAAGCAATATCACATACCATGATGTCATTGCCGTGTGTTCCCATACTCTGATCAATAACACGAGCTAGGAGTATATCAACTGAAAGCTGATAGTGTAGCTTCATTTCCTCGTTGTGATTGGTACATACCCCTTATAGAAGGCCAGGGAGCCCTCTTTCATGAGCATGGTGACAGCACAGTTCGTCGCCCCCCTGTACTGGCCCGGGGCAGAGTTCATGTAGCGCGTCTTGACCACGTCCACGGGGGACGCCACGATGGTGGTGCAGAAACCAGCGGCGAAGGCGGCCGTGAAGTGGCACGGCACATTATCTGTTCCACACACGACGAGACTCACCATTACCATCGTGTTGGTTTTTAAGAGCCAAGCGTGGCAGAGACATGAACATTACACAATACAAGCCGCTCTCCTGGATCCGTGAGGATCGCGAGACCACTTGCCTGTCATGAGGTTGTGCTTGAGGATGAGCTCTTTGATGATGTCGTAGGTCACGAGCTCCGAGCAGTTCACGATGGCGTTGCGGGTGATGTTGGGCAGACAACCTGGACAGAGGGGGTTCCGGTCAGTCCATGTCCAGCCTGGTTTACATTACCCTGTTGTTCACTCATGCTTCACTATTGTGTCTTTTTTTCAAAGGTCCATATTCTAACATAGGCAAGCAATTGCCACGAAGCACCTTTCCGATAGAAGCTCATATAATAATAATACAAATAATAAAACTGATGAGTTTCAAATTCAGAAATGAACACGGACCTTTCCAGAGCCCCCTCACCCCCTCTTCCCGGGCGATGGTCCGGTACGCGTCGAAGGTGCCGTTGTACCGCTTGGCGCCGCCGGCCCCGGGGAACCGGACCTGGGCCTGGAAGCGGACCTTCACCACGTCGGTGGGCTGGGCCACCGCCACGGCCATGGCCCCCGTGGTGCAGCCGGCCAGCAGCCGAGCGCCGATGCCCGCATCTGTGGCAGCAGCAGCAGGGATGGAGGAGACTCACTGTTAACGCCTGACTGGAATATATAGAGGACATTCAGTTACACATACAGATGTAGACACACACACACACACATATAGACACACACACATACAGATGTAGACACACACAAACACACATAGACACACACACACATACAGATGTAGACACACACACACACGCATAGACACACACACATACAGATGTAGACACACACATATAGACACAACCACACACAGATGTAGACACACACACACACACACACACACACACAAACATATAGACAAACACACACACACACACACACACACACACACACACACACATAGACACATACTCACACACACACAGATGTAGACACATTCTCACCCAAACACACACACAGATATAGACCCCCCCCAACATACACACACACACGCACAGATATAGACACATATACATGCACACACAAACATACACAGACATAGACATATACACAAACACAGAGACATATACACACACAGATAGACAAACACACACACACACAAAGATATAGACACACGCACACAAACACACAAAGTTATAGACACACACACACACACAGAACAATAAGAACCATTGACGTTCTACTCCTGCAGAACACAGAAGGTCAGTGTAAAAGGATACCCCACAACGTGTTTCTGAAGAACTCTTTTTGTCACGGTTTTCTGATTGTATTGTGGAGAGAGGAGTCTTCTAAGACCACAGCACTGTACTCTGCTGTGTAATTGGAGAACACAACACCAACGAATGTGTGTGAAATCCAAGCTTAATAGCACAAGCACCCATGCCTCACTAAACACCAGACTTAAAGGCCACTGCCGTAGAATATTATGCAGTAGGCCAAAATAACAAGCTGTGATTGGACGGCCAGGATGCCAGTTGTAACTGGACACACATATTAACACCCGTGAGCTAAAAACATTTTTTTTGTTTTTAGAACCCCAAGCTGTTTTACCAGTTCAAAGAGGCGAATTGATGATTTGCGTTGTACATACATTTGTTTAGCCGATGATACCATGCACACAGTACATCCTGACTCTATATTTTCCTAAGGCTTAAGCCCGATCCCAGAGTTCCACTCGGTGTGTCTGCCTGACAGGTTAACATGGAGAGAGGGGCGGAACCCTTCAGGGCAGACAGATGTCTCCCCTCTGCCCTACATACTGGAGATGCTTTAAACCTGTGTATCTCGCCTTTTCCTTCAAGGAAAGACTGCATAGCCTTTTAACATCTAACTGCTGTCTTTATGTAACATACTGACAAACGGTCCCAGAAGTACAGTGGCTTCAACATCCTGCTGTTCTTGTACAACATGTTGCATTCATACACCTGTGATTGACAGGTGAGACAGGCTCCCCTGAACTCTCAGGGAAGAGATGCCCTGATTCTAAAATCGAAACAGAGGCAGGAGTGGCCAACTTGAGTCTCACACAGCATTTCACCCACTAATAGATGGATCACGATGGTATTTCCAACAAATTACACTCAAATTATAGCTCTTACATCTACCTACAGCACCTTTAAATGCCACCAATTAAACTTGGGTCAGGTTAACATACGGTGGCTTTAACTTGGCATACTCAGTCACTTTTGTGGCACACTTGGAGGATGTATATGTAGTTAAATTATGTCATAATTTGCAACAGACAAAACCAAACAAAAAAAAAAAACAGATATGAGGACTCAGTGAATGGCTAGCTTGTGTTTCCTGTGCATACTCTCTGATCCCCGGGTGTAGACTTGCTTCATGGAGTCGTAGAGGCCGATTCGGACGGAGGCGAAGCTCATCTGTCTCTGGAGGCCAGCCACCAGACCACTGTACAGGCTCCGGGGCCCCTCTGTCCTCACCATGGTGCCAATGGTCCCAAACACTCCCTTGTAGCGCAGGCTCCCAGAGGACTTTGATTCTCCCTGAATCTAAGGCAAACAAAGGTGTGACATCTTGTGTTATAAATGCATACTGTACTCCATATAGGCATGCTTTTAGTGAATGATTCACTTAACACTGGCTACAACATCATGTGTAAAGAGGAAATGAGTGAAAAATAAATAACAAGAGGCGGAGAGATGCCATTCTCACCTGGAGTCGAACTTTTGCCGTGTCCAGGGGGAAGGTGACCAAGTCCGCAACACAAGCAGCGGTCCCGGCTCCGAAGATCTTCACAGCGGTCGTAGGGGCCAGATGGTCTGTGCTTCGGACAGTCACCATAATTGCGGTTACCGCTTACGAATTGTGATCAAGAGAGCTTAGTGTGGGAATGCTGACGACGTGTTGGACTCTCCCAGGATACTCGGAGCATCAGGAGATCGTTTATAGAGCAACCAACCTATTGATCAGAATAAGTTAATTACATTAACGCGTTATTGTTAATGCTAATAAATCACATATGCTGGTTGACCATCACTTTCTACGAATCATGATAAATAGTCACCTTCAGGTTTCAGGTAAAGAATAATCTCTCCTTTGAATGAAAAATCCTTTGGCTTTTCCGCGGTCCATATAGGGCAACAAACCAGCATGCCACTGTGGAACACACATGTAAAAGCTGAAAAACACCATTTGCATGGGGGAAAAAAAAAGTTTAAAGCATAATCAGTTCTAAAAACCAATGAACCTACCTTATTAAAATGTCTTAGAAAAAAAACCGAATGGCAACCTTCAAAAATATATACTCCAATATGCGAATCCAGTATCCAGTACCTCCGTGTGAAGCGCGGCTTGTGGAAGTGGAGTCCCTTCAAGTTATTTATACCAGGAGGTGGAAGCTCCCGCGTCAGAGAAGAGAGGCGTTCGTCAGGCGTCTCGAGCGCCGGACGCTGTGTGACATCTTCTCAATGTCCTAGTCATAACACGTTCAATTCAATAATTGCGCTATTCATAGCAGAAACATCCCAACGAATTACCATAGCTGTTTTTTCGGGACGAAAGACACAACACTTCTGTTGTATAGTACCCGAAGCTACATCCTGGTCCAAAACAAACCACATGGATGTTAATATAAACGATGGTCTCGGGGGTATAAGTTCCACAGGAGCAGGACCTTATACATCCATGCGCAGGAAAGCCCTTGTATAGTCTGTGGGACCCGTTAGGAGACAAAATGCACCAAAATGTAGATTGTAGACAATGCACTTGAAATCATGACGTTTTTGTGTGTTGTTTGCTCAATAAGATAATGTTCATGCAAATTCATGATAAACAAATCGAAATAAGTGCTAAGTAGGCTACAGCCTCCTTTCGATATTGTTTGCTTTGTTAGGACTTCTTTTGTCTTCTGCGATGCGTCTGGCATGACTGAAGTTACATCAATTAGTTTGTTCCGAGCACAATGTAATCGGACTATGGTGAATGCAGAACTAGTTCATCCAACATTCCCCAAGGTAGTGTATCCAGGATACAGGAACTCAAAAAGCTTTCCATTGTTCACATAAACAACCACATATTTATTTATAAAAGTACAAATATTACACTTAATGTACATGATTTCATATACATATATATATTTCAGTAAACTTTTCCCGAAAGAGCAAACAGGTTACTGGTCTTCACTAAAATGAGCAGCAAATATTCGGGCTATTCTTCTTGTCTCTTGAGCCTTCATGGACGCTGCTGGGATGGTTGGCCTGGGTCGTGGTGCTCGTCTGGGCCCCAGACCTCGGCCTGCAGAACCAGGACCCTAGGAAAGAAGGGTTTCAATTAAAATAAAATTAAGTACTGGCCACTCCGATCGTTCAAGAATGTTTCAGAAACCGACAATTTTACTTAAGCTTAAGCTTCCTTCTTAAAACCCTGGGTGATGTGCTTATGTACTCTTTATTTGATGTGGCTTTTCCAATAAAAGACATGCAAAAACAAGTCAGATAAGCACGTGTGTCCCCCTGAGGCCCTGCAGAACACAGAGTACAGCTTCAGAACAACAAGGGTCCAGCTTGAACTGGTTCAGTGAGCTGTAACCTAAGCCCCGCCCACTTCTCACCAGCCCAGGGCTATATCTTCACACACCACCTTCTGAAATTGGAGCCTTTTGTGGCAGAGTGACGCAAGCAGCACATTCCCGCCCCGTCGCTTGTCTACAGCAGGGTTACCCAGACCGACCGGCAGCAGAGCCGCTGCTAGACCAGGACACACGTGTTCATCGCACCCACGGCGTCACACTTCCTCCTGTTCTAATGGCCCCCCTTGGCAGGGTTACCCTTGTGTAACCATCTCTTTAAACAGATATCTGCATATGAATGCAGCCTCTGCAGGGAAGGGACAAGACTCTGTAGTCCGCGTCGTACTGATGAACCACGTTTGAGGTGGCTTTGGTTGAATCCCGGAAGACAGCCCGTGGGGATTGGCAGAAGAGGCGGAACGCATTGGCTGAAATACAACCTCTGAACAAACCGGCTATTGTCTGAAGACGATTTAGATTTTTATTACCTTTTCTAATTAATCTGCATTCAAACAATGCAAACAATGCTCAGCGTACGGAAAAGGAAGTCGTCAGTGGAAACCCCAAAACATGGGCCCTCACCCCCAAACCATGGGCCCTCACCCCCAAACCATGGGCCCTCACCCCCAAACCATGGGCCCTCACCCCCAGAGGCTAAAACCGTCATCACAGAGATTGCTTGTGTAAAAAGGATTTGAGGTCAGCCAGACAGCCTGCCCGTGCCCACATCTCTGTTGGGCCTACCTTGCCCATGGACCCTTCAGCAGGGAGAAGGCTTGAGCTGAAAGGTCTGGTCGCTTTGATTAGTCACTGCACCACAATGAGACATACTTCCTCATGCTAGGATTGGCCATCTCAGCTGTTCAGACTAATCCCAGCCTCTTCTTACTACGATATCCTCTGTGTTACTCACCTAACATCACAACAATGACCCAAAGTAAACCGCACTGGGCTCAGACATGCCAGCGGTGCAAATATCAAACCCCAATGCATGATTTTAAGATATACTAAGTGTAAGCCAGTGTGATAAACTAACCATCACAAACACAGAATGTTTCTCAAAAGGTATAAAAGAAAAAAGAAAAAAAAAGAAGCCACAGCAAACCAGTTTTCTTTGACATTATTATGATCTTCATATTACAACATGACTAGGAAAAACAAATTACTCGTCCTGTCAGTCAAGGACAGGACCTGCCCGTCAAGGACAGGACCTGCCCTACTGCTAAAAGACAATATTCCACAAGTAATAATCTACTATTCCACTGAGGATCAAACAGTACTGATAGCTTGTTAAAAAGAAAATGACCAGCGGTGCAGACCAATGGAAAACATAATGCACCGTAAGATACAAGGACGCACACTCCCTCTCCCTCTCCTTATTTGTATTCCAATGTTTTGGCCCGTGGCCCGTCAGGATTGTCAGCTTGTCAATGCAGTAGATGGACGGGTGTGAAAAGCGTTGGTGAACCTTCGCAGTACCTGGCGGCGGTGTGGGTTGTGTAACGGCCGTGTGGAATGTTACCGCCGCACAGCACGCGGGTTCAGTTACAGTGTAGGGACGAGCGTCACCATTCCTACGAGGGCACGGACCACCGGTCCAGAGAGACTCGTATTGAGCTGGCCTCGCTCGGCGGGATGAGGCACCGGTGGAATTCAAAATTGAGTTTTGATTCAAAATGATTCCTGATTCCGAATCCATTCTTGATTCAGTACATAAGCTCATTTTAGGAACTACTAGATGGCGTGGCAATTTATGGCATGAAAGCAGATTGAAGTATAAGACTGTAGCAAAGGACAATGTTACACGCCACCTAGGTGGATGCCACACTCCACCTAGGAGACTTCTTATGGGCTCCTGCAGAAAAAGGACGCAGGGTAGTGGTGTGAGAAGCCCGGTTTATTGTGACGGTTTGATAATGATACATGGCCTGGTGTTGTTGCCAGCTGGGAGCACTCCGTGAGTGTGTGTGGCGATGGCTGGTTTAACCTGTGCACACTGATTACTCAATGTGGAACAGGTGTGCAGCCTCACCCAGCCCCAGAGTCTGACTCTGCCAGGTGAGGCTGCTTAAACCGGCCACACACCCTCCGACAAAGATGATGAAGCTTTTATATTTGAAAAGTTATATCAACTCATTGCAAAAATGTAAACACACAAAGGCAGACCAAAGACAAAAGGAAAGAAGATACATTTTCTGTCTTTGTTTTCTTTTGTGAATTGATTCAGAATCATAGAAGATGATTTTACTTATCCCCCGACCCTAACGCCAGACAAACTGCACTGGACTGAGACATCCACACGTGTTTCTGAAGCTTTTCCGTTACATATCCAGTAAGAACGGCAACGGTCGTATGAATAGAAGTCAAGGCTCAGCGGGGAGTGAGAAGGTGAGGTGTGAGAAGGGGAGGTGTGGACCGGTACTCACCGGGTCAGATGGCGGCCTGGAGAAGGCCGGGGCCAGGCGTAGGGCCCTCATGGATGCCTCCAGATGATTGGATGAGAGGAAGAAATTAGGGATCTCACCAAGCCCAGCAGAGCTTAAACTGGAGCGTTAAGGAAAACATTGAGTTTCAACAACCTCCCCACCAGGATCGATCAAGAAAACTGAAATCAGAGTTCAGGCTGTCCATATAGACGCCGTACTCAATGAAAGACAAAGAAACCCTGCAGTGCTAAAACTAGACACCAAAGAATGAGCAAGGATACGCTGGTGGTGGCTGGGCTTCCGTGTGTGGAGAGGTCAAAGGTTCACCGTCAGGTCCGTCCACTGACCCCTGACCTCCCTGGTTTACCACAGCTGGCTTTGCTTCCTCTTCCTCGGCTGAAGCCTGCAGCGTCCTCTCCACCTCCTCTTCCTCAGAGTTAGAGGCGTCACTCTGTGGTCCAGTAGAGTGGTCACACTCACAGTGTTCGCTCTCCTCCAGTATGGTCCCGCTATTGTCCTCACTGGCTCCCTCGAGGTCCGGACCTTCTGCCCCTGGTCCCCACAGCCGCCTGACCTTCTCACCCTGGACCGGGTCTTGGAAACCGTGTTCACCGCCCTCTTCTGGATCCTCCAGGCTCTCTGCTGAACTGAGTTCACAGCCTGAGAGGATGCTGGTCCAAGGGCTGGTTCTATCCGTCAAAGAGGTCACCTCATTCAGAGGTCTGGGTTCAACCACCATCTCTTCATAGTCCCCGTCACTGTCATCATCATCATCACCTTCTTTACGACCGCCACCTGCTTCTTCCTCCTTTCTGCCACCTGTCCCATGCTCCTCCTCGTCTTCATCCTCAGAGAGAACTGCGGTGCTTCCGCGAAGACTCTCCTCCTGGGGGCGAGCATCGTGGCCCCGGGGAGGTTCTGCAGCTCTCTGGAAGGGTACATGGGGGGGTCTCTCTGGGAAGGTCCCAGAGGGGCCCGCCAGGGTGCAGTCCCCTGGGGCCAGAGGAGGCGAGGCACGGGCCCGGGGCTCAGAGGTGAGCGTTTCCAGCTGCGGCCCCTGCAAACCTAAGGGGAAGGAAGCGGTTTGGCGTTGAGATACGTTTCTGTTCATCGACTGTTGCTTTAACATCAGGGAGAGGATAGTGCAGCCACTACACTTTCGTTCTGATAGTGAAACCCCAGGTTCAGTACCAAACGGCCACAGCCTACCCGCAGATACCTTGAAACAAGACTCAAGCCTTGACTTAATGTATTCACTGCAGGTCATTTAAGGGTGAAAGTGTATGCTAAACGAATACATGCAACTTCCCTGTATACTCTATCAATGTAGAAAACAATATACCTGTACAGTACCAACATCACTGTGGTGTGCAACACCACTGGATTATAAGGCCAGACTTCTTTGTCATTATACAACAGCAGCAAACACACACACACACACACACACACACACACACACACACACACACACACACACACACACACACACACACA
>JAOPJO010000054.1:8010938-8035920 GCA_027123675.1 Molva macrophthalma | reverse complement strand
AGTTCTGAAGGCAAAAGGGGGTCCAACCCGGTACTAGCAAGGTGTACCTAATAAAGTGGCCGGTGAGTGTATATATATTTTATTATATATCTATTATACACATTACTCAGATTGTGTATAAAGATATGTTCTTCCACAATTTTTTTGCAGATTCATGTGTTAGTCTTGATTTTCCTCTCTTTTTAATTCTCATGAGCGTCCGGTAAGTGCATATAAAATATAAGAGTGGTAGGAC
The DNA here is from genome assembly GCA_027123675.1 of Molva macrophthalma. Taxonomy (NCBI): domain Eukaryota; kingdom Metazoa; phylum Chordata; class Actinopteri; order Gadiformes; family Lotidae; genus Molva; species Molva macrophthalma. The sequence goes on along the minus strand of JAOPJO010000054.1, from coordinate 8,035,685 downwards.
TCCACTGAGTACTGACCGGCACCACACTTCAAACTGGACGCCCCCCCCGGTGGGCAGGCCCTGGCCGGAGAGAGCGCTGAGCAGCAGCCTCTGGACCGGGGCCCCAGCGGGGGACACCAGCACGTGGGTCTCACTGTGGCCGAACAGAGGGTCCGGGACGCACAGCGAGGTGGGGGTACGGAACTGCTTCAGGTCCACACCTGGTGGGGGGAGGAGCGGGGAAGATAAAAACAACTATTGAGATACAAAGGCTATAGGCAAAATAAAACAGTAATAAAACAACAGGGCATTTTGTGATACTTGCCTACTTTACATTTACATCTAGTGAGGCTGAGAACAATCAAAGCATACAATATAAATTGGAAGAGCAAATAAAAACATAGTGCTCAACCTCCACACCTGTCTCACATTATGGCACATTTCCCTGGACTAGACTCCTGGCTCATTCCATATAAAGTTCTACTTCATACTGTGAACATCTGCACATTCCATGGTCCATTGTTAGCTCATTCCTGCAAAGACTGTACAGCTCTTCATTATATCAAAGACATACTCTGCATTCTTTATTTATTTTACATATTGTGTTCTTATGGTAAATGTTTCCATTTTATATTTATGTTTCTTGACTTGGAGTCACTTTCTTTAAATGTTTTTATTTATGCTACTTTACTATGTATATTATTATTCTTACGCACCAAACCCCAAGACAAATTCCTTGTTTGTGTTAAACTTACTTGGAAATAAAGTGAATTCCTATTCTGACCCTAGTTTAAAGTGCAGAGTAGCCATAGGAATCCCTTTAATGACATACATTTAGCATTAAAATAACATTGGACGAAGCTTTGAAAGGGGCCTTACTGCTCTCGATGAGGTGGGGGTCCAGGTGAGCAGCCGGCTCTCCTTCCTGGCAGGGGAAGCTGTACTGGATGTAGCAGTCGGCTTCCCCCCAGACGGTGGACTGCAGCGGGGTGAGACCCTGGACCTTCTCCACCCGCACAGCAAACACATGCTCTATCATGGCCTCCTGTTGCACCGGGCTCGTCTAAGAGTAGGGCAGGAGGGCATGCTCAGATGAAACACTCTGAGGCAAGGGCCTGCAGGGGTATTTACATCAAATATATATCATGTTGGTGACCTTTAAATGGCCCCTATGTCTCCACCAGGTGTGAGTGTGATTAGCCATTAAAAGCCATTTTCAAATGTACCCTCTAGTGACATCACAAGTGGGAGAGTCCACTGGGATGTAGGATGGCTAGATCAAATCAGTTAATGGCTAATCACACATACACCTGCTGGTAACATGTTGTTGTCGTCGGGAAAAGTACTGCTACAGTTGTCAGTTGAAGAAATAATAGAGCAAACAAAGAAAGAAAATACACAAAGAAAGTAAGAGAAAGAAAAGAGAGAGAAGATTTGAACAACATAAAGAAAGTCTGAATAAAAGGACGAGAAATAAGAAAGTCAGACAGAACGTTGCGTCGGGCCCACTGACCCTGGCTTGTGCGTGGCGCTGGTGGTCCAGCAGGTGAACAGGCCGGGGAACATGAGACGCAGGGCCGGCCTCGTCGTCCCTCATGCGCTGGAGAGCCAGGACCTGCTCTGACCCGCCCATGGCCAGCAGCACCCTCAGGCTCCCCTTAGTACCTCCAGAGAACACGTCGATGACAGGCATGGAGCCGTCCACCCCCAACACAGGGTACTGCGCCTGGAGAAGCAGCTGGCAGATCTTCGGGTCTCTGGAAACAAATACAGATTTAACAGACGATCCTGCTGGGTCCATCGTATATCAGGACACAGTCCTCCCCGCTTGGTCATCCACACGCGTCTTCAGTCACCTGAAGGACATGTAGAACTGGTGCAGGGGGAGCTTGACCAGGCCCAGGACCCGGTCTTGCCCCGTGGAGCCGGTCCTCTGCCACACCTCCACCACCATCACGTTGTTCTTCATCCTGTCCAGCAGCCTGGAGGTCAGGGCCACCGGGGTCACCTGAGAGATGGACCAGTGAGGACTCAGATGTAGGACAGAGAAGCAAGAATGCTTGACAACCCTTGTTCATAAAAACTTGTCTGAACTCTATCAACTCTTAACTAACTATTAACTCTATCGGCTAACAATAGTTAAACATCTTCTTCATCCTTTTACCCAGTGTCTTCTCATGTCCTTGCTTGAAGAGATATTTGATCCACACTATCACTATTTCACTTAATTTAATTTGGCCCATTTAAAAAGCGTACTATTTCAGACAATGAAGAGAATGTTTATTTGCAGGGGGTTTCGGGCTTCTGAGAGCGGTGAAATCCGATAGAAACCATTCGGCTAACCTGAATAAAGTTGAACTCGGGGCTCCTCTGTCCCCAGCTGAGCACAGAGCGGGCGGTCTGGTCCGACCCAAACAGCCTACAGTTCAGGTAGAAGTTCGGAGACTGCATGGGCCCGCAGACAAACTCCTTCCCATCGGGGACCACGAGCAGGGCATGCAGCAGGACCTCCCCATCGTCGTCCTCAGGGTACTGCTCTCTTCCACGGGGGGATTCCTGGGGACCTGGATGGTGATGGGTTCCCCGCGAGGCCCACTTGACTGCCCTAAATGGGGTCTCTGTTGCATGGCCGGCCGGGGACGGACCCTGGTCTGGGGGGGCTCGGGAGGGAGGTCTGGGGCTGGGGTCTCGCCTGGGGCTGGGGTCTCGTCTGGGGCTGGGGTCTCGGCGTGGACTGGCCTGAGTACGTGCCGGAGACCTGGGCGTTGTAGTGGGTCCTCTTTTGGCGGAGCTGAAATCTTTGTTGTCTGCAGCAAGTTCTAGGGACACCTGTGAATAAGAGGAGAATGAATCGCAAATTCCTACAGTTTTTCAGACTATGAATTTGCATTACATTAGTATCACATCAGCATTCACCTAATTCAACAAGTAATTGAAAGGTTAAGGTTAACAAAATGCTAAAGTGCAGTAGTTCACATAACTAGTAGACGTCAATGATTCAGTAGTAGTAGTAGGTTCAGCAAATACTGGGGACAGATATTTAAAATAAACATGTTATGTTATTTCCACCCTAAATGTCACCTTGAGTGGGCCGATCTCCTGGGATTCCCCAGCTCCGTCTGGTCTCTGTACGGGCAACACAACGGACTGGCTCAGCTGCTCCCGCTCCAACAGGCAGTGCAGTGGATAAACAGCCTTACCCACCGGCACAGGCTGCAACAACAGAGCACACGGTCACTATCAGGAGTTCTTCGATGCGTTTGCGATGTGTTTGAGGGAAGATAAAGTTAAGTTGTGGAGTTGCCGCGGAAACATCCAGCTTTGTAATGATTTTACCTTTTGCTGGCTTTTGTGACGGGAGTAGAGGTTAAAAACGACGTCCGTTTCCTGGTACCGTTTGAGGTTTTCTCCGACGAAGGACACCGGAAACACACTTCGCTGCTCAAACGTCACCTCTGAGGAACAGAAAGAGTAAGCCCACCGAACATATCACTTATTGGGACATGAAGACTCTAGATGTACTGCTACCTACCTCCACCAGACACTTTAGCAGAGACAGCTCGCGTCACCTCCCCTACCAGAGCGTTACCGCGGGTATGGCGACTGGAAACAGGGGCCACAGGGAACGTGTACTCCACACAGTACGAGCTGGAAAAAAACAATAGGACGTTGATACTCGACAATAAACCACCATAGTATCAATGGGGAGAATGTAAAAAAATTCAAGAATGCAAAACATGCTTTTTCTACCATCTCTTGCTCGCTAGTGGCCTAGGGGGTCTCCCCTTTCCAGTGGTCTTCCCGGGGGAGGGAGAGGGGAGGCTCGTAGGCAGAGCAAGGGAGTGGAGAGTGACTCTGGCCAGATGGATCCGACTCAGTGCCTTCAGCTGGTCTGCAGCCACGCCAGCGAGGGTGTCCCCTTCTCCTGGATCTGGAGGACGTTGGGACCTGGGGCCGGAAGAGAGCTATGAATGTGGTGCATTCTGCTGTGAGAACATGCAAATCATTTACTATGGATAGCCGTCGTAGGCTTGTTCAATTAGACACAACAGTATTAGAAATTATCTAATTTTGAACAGACAACACAAAACCATGCCTCAGTTGATTCTCTTTATGTCCTGTGGAGGGCATTTCCTGACTTTGGCTATGGGACCGTGTCTCCTTCACTTCAGGTTTGCTATCCGACATCTGTGGGTTACAAAGCAAAAAAATATTTTCTCCATTCTAATGCATGTTGAAATGACAGAAACATGTCATTGTCCTGATGCTATTCAATGTGTTTACTTACAGGGGTCTTGTAGAAGAGATTCTCCAGTAAGCTTTGGTCATACTGGGGGTCATTGTGCTCGCTGTCCCAACACACACTGCTGTGCCCGGACAGAGACTCAGGGGGTGAGACCATGCCATCCCAGACAGGTAGAGATGTGTCTAATCTTTATTAAAAAAAAATTGAATTCTTTGTTTATTACACTGTAGGCACATAATAAACATATGGGACAACACTGCCTCTGGTGGAAAGTTGTTGTTATTGCGGCTGTTTCTGATTGGCAACTGTTGTTTTTGATTGGCTGAAATTGGTGACAGGTGAGGTCACACGCCAAACACATACTGCACCAATATGAACCAATCATAAACAGCAATTTGCCTAAGATGTGTCGTTACCGGCCAAGTAGCAGATCCACAGCCCGGTTCTCGATGTCAGCGGGACAGCTGGGGCTGAGCCGGTCTGGGGAAGCCCGGTGCTGGAGGCCGGAGTCATCATGGAGAAGGTTCTGGAGGAACCCACCATGAGCCGGGGATAACAACCTAGATAAGCAATGGCTGTATTAGTCTTTGGTCCTCTTAGTAGACGCTCTATTCCTGAATGACTTAAAGTGCATCTGAATCACTTTATGGATGTTAAAGCTATGCATGTGCTTCTTGAGCTTACTTGGAGGGAGGTAGGAGGTTGTCCCTTGGGAGAGGCAGAGATGTGTCTTTCAGAGCGGTGTCCAAATCCAGGTCACACTGGAGAGCTGACCTCACCATGGCGTTCCTGAGCTTGCTTCCACGCTCCAAGATAACTTCAAATAATATAAAAAAAATCAATAACCATAAACTAAATGTTTGATCAGTAATTTTGATACGGTTTATATCTGCCGTGATTCTGCAGCACCCACCTGAGAGGAGGTCAGTGGAGGGCAGTTTGTGGTGAGCTTGCGGTCCTCCAGCCAACGTTGGGACCTGGTTCTCAAACGACTCACCATTTCTTTTGTCTAGCTGGGCACTTTGGAAATACAAATGGTCTTTCCCTCTAAAAATACAGGCAAAAAAAGTAGCATGCACTTAGCTGGGATGGATAGTTACCGCTATCACCGATAAAATATGTCAAGAAACAGATCTTTAATTTAAAAACTACGAAAACGACAATGACCTTGGTGTGTTTGCGCCGCTGATGGAGGAGGCAGGGGGCTGAGGGGGTTGCAGTGGTGGCAGCGTGCCCAGGCGAGGTACTTCGGTGCTGGCATCCGTGGTCGGGAGGGAGCTGCTGCTGTCGTAGGCCTCCGTCAGGGGCTCCAGGGAGAGGGCCACCTGAGGTAGAAACATTGGAATGCATCCGATGTAGGCTGAGGCTGCTAACCCAATCCGAACTACAACTGTCCTCCACACTGTATCATAGTGGGTGTCTGTCTCACGGATGTCTAGCGAAAGATAGCCTCTGACATCTGATGTTTCGAACCCCAACTATTCTGATTGAAAGTCTGTTTTCAGCGCTTGAACGAAGCATAAATCCACAGATGTTACTTCAAATCACAATACACACACACAACAGAAATCATATTGTACATCCAAGTGAATCCACACTAAGACATTAAGGCTGTAATAGTAGAATAACAGATTCATTGGCTTATATGCCTTCAGTGGTATTTACGTTTTATCTTTTTATTTGATAACTTGTAAGAAATAAGAAACTAGGCCTGAGGCATTGAAAACCCACCTGTATTTCCCCCAGTTTTTCAGATGTTGGAGAGACCAGGGTATAAAACCCGCTGATGGAATGTGACAGAGAGAGACGCGAGATGCCTGCCACCTGAGCACGGGCTATGGGCAGATGGTCCAGCTTCGTCAGAACCTCCAGCACCAAAGAGCCCATATCTGTGGATAAATGACAAAGTCAGTACGTCCATATTCTGGCAACATTGAAAATATGGTGCAGAATTGCCAATAGCTTTTAAAGAATTCATATGTGCGCACACACACACACACACACACACACACACACACACACACACACACACACACACACACACACGAAATCCACAAAGGGATCCATGCAAATTTCAAGTACGATGTATGATGATATGGTATCAAATCAAAGGCCTATTTAGGGTGGTCAAATAATTCTTCTGGTATTTTAGGAGACATACCTGTGAGGTACGAGGTGAACTGCTTCGGACCACAGCGGATGGGGAACCGGGTGGTGGTCTTGACAGTCTTCTGTGTAACCTGCGATCCATCCCGGGGCCAGAATTGGGTCCCATTGGAGGACTCCCCCCACCAGCGCAGTCTGACGAAGGTGGCCAGCGGAGGCTTGTGTATGGTCCATAGGAGCCTGGACACGGTCACCCGTAGGAAGCACCTGAGCTCGCCCTCCACCAGGGGGGGAAGGCTGGTCGCGGGGGACACATCACTGGGGACTGGGCCCAGAGTGATAGTACAGGTTTACTACTATTGAATACCTAGTGTGTGTGTGTGTGACTGTAGTAGAAATGCGATCACAACATGATAATATTCAAAATAAGTAATTATTCAAGAATATGACAAGGAAGACAGACATCTAGCATCAAACGTTTGTCAAATTAGCCTACTATGACTTAATGACCAGTCTTTTTTTTTCTGCTAAAAAGTAGTTTACCACTTTTATTTAGGCCTCAACTAAACTGGTATAAACTCCTGCAGGTGTAACGAAGTGTTAATCGTATATATCCAATATATCTCAACTTAAAACCAAGATACGTGACTCTAGTCTCTTCTACTGAGACCAATGAGTAGCACAAAGTCAGAAAAGTTAAACAACATATTCGAAAACACACACAGGCGAGGACAATAGCATCAAAGTAATAAACGAGTGTTATATCTGCAGGATGAACCCCTGGCAGTGACAGCAGGATCAGGGATCTTGATCTTTAACAGTTAGCTTGTTAGCAACAACAGAAACATCACATACATATCATGACAGCGTCTTGCATTACCTTTCTTTTTGCTGCTCCCAGATTTGGCAGACCTCGGTTTTATGGTCTTCTTCATTGCCTAGCTTGAAGAAGACCATGACCACCAAAGCATTGTTTAAACATGTTATATTAAGCACCGTTTGCAGCATTCCAGTTTAATAATCCGTTTTGTGGCGCTGAGTTTCACACAAAGTCCTGCGCGCTCCGAGCAACGTCTGTTTCGGTCCCGCCTCCGCTGCCGCTCGTATTGCGCACAGACTTATGGGAAATGGAGTTCCTCTAAAGCAGAACCTCTACTGATTATAAATATTAAGGCGCTTTAAAATAAAATATAAATAAAAAGTAAATGTTTATTGTCAATGTGGATATATTATAGTAGTATTAGTAGTTAAATTATAAGAAAAGTTATAGCATGACATTCTTATTTTATATCTTGGTTTATCAATTCATATGTGCATGAGCTGCTCTGTAACAAGGTTGGCCTACAACAGTGGAAATGAAAGTTATATGCATGCATTGATGTCGATATGACAAACTTTTGCATGCATTTGAGAAAGTTATCGGTTCAGATATGCTGTAGTGCTTTGAACTTCCAGCAGAGAGCAGCACTGGTTTCCACATATTTGTTTCCACCCACCCTAAACCTAAACTATTAAGCTTTTCATTTCCAAAATGCTCTTTTCTAATACCATACGAGCCACTGTTAAGCATTACGTACTTTAAACGTGTTACTTTCCTACGTATATTATCTAACAAGGATAGTTTCAAAATCAATCTCTACTTTAACTTACTTAAAATATTTCTCCATAATATTTATCTGCTTAATTAAAAACACTTGAATCACTATCCATATTTGAAGTGCATGAATATATATTTGTAAGTTAACATTGAAGTAGGCTGGATGCGTCACATTCCTCAAATGAACAGAAGCAACAGGCAGATGCCAAATATGCTGTACTGACCATAGGCTACACAGATGCCTAGCCAGCGCAGGGATTCTAGTGGTGCAAATAATACTGAGAATTCCAGGGTCAAACTCTAGCGTCATCATGGTTTGGAGCAGTTGGGGAGGGGGGACTCGGAAACTGGCAGGTTTGGGATTTTGTGTTAAAATAAAATGAATCACTTGAAGACGTGGACCTTAAAAGTTAATGGTGCGCAAAAAATCTAGAAACCATTCATAATAGGATATGAATGGATATGAAAGGATGATAAATTAGAAATTCGAAAGGGCCACTTTATTAACTTTAAAATACAGTCCAGAAAACAGTTCATCCACACCAAAATTAAACACCCAACATAGAATAGTGTGGCGATTGCGATCCTTAACAACCCAATGGATGACTTGGCCCCTGAAGTGTCAGCAAAAGGTACACCACACACATCCATGTACATCTCTGCTTGACAACAACTATGCAACAACAACTATACACGCATATGATTACGTCAGTATTTGTGTTTGTTTGTGCGCGAGGTACTCTTTGCTGTTATCTCATACTGTATACATTGTGGACGGTAGGCTGGGAAACCCTTCCATCGCTCAGACTATAGTGCGCTCCCTCCCCTTCAATACCCCCCCCCCCCCACCTCTGGCCCTCTCTGAGCTTTCAACACCCTGTCACTGGAGCAGCAGACAACCATAGATAGGGGCCCTTGGAGTACCCCTCTCTCTTTCTATAGACCTCCTCCACTTTTTACCAAATGAGAAAACGAGTCCTCTGCTCTGAGAATGGTTCCTGACCTACTTCAGACTCGGGTATCTGAGTGGTATGCAGGCAGACACTCAGTAGTTAGACACGAGCACTGCAGCAGATGAGGCTCATAGTCCCAATGTTTCCCCAGAGAGTGATTAATGACGGTGGCTGTTGGGCCAAAGTTTGGCTAAACTGTTCCAGTAGGAACGAGACGGTGAGTAAACTTCAATTCATCTTTAGAACGGCCTCGTTGGCAACAGTGAATGACACGTGGTGTTCTTAGTCACCCGTGGAAAACAAAACCCGGCCGCACTCAACTGGGACTGTTTTCACAGCGCAGGCTACGGCGATGTTCCCCAGCTGTGAGATGACAAACGACAGCGCGGACATCTTGAACGCAAGTGTCGCTACAACAGCAAATGTGTGCTTACAAAATGAAGACGTACGCAAAGAGAACTCTGCTGTAGAAGTACATTTTAAAAAAAGTAAAAAAAGCGTAAACTGAGACGGAGAGGCAAACAGCGTGGTACAGTTAAGTGAATCCAGCCCAGCGCATGGCCCAGCCCAGTTACAGCAAAGGGAGTGCATAGCCTCCGGGGCCTACTGCCAACTACCCCCATCCCTATCCCTGTTCCTCTTCAGTGGCCGGGCCGTGCGGCTGCCCCCCGCTCTGTCCAGGAGGGCCAGCTCTATGCTCCCAGGGGCCTCTCTCGTGGCTCCAGTGGCAGCAGATGCAGAATGCCAGTTTAACCCTCTACTGCTCCTTCCTCCGCTGCTCAGGCAGCCTGCCTCTCCATCCCAGGGAGAGGAGGGGCTCTTGTGCCCCGAGTGGGCCCGGCGCTCGCTCTCTCTCTCCTCCCCCTCTTGCTCACTCTTCTGGGTCGAGAGCACAGCGGCGTTGGAACTCCTGGCCGTGCTCGTGGATCCACTTGTTGGCGACTGTTATTATGAGGAACAGGACGAAAGGGCTGTTGGTCATCGTCACATAACTTGAGTTGGTTGTTGATATGAAGTAGGATATTAAAATGATAGTGGTAGTATGTTTGAAAAAGAAACAATGCCTAAGCTCACTTTAAGATGTCCAAATATTGATGAGAAGCTTATAATGAAACACAAAAAAATCTACAAAATGACTCAACTACAACTGAATGGTACATTCACAAATGTGTAACATTGAATTGTATTGGCATCCTAGTGGAAATAGATAACAATTACCTTAAATTAGTACAGATCTTACCCCATTTGTCCCCAACCAGCACAGGGCAGCCAGCATGCAGTGTGTTCTCGTCCCCTCGACCGTTCCTGTGGAGGTTCCACCAGAAGAGGGCAGCGTTCTGGGAGAGTTAAAGCATGTTGGAATCAATCGTGCAGCAATAAAAAGTACTTGATTTATAGATGGCATGACTGCAGTGTCTGGCCCGAAGAACACAGCTATGATTGTTGTTCTAGTAGAGGTTCATGTGGTCTGGTGAGACCAGTGATGCAATCAGTAAAACAGGATCCAAAAAGATTGTAATCAAGCCATAGTTCAAATCCTTTTTCCCATTTCTCGTTGTCAAACACCTATTCACCAGCAATTTAGGGAACTTAAAGCGCAGTACCGCACCATCCCACAAGCTTTCAAACGTAAGTGTTAAACAGCGGACCATAGTCTACAACTACGGTATCTTTAAAACTCAACATTTAGTTTAAGTTATTTAGTAGATGCACAAAATCGTGAGGCAATACCCCAATGCAGTGAGGGGTGAAAGGTTAAACCCAGAGGGTCCAGCAAATTGTCCATTCAGGTCATATGTTAATCAAAACCAACATCAGCCTTCGCTTCACACACCAGTGCCATTGTCATATGAAACCCCCTGGCTGATGAAGACACCTTTAAGGCATTTTGACAGCTGCAGCGACCGAGGGAGCAGTATAGGAACATGTTGGAGCTTGAGGGATAATGGGAGTGGAAGCATACGATCTGTAAATGTGAAAGGTTGTTCCAAACGGTTCCAAATCTCTACTCCTTGACATAGCCAATTGGACATTTATTACACTTATTCACTCACTAACAACGTCTTAGGCTACACCGAGTGGGAGAGAGAAAGGTAGAGATAAAGAGAGAGAGCTAGGCAGAAATAGAAAGTGCCATAAAGAGGAAGGGAGAAAGAGTGAGGGCAAAATACCTCCACCACTGGAACACTGAAGTTGGCGTAGATGAAGGCCGTGGATCCACCTGCCTCGACAGAACTGAGCTGTGGAATAATTACATTCTTTCGAAGCCGTGTCTAGTGGTGATGTGCTAATATTATTAAAAGCCACTTAATCTGCTGCAGTGCTTTAAATGGCTCAGACTCACACATTCCTGGCCTTAATACCAGAACACACATTTTAACACACACACACTTTTGGGTGATAACCATGCAAGCCAAGTCAACCTGGGAAAAGCAGTCCAAATACATCATCATCATCGTTGTCATCATCATCATCATCATCAATGTAGTGGGGTAACTCACATATATCATAAATGTTGCCACTCGATTTCCAGTTTTGAGCTTGAACACAGGGCTTGATGCAGACTAAAGGCAGGGATTAGGAAGAGAATAACACACAGATGATCAGTAACTGAAGCCATCACTTGAAGACCGGGAAGATGTCATCTTAGTTATACATGTGTTAATCACTTTACTCTATTAACTATTACTGTTTGCTCATTTTGCAAAGCAATTTACAATGAATTCCTATACACTTAATTAGGGAGCAGGTTGGGGTTAGACATCCTGCTCAAGGGTGCCTTCCAGGTAGTCTGCGGACATTGGGGATCCAACCCAGACAGAACCATTCTGTGTGTGAGTCAAACCCCCTAGCCACTTCACTCACCTGCCCCAGTCACTCACCGTAGCATGATCGAAATGCGGTTCATAGTGGCCACCGATCCCATAGTTGACCACCTGGAGGTACTCTCCATAAGGGGTACGCACGTTCAGGCCGGTCAGCCGCGCGATGCGTCGGTCCATCTGACCCAGGAGGGGATGGGCCGTGTCTTTCAGCCAAGCGCTGAAACCAATGTAGCCCGGATGTTGATATGAAATCCTTTTCTAGTCTGTGGCCACAACTAGACATTTCCTCCATGTTCTCTTCCAATGAGTACTGACTCAGTAAACACACATGAAATGTTTGAAGAATGAAGTAACTTGCCAAGGAGGCGTACACAAGTTTAGGAAGCTCAGACGCAATCAACCAACTTTGAGTAAACCTTGACTCACTTCTACATATATTTAATCTGAGAATAACGTGGGGACCAACACCGGTCTACACGATCAACAAGATGCCCTGGGGTTGCTATCAAAGCAGTATAACAAGAAGCATACAAACAGGAAGTTTACGTTGTTACCTCTTGCTGATGCGATAGTCGGCTGTTTCTTGTTTCTCCCCAGATGCCACAACCGATCTTCTCAGCTGGTCAAAAAAGATGGGACATTGTTTTTACCACTGTTAAAAACAATGTTAAGGAAAAAAGTCAAACTTTCCCATCCAGCTGTGAGCATTGACATATGTGTGCAATGAGTTCAGTTTTCTCACTTTGATTCCAAAAAAAATTGAAAAGGATCAATTCTAAAGATACTGCCAAGAAAGTCCAGGTTCCTAATGCTGTTAAAATGGAAATAAGCTAAACTCTGGTGGACGGCTGCAGCTAATATTTCATTCCTAGAATGGCCAAAAATGACCCTGGAAGAGGGGTGGGCCAAGGTCTTAGAAGCAACTCTTAAGACATCACTAAATGCTACTAGAAGTGGCTCAAAGAATTGCACAACTTAGTGGATTTAAATTTCTTTTCACCAGTCGCACCAATGTAATAGTCTCTATATAAGGCTACAAAAACACACATCATGCAAATACACACACACACACGCATGCATGCAGGGACGCACGCAAATACACCGCACACACACACACACACACACACACACACACACACACACAAAGACACACTTCTTTGTCATACCCTCATCTCCTACAAAAGAGTGGGACAACTGTAAAGCTGCAGCTACAGCAACAGTCGGCCATCTCAAATGGAGCTGTTAAAGTAAACGCTGAAACACTGCAATTAATCCAGACCAACGTGAGCAACTCTCTCATGGTCCAGCAAGTGCTAGTCTGAAGGGCTAATACTCCTGGGCTCAGTTTCAATGAATCCACAACATGACGTAATAATGAAATAAGTACAGGGGGGAGATTTTCATCACAGCCGGGGATGGAAAACCTCATTGGACGGTGCCAAAACCATCCCAGCCGCTACGTTGCCGCTAAACTAGAGCGTCTGCTCTAGTGCTACTGTAAACATTCCATAAGGACTGAATCAGCAAGTATCGATCACAGCACAACCGCATGCAATGTAGCCCTTTAAAAAAAAGTTGGTAGCGCACAATGGCAGCTAATGTCTGGAGCTGTCTGATACGTGAGCTTTCACCACTGGAGCCAAGTGCAACGCTGACAGGCAAAGGCTTTCTGCCAAGACTCGTGGCCATGCATCGCATATCCCTGAGAGCCTCGCTAAATGTCTGAAGCCCAGGCAACTCTCCCTACAAACGGGCCTTTCAAGAGATCTCGCTTCGCCCCAACTTCTTTTTTTTTCTTTTTACGTTCCTCTGATTGGCATTACAAAGCACTTTCAGACATTGTGAAGAGCAATGATCTGTATGTTGCTGCCTTGCTCATGCAGAAATGTTGTTCTGTTCAGCCAGGTTTTGGAATAGACCTATTGGCACTTCAGCACACATGGTCCCAGTAGGCCGGACTGGGTGGACCTATTTTATAATCTGCTCTCACGCTCAAATGATGTCATAACAGGGAGTGTGGTGAAAAACCTGTACCAGATCAGGATCGCTCAGCCACTCCCCTGGCAATGGTGTTTCTGGCAGCCATTTTTTATATTTCAGGGCGATTTTAGCAGGAGTTGGGGTCATTATGGTCGACTTGTTACTAACCCCTTGATGGGACAGCGTCTTTATGTCCTCTGCCTCTTTGTCTGTGATGAAATTGTGATAAAGAACCACATACGGCTGCAGGCTTTGAACCTCACGTCTTATTGGCTGCAGCAGTAGTCCAGGATCACCATTGGTGAAATAGTCACAGAACAGTCTTTGGTTTTCATAATGCTTTGGCTGTTGGAAGAGACATTCATCTGAGTTGTGTTACAAAAGAAAAGGCATGTGGGATTATAGAGAAATTGATTACCCTTTACTTTTTCATATGTTTTAATACAAGCACATTAATGAGATTTGGTTTGTAAGTATAGAAATAGCTGATCAATATATACATATAAAAGCAGAATCTTTGGGTAAACTATCTAGTGCCCCTTAATGTAAACTAATCAATTCAATTTTGAAACCTCAATGAAGTTTAGAATTATTCAACCACTTGAGTCAATTGTTATTTTTCATAAGGCTACAATACACTGATATAATATACCACTCAGGGCTGCATAACACATTCAAAAGTAATACCCAGAATTCTCATGCAACTCGATCAAAGGATCTTGGGTTGAGCCCTGTGTTTGGCACACATTACAGTGAGGCACAGATTCCCTCTCATGTCTGACCAATGGATTGAAAGGTTTACACAAAGAACCTCAGGGAGTCAAAAGTAAATTAACAACGCATGAAAAATGGGATTCAGGGGTATTTCCCTTCAAGGCTTCAGCCAAGGTTCTGTATGCTTTTTGAAGAATAAAAATGTCTTTGTCCAACATTTGTTTGATATTACACAGGCCATTACCATATTCTAGTTCTCCTGAACTATTCCTATTTCCTGTGGGTGTCGCCCCGCTAAAGAGTCATTGAGTGATGAACGCTGTACCTGCGAGCCTCGTGTCTGGCAGAGCCGCTCGTAAGTGTTCCTGGTTCGCAGAGCAGTGGAGTTCGGCCTCCTCATTCCAACACTCTGGCTGATGGGCAGGGATGTGCTCTGGACAAGCAGCGTCTCATATTTCTCCACATTCTGCAGAACGCGTCCATTCATTGGATCTAGCGGGAAAGTAAATAGATCAAATCTGCTTGACAGCACCCGGTCCGCACGGGGCACGCTTATTTTTTCCCCATTGCAGGCGGTTACGAGGAGTGTAGTTAAAAACTGCTTGACTCAATTGAAGGTTAAAGTTGATATCTATTTTTTTTATGTTAATGGTTGGGAGCATTTCGAATGTACATTGAAAGGAAAAATACCACGGTGGAGCAACTCCTGAGACAGACTCAGCGCGTAGGACACGTTTCCCTCCTGAAAGAAAGCCAACAAACACACAAAACAAACACAATGAGATGACCGGTGTGCTTTCCAGCCTCCCCCACACTCTACCAGGAGTGTTTGTGTTTTGCAAACGACGCTGCGAGAGACTTGTTTTTTTTACGAGCTGACTTTAAAGTGTGAGAAGGCCAGATGGTCCAAGGCGTCCTCCAGTGAGCCTTGGTTCTCCGGCCTCCACGCCCCTCCGGAACCCCTGTAGAGACGCACCGACTCCTCCAGCCACGGCACCGAGTGGTAGAAGTCTCCCTGTTCGTAGGCCACCTGCATGAAGGTAAACACTTAACATCCCTCCGGAGCTGCACTGCAAAATGAAGGGACCCACTGTGTGGTTTGCAGCAGTTACACGACCCATACGAATGCTCCGATTTGAGAGACTTTGTTTACGTACAAGTCCGTGAGGCACGGAGAGGTGATAGGTGGACAACCCAATTGTGGTAAGGAGAGACTCCTAGCCTCCTAGCAGAGGCTTGTGCTTCAATTAAGTTTGCACTTGGATGTAAAATAGAACAGGGCACCAGGACAGGCCACCAGGACAGGTCACAACAGTGTTTCAAACAACAACCTGTTATTTTCACCCTGGCTCCAGCAGCAGATAAACAACTTGTTTAAAAGTGCCTAACAACTCTTTCATTTCCCAGGACTGTTTTGCTGTGTACAATGCTCATTTTCTCCCCATAAGAAAGACAAGAATAAGAGGAAAACCTTGGCTGGTATAATTATCCCTAAAACAAACCCTTCTCCTTTGAAAGAGTAGACTAACGGCAAAATAAATGCAGTTTCTGCAAACCATACAGAGAACAACCGTCAATTGAACACCAGTTTACAGACGCTGGGAGATAAACTCTGTCCTAGCAAAGTAAGGACAAATGCCACTGTTTTGACTTTATTCTTTTTGACTTGTTCCGAGTGAGCTAATGTCTTTTCCATACCGTTTGGACGCTTCACCCACGCAGTGCCCTGCCCTTGCACATCATCGCTTCCAATAAACAATGGGATTCACAGTGGGAATACTCAAGGCTAGGCACAAATGTTTCAGCAGTGCCTTCATCATGAAGCAAGTTTAGGCTATTATTACAAGAATTATGGAGCAACACAGACAGAAGAAACTCTCTCTGAGGTCCAACCCACTGACAGATCTAAAGGGAAAATATTTCATTGTATTACTGTATGGGACATATAAGAACATAATCATTGAGGTGAACCTCAACATCTGAAATCACTCACACCCTGAATGCAGCACACAGAGAAACGGCAGTGTTGAATACTGGATGGGCAGAGATAGCCCTGGTACCTTTCCAACCAGGAAGCAGTCGTCGCCAGAGAGAGGGACGGAGACCGCGGGCCGGTAGATGTCAACAGGGTCACCCCGAGCAGCTCTCTGAAAGCGACCTCGGGCCAGGCTCCCCACCTGGAGAGCGTACACATCCTGGAGCCGCATCAGCGCCTTAGCAGCGCCCTGGAGGTCCTCCAGTTTGGGCAGGCTGGCCTCCACCGCCTTGAAACCAGACCTCAGGGCTGGGGAGAAGGAGAGCCACAGGGGTGATTGGGGGAGCTTTGTGTTGAGAGGAGAGGAGCGGTGGGGGGTGGTGGATCTCCTCATATACCAGCACCAGATGTTTTCTGGTGCTGGAATTCTAAGGCCATGTGAAATGTGAGGCCACAAAAGAATGAATGGCAGATTGGCCTTCTAGGATGATGGCAAATGACACATGCTGTCAGTAATGAGTGCTAATGCTATTGCTACCTGGTCTGAGCTTAACTGACTCTGTGTGCTGATTGAACCAACCTTGTGTATTCTCTGAGGCTTCATTGCTGTAGACCAGGTTCAACCACTCAGACTGTAAGCGCTTGATCAGAGTGAATGCGATAAGGGGGTTAGCCATGGCTGTAGTGGATCCATTGTAAACGCCGTTGTGCAGGTCCGACACCCTAGCGTGAAATCTTTTAACAAAGAAAGGAGCTGTTTGAGAAACAATGGTGGTGAATGTAGGAACTACATACACGTAATACAAATGTCATCGAAAGCTTGTGTGAACACCTTAAAGATGTTCACAGAGGTGATGCCACCAGTTTCTTAACCCACTTATCATGTGGAGTCTTTACCAGCTGTCATCACGGTAAAGCAGGAAGAAACAATCCACAGGGCACCATACCATTGCAGGATCACGCAAACACACATCTCACACTGTCCCTCTAAGGCAGAGATCTTCAACAGGGGGTCCGTGACCCCTAGAGGGTCCGCTTTTATTTCTTCCAAAAATTAAATGTACTTTGTGAAATGTATGTATACAATCCTAGGCCATTGTGGTACTTTTATACATAGCACTATAGGCCGCATTACACGTTATAATTGGCCCGGTTTAATAAGCAACACAATGTAATAAGGGGTCCCTCCAACGTGTCAGTATAAGCCAAGAGGTCCTTGGCCAAAAAAACGTTGAAGACCTCTGCTCTAAGAGAAATGTTGGCTCTTACATTGGCCTCATGATTGGCAGGAAACCAGACAATCGGCAGGAAATTGACACCAACATGGGAAGAACTATAGGACATGACCTGGGATATGAACCAGAACTTAAGAATCGTATTGTTTATAATTCGTGTTTATTGCTTAATATCTAGTCAATAAAGAGACTTCCAAAATAAACACATTAAGTCGATATTCTACGATGCATTATATTTTCTAATACATGTTTCAATATATTGTTATAAAGAAATCTAGATTAACAACACAATTTTCCAAGCGAATAAAGTCCTTTGAGAGAGAGATGCGCGAGGGAGGGAGTGAGTGAGTGTGAGAGCGAGAGCGAGAGAGAGCAAGAGAGAGGGAGATTAATCAGATTAATTAGTCTAGCTGGAAATAAAGGCATCTAATGTCAGTCACACTCACCGTTTAATGTCCTCAAGTCTTTCCAATTCGTGGTCAATGTAGGTTCCTAGAGAATGTATCAGTTTCCGCTCAATAATGATTGCCTCTTTTACGTTCAGTAGCGAAGTGTATATTTCACCAACAGACATACAAATATGAGACGAAGTAATGACGCCAAAGTAAATCCATTTAAGAAAAAGCATCTTGCAAAATGTATTTCCAATGCTAAGTCTCTCCAGTCATTTGCTCACGTGGATAAGCGTAGCGCGCCCTCGGTGACTAGTTGAAGAGAACTCTTTCGGTGGCCTCTACCCCGCACGCTCTGGTGAGAGCAAGGTTCCCCACTGTGCTATAGGCTAGGGTCAGCTTTCATTGCCGATAGGTAGAAATTAAGGTTTAGTGAGAAAGATAACTTGTCAAATTTGTTATTGTTGTACATATTGTTATATGTACGCGGCCGTAACCAAAGTCATAATATATTTGCATTAGACACTTTATTAACTAAAGTTTATAGTTTATTCCTCAGCTAAAATATATTTGTAAATATTCCTAGAGTCACATATGTCTTAATAAAAGGTTATAATGATCAATGCTTATTTTAATATATGCATTTTGTTTTGCTAGACTACATTCTATGAGGGAAACTGTGTGACAGTGACACCCATCGGTAGTTTCCCGGTACCACAACTCAGTTTCTGTTGATCACGGAATAACTGGGAGCTGTTGTACAAAATTGAGAGAGTAAATGATAGTAAATACAAAGATACATTTACTTCTTTAATTTAAATGTGGATTCATTTTTGTATAAATGTACAAAGATTGTAAAAGAAAGTCATATAAACACAGCATCATGTGGATATGCATTGAGAATCATTATATTAATCTTCAAATTAGCCCTTGACAAAAATAAACCTTATCTATTATGGCATGAATGCTATCTCACAATTTTACATTTCTCAAATTATCCTATTTTATTGTCTTTCAAATGTAGTGCCAAGGCACTCTGAATGCCCTTTCTGTTTGAAGGGTACTATATAAATAAACTTAACTTGATTTGCATACAATTTGTATAGAATATCTAAGCCTCTTGCACAGTTGTCATTTCAAATTGATCCTGACCATGGCTCTGTACTCCTACAGTCAACAGATAGGTAAAAAACCTATGGAGTCCGAAGCCATCCACTTGTCAACCATTACAGTCTATAAGTCTATGAAGTCTATAAAAGCCTATCTTATCTAATGGGTTTATTATGTGGCTGTCAATCTACCAAAGAAACTGTAAATATGCTACAATTATGAATTATGACAATGGCTTCACCAAGTCACGGGTGCTGAGACTACGAGAGAAGCACAGAGCAGCTTTTCTCATGTGGTCTCTCAGGCTCTTGTCCCGCAAGCCGTAGATGAGTGGGCTGAGGAAACGCGGTATGAGGACAAAACAGAAGTAGTTAAAGAAGTAGATGTCATCGGGAAACCAGTTGGCGTGGAGCACAAAGAGCTGTTCGGAGATGGGATTGGTGAAGGCCAAGAGGCAGAGCAGCAGCTGAAAGCCGTGGAGCAGCACGGTGTGCATGGCTTTGTTCACAGAGGCCTTGTCCTGCCTCATCTTCTTGGTCTCCAGGAGGATCCTTATGTAGGTGTAGAGGATCATGAGCGCCACCGCCCCAAAGAAAACCCCATTCAGGGAGACCTTGAACAAAGTCTGGACAGGAGACGAGTTGAGCACCACTGTGCTGCAATAGACGGGCGTGGAGAGGATGTTCACGCCGGGACGAGTCCCCGCTATGGAGAAGTCCACCGTGGGGAGGACACAGCTGATGAGCCACAGGCACAGCAGGATGAGCCAGATGCGGTCGGAGCGCCACGCAGGTGGGCACTGCAGTGGGTACATGATGGCCACGTAGCGCTCCAGTGACATGGTAGCTAGGATGAGAGGGGTGTTGAGGAAGGTAGCAGTGGAGAAGAACAGCAGGGGGGCACAGAAGACAATGGGGAACCTCGAGCGGCCCATGGCCAGCAGAAAGAGCAGCACAGAGGACAACATTACTAGGGTGTCGTTGATGAGCATGAAGGCAAACAAGATGTAGCGAGTGCTGTCCATGAAGTGCCGGTTAGATGCGAAGATGTAGAGCATGAGCACGATGCAGAAGAGGAAGATAGAGAAGAAGGGAACCAGCACACACACCTTGATGATAGGAAAAGTGGGGTAAGATGTTGAATTGCATGAGAGTCCAGTCTGCATGTTGAATTGGGAACGGGAAAGAAAACCTAAAAAAGTACAAAGAAATGTATTAATATTCACACCGTCTAGTTTCAATAATATATTTCAAAAATCCTTGATTTAACTAAAATATATGTGCAACGGCTCAATATGAAAAACGAAAATAGGTAAAGGGTTAAAAATATAGAAACTTAGTAAATTAATTTCTTCATTGTACAGCTACAAACTGCCTCCATATAAATTATAAGTAAATGCAGAGCTCTTACTTGAGTTGGTGCTCCTCATTTCACAGAGAAATTACAAAATGATCGTGTTTTATTCATCTTGGCTATAAATTAATGATCTTACTTCTATAGGATCCTTGTTTTTGATGGATGGGATTTGTAGTTCTTTACTCCCATGTGTAGTGAAGGGCAGTTCAGAAAGAGCTCACACTCCCCCAGGAGAATAGGGGTTGATTTTGAAAAATCTGTTTCAATTTCCTCACACAAACAGACCCTGGTGGTGCGAAAATGGTAGTAGAATAGAGGGGGTTTGAAGTTCTCGAGGCCTGGTAGCAGTTTCAGGGACAGAAGATGGTTAAGGCTGGTGCCTGATAGCACAGGCAAAGGATTCATGAGGATAGTTAAAACAACTTTTACTGAAAACCATGTGTAGGGACGCAAAATCTACTGGGAGCTACCCCAGAACGGTCAACAGGGGTGGAAACAGCCAGAGATTATGAGCCGATCGGAAGCGGTGGCTCATCATCACAGGAATCACAGGAGAGCCTATGAGAATTATTAAGAGCCCACTTTTCTCTGTCATTTGTCATTAACTGGCCATAGGGCAGCAAGCAAGAAGATGGACGAATCCCCGAAGGTAGATCCATCAACCCTGAACTGAAGGTTTGTTCTGGCACTTATTTGGAGCCCTCGTCTATGGTGGATCCTCTAAGATGGGGTTCAGCACAAAGGCTTACAAGCACCCCTGGAAAATCAAGTAAATTGTGCATCAAACCTCCTTCCATACTGCATGGGATTAAGATGTAGGCCCAGCATTCTGGACCTCATCAAAAGGCGCAGAACCAATGGACAAACCTGAGGCAGATTCGACAGCCGAACGCCGTGAATGGTTCCGATAAGATCAAGGTCAACTAGCTACTAAACTTTATGCTAAACTATATGACTGAATGAATAACAGAATGAGACTTGTTAATAGTTAAGAGATAACCTATCAAAAATATGATAAAGAACAGAAATTATTGATAGAACATAATATTCACTAATATTAATTAACTGAGAGCTTACTCTCTGGATGAGCAGGCCAAGTAAAGGAGCATAGACCTTGTTTTACTGTTAAGTTGTAGTTTTAAAATAGAATATAGGTAACATAGGATGTATATTAAATGTAATGAAATGTAGACAACATTGTTTTAATCTACACAATTTGATCATTATGTATTTGTAATGCAAAGGTTATATTTATATGGGAAAATAATGTTGAAGTTGGAAAACTTTAGACCCAACAACAGACTGAGGTGACGTCTCCCTAGTAATAATTATTTGCACACTTAGTTCCCACTAATAGATCCTGTAAGTGAGTTCTCAATATGGGAACAATGTTTTGTACAGCTTTATCCCTCATTGGGCAATTAGTTATTTTGCCCAAATGAACACAAGGCATCATTAAGTGCTTCAACTGGGACTCATTATAACCTTAGAGCTCATGCTATACTGTTAGCCTCATTAGCTAATACAAATGAGGGTTGATAACATCAGATTCCCGTTTAAAGTTAAAAACAAGAAGAAATCATTTATATTTCATAAACCTCGGTGATACAAAGTAGAAAGAAGACAAGAGAAAGACATTTTTTTTATTACATTTATATTCATGCATCAAAAACTCATACATAGTTTGCATCTGGCTGTAAGTGCACGGTATAAACATGAATACTACTACATTGAATCTGAATAATTTAACTACACAAGTAAACAATACTAATGCCAATAACAACTAATTGCAAACAGCAAAAAAAAAAAATCTAAATTTAGATAGCCAATGAGATGCATTGGTAGCAGCTTGGATGACGACATCGGACTGATGGTTCTTGCTTCTCAGTTCATTGGGTTACTTTGTACTTAAATATCACCATGCATGGTGTACTCTCAGGACACTAGGTGTTCTGAGAAAAAGGGCAAGTCTTGGGTTACATTCTTTCCTGGAACTCTGTTGCTTTTGTGGAATATCCTGAGCCACGACATCATCCGGGCACTCCAACATGTGACTTCAAGTGGAGTGTCTCGCAAACATCTTGATTTTTCCTCAATTTACAATTTGAGTCCATGATCAAAAAGGAAGTTTAGGTAATGGTTCATGAATGGATTTTTGCATACAAAAGCTACTTATATATATATATATACATTATAGACATATATGTTTACATGGCTTACAACAACTCAACACAATCTAATGGTGCTCCTTTTTCAATTCGAAAGATAAACAACAAGGTCATCGTGGTTCAGGTTCTGATAGCATTTTTTCTGTACCTCAACTGTCTGCTCCTGACAAGCTTTTTCAAGAAGGAGGTCTTTCGCAGAAGCATGCGCTACATCTTATTTGCCTATACCCTGATGTCAGACTGCCTGTACCTTTTGCTCACCAATGTTCTGCTAATTCTGGCCTTTTTTCAATATTTAATTGAAATTCACATCTGTATTCTCATCATCACAGTGGTGTCTGTGTGCACATTTGTCTTCCCTTTAACACTGACATTGATGACTCTGGAGTGTTATGTGGCCATCTGCATGCCAATGCAGCACGGGGCCTTATGCACTCCACACAACACTCTGCACTGCATTCTGATAATCACCACTATCAGCTCCTTACCAATCAGCATCTTTCTCTCAACCTACTGGGCCACCATGCCAGCCATCAACATGGGGGATAGGGTGTGCACAATTGAAATGCTCATGATTCACAGATGGAACAGACATCTCGTATCAGCTGTTAATCAGATATACTTTGCAATCATGCTTGTCATCATTGTGTTGTGTTATGTTCAAATCACAAAAGCAGCAAGAAAAGCATCAGGAGAGACTAAGAAATCCTCAGGGAAGGGACTCAGAACGGTACTTCTTCATGGTTTTCAGCTCATTCTCTGCCTTACTCGGCTGTGGTGCCCTTTTGTTGAAGCTGCCATTATGCAGATTGATCTTCTTTTATTCATTAATGTAAGATACTCCAATTACATAATGTTTACTCTGGCCCCGAGATGTCTAAGTTCCATTATTTATGGCCTGAGGGACAGAAAGTTATTTCTAATCTTGAAATACTATGCTGTCTTTGGCTTGTTTTACAAATCACCTCCTGTATTGGCTGATTGAAAAAAATAATAAGAAAAAACAAATGCAGCAAAAACGTGCTGCCTGAATGTTTAAATGTCAAACAGCATTTCTTAAACTAAGAGCCATATGTTCCTGAACTGTTACTGGTGTGGGAACTTAGGATCAGAAACAACTATTGGATTTCAGATTGGTATCTTTTAGGGCAGTGTTTCTCAAATGGGGTACACGTATCCCTAGGGGTAATTTAAATGATTGCATGGGGTACTAGGTGAATGTACAAAAATCGAAAATGAAATACCACTTTAATAGAATCATGTTAATCTCAATATTTACATGCAAGTTCGGTAAATCTTACTAATGAAGGACAGCAATCATAAGTGAAGCACAATTATACTTGTACTCTAACTGTAAGTATTCACAATAACAGTTTTACGTTCATGTTTATAAATAACATGCACATACATTTCCCTCCTTTAAATGTTTTGTGCTGGTAGAGGGGTACTATGCTGATAAACATATCTTAGAGAGAATACATTAGGGTTTTATGGTACAGTATATATATATACAGTAACTTTTCCATACCAATAAAATACAGCTTTATTCAAGTTATTTTAAAATATTTCCTTCGGACTGTCCATTAAATGTTTGGCCATAGCATCTACAGTACTTGGCTGCAGGTAAACTAATCATTGCTGAGCTGGGCAGTGTTTGTTTTGCAGTGTTCGGCCCTATGCAGTCCTGATTACTGACATGGGACTTGGGCAAAGACCAGAGGCCCTGGTGAGCTTCTCAGACAGTGAAGCTGTTGACCAACCAAAAGGTGAAGTTTGGTTGCATAATTAAGGGCCACGTTGGGGGCCTGATTTAAAAAATCTGCCAGCCTGTTAGTTACTAAGCAGGGGAACCCTGGCACAACAATACATGTGGATCACCCAAAATATATCCCTCTAACACATTACAACCAAGTCATTCACAAGATTATATACACAACAGGGCTAGGGAGAGAGGTGACTGTGTGTGTATTGTGTATGTCTGTGTGTGTATGTGTGTGCGTGTTTGTGTGTGTGTGTGTGTGTGTGTGTGTGTGCACGTGTGCGTGTGTGTGTGTGTGTGTGTGTGTGTGTGTGTGTGTGTGTGTGTGTGTGTGTGTGTGTGTGTGTGTGTG
>JAOPJO010000054.1:7999444-8010838 GCA_027123675.1 Molva macrophthalma | reverse complement strand
ATATACATATACATACACTATACACATATATGTTAACATGGCTTATAACAACTCAACACAATCCAATGGTGCTCCTTTTTCATTGCGAAAGACGAATTACATTTTCATAGTGGTACAGGTTCTGATAGCATTTTTTCTGTATCTCAACTGTATGCTCCTCACAACCTTTTTCAAGAAGGCGGTCTTTCGCCGAAGCATGCGCTACATCTTCTTCGCCTATACCCTGACTTCGGACTGCCTGTACCTATTGGTGACCAACGTTCTGCTAATCATGTCGCTCTTTAATATTTTCATGCAAATTTGGCTCTGTGTTCTCCTCCTCATAGTGGTGTCGGTGTATACTTTTGTCTTTCTTTTAACACTGACAGTGATGACTCTGGAGCGTTATGTGGCCATCTGCATGCCAATGCAGCACGTGACCTTATGCACCCCGCGCAACGCTCTGCACTGCATTCTGATAATCAACACTATCAGCTCCTTACCAATCAGCATCTCTCTCTCGATCTACTTTGCCTCAGTGCCTCTCAGTATCTACATGGAGGATAGGGTGTGCTCGATGGAAATGCTCATCATTCACAGATGGCAGAGTCATTACTGGTCAGCCATAACTCAGTTATACTTTGTCATCATGTTTGTCATTGTTTTGTTCTGTTATGTTCAAATCACAAAAGCAGCCAAGAGAGCATCAGGAGAGACTAAGAAATCCTCAGGGAAGGGACTCAGAACGGTACTTCTTCATGGTTTTCAGCTCATTCTCTGCCTTACTCGGCTGTGGTGCCCTTTTGTTGAAGCTGCCATTATGCAGCATGATATTCTTTTATACAGCAATGTGAGATACGCCAATTACATAATATTTACTCTTGCCCCAAGATGTCTAAGTTCCCTTGTTTATGGCCTCAGGGACCAAAGGTTTCTTCTAATGTTGAAATACTATGCTGTCTTTGGCTTGTGGTACAATTCACCTCCTGTATTGGCTGATTGAAAGAATGAAGTAGAAAAAATAAATACAACAAAAACGTGCTGCCTGAATGTTTAAATGTCAAACAGCATTTCTTAAACTAAGAGCCATATGTTCCTGAACTGTTACTGGTGTAGGAACTTATGATCAGAAACAACCATTGGATTTCAGATTGGTATCTTTTATGGCAGTGTTTCTCAAAAGGGGTTACACGTATCCATAATAGTCCAGTCATTTTAAGCCAAAATAGGGGTCAACGTTGAACAAATTGCAACAGAAGCAAACTCAACTTATTTTGTATCCTCAATATGTCCTGAGTAAGGGAAAAAAGCCCAGAAGAATCCCATTAGGGGAAAGTTCAGAAAAATACCTAAATAGCCTATTCATACACCTATTCATTCTTTTTCTCATGTGAATAGGCTAAAATTGTAATTTTAAAACTTTTAGATATAACCATGAAAACGACTGAGTTGATTACTTACATTAAGACAAACAAAAAATGTATTACACGTTTGTTTTAATTGTTTTGGTAACATGAGCAAACGGTGCATAATAATGTATGCGCTAATTTGCATAAATACCACATATCTACACATTAGATATAGCCAGATGAAAATGTCTTGTAGAATCTTGTTGATATCTTAGAGTAACAGACAGAGGTAAACAAATCACCATAGTCACCAAGTCACCATAAGGGGCAGAGATTCAGTCAATCATTCAACTGTCAACTGTCAACTCAACTGTCAATCAACTGTCACTAAGCTGTCACTCAGGTAAGAAAGATTTCCTTTTGTTGTGACAATATCAATATCTCCTGCATGGGGGTTCATAAAGTGTATTTTATCTTACAGATGGACTTTGTCCTATGGAGTGGGGATGGCACAAGTGTGGCGAGGGATTTGTGCCAATTAAGACAACCCTACCTCCTGCTCCTGAGACGCTCATGAAGGTCATAAGGTGCAGCTGCCAGTCTGACTGCAGCACCCTGAGATGCAGTTGTAAGAAAACAATATAGAGTGCACCCCGGCCTGTGGACACTGCAGGGAGCTGCACAAACTCAATGATGGCCTGTGACGAGAATGAAGATGAGATTCTCTAGGTGCATTGTGTATGTAATTTGATTGTTTGATACAGCCACTTTTTATTTAAGCTACCT
The DNA here is from genome assembly GCA_027123675.1 of Molva macrophthalma. Classification (NCBI taxonomy): domain Eukaryota; kingdom Metazoa; phylum Chordata; class Actinopteri; order Gadiformes; family Lotidae; genus Molva; species Molva macrophthalma. The sequence goes on along the minus strand of JAOPJO010000054.1, from coordinate 8,008,724 downwards.
TTTGTCTTCTGCATTCTCCTTAACCTTGTCTCATGTCCTTGTTCTTCCCTCAGACTCATCCCCAAGAAACAGTCCCACGGACCCAGCCCCAAACCCCATCTCTGCAATATTAATTAATAAAGGCTGGTTTAAAGTACTTCTTCCTGCCTCTATTTATTAATGCTCATGGGTAGCCTACATGGGTTCCATTCAGACCTTAACATTAAGTATTTTACTGTTATATGTCAACAAGATTCAACAAGACATTTTCACCTGGCTATAACCAATGTTTAGATCCGTTGTGGTATTAATGCAAATTAGCACATACGTAATTAGATTATGCCCCGTTTGCCCATGTTAACAAACAATTAAAAAAACCTTGTAATACATTTTTTGTTTGTCTTGATGTAAGTAATCAACTCAGTAATTTTCATGGTCATATCTGAAGGTTCATTTGTTTTCCCTATTGGCGTGAGAAAAATAATGAATAGGCGTATGAATAGGGTATATTCGGTTCTTTTTCGAAACTTTCCCCTATTAGGATTCTTCTGGGCTTTTTTTTCCTTACTCAGGGTAAGGAAATCCTCTTATTGAGGATACAAAATCAGTTGAGTTTGCTTCTGTTGCAATTTGTTTTTCATAAAATGCCTGGACTATAAGGGGACTTTGAAGGATTGCATGGGGTACTAGGAAAATGTAAAATATGTGTCTGAATTTGAATACCACTTTAATGTTAATATGAATACTTACATATCATTTGGTAAATCTTACTAATAAAAGACAGCAATCATAAGTGAAGCACAATTCAACATGTACTCTAACTGTTAATATTCACACTGTTTTATGTTCATGTTTATAAATAGCATGCAGATACATTTCCCTCACCTAAATGTTTTGTGATGGCAAAGGGGTACATTAGGGTTTTATGGTACGGTATAAATATACGGTAACCTTTTCATACCAATACATAACAGCTTGATATACCTTTTTTTTATATATATTTGGGCTGCCCTGACTGTCCATTAAATGTTTGGCCATAGCATCTACAGTACAGGCTGCAGGCAAACTAATCATTGCTGAGATGGGCAGTTTTTGGCCCCAGGGATGTAGCACAAAACTCTGGGCCCTATACAAAAGCAGTCTCTGTGGGCCCCCTTCCTCTCTTGATCCATGTAGCTCACGCATCTTTAAAAAAGAAAATATATACAAATAATTGGGGAAACACATGGATCTGTAGTGGTTATTAGGGTAGTCACTAATGAACTGTTCATACCACGTTTAAACAAGTAATAATAATCTGATATGTGTATGTGTGTGTGTGTGTGTAAGTCGGCACAGTTTGAAATCTCCCCACATTTCAACCCTCCTTTCTCAACATACTGCAGCCTACAATTACTTTACCATGGTCAAGGAAGTTTGCTTGGAGTATCATGCTTAAGAGAACATTATTATTTTCCTGCTTATTTAAGATCCTTTCAGTTAAAAGTGCTACAAATGATTGCTTGGAATAACTTTTAGTTGCCACTATGAGCTCACCTTGTCTCACATCCTTAGTAACATCAGAAGATGAAGAGGGACCTGCCACTGCTCCACTCTCTGTGCCTGTTTCTGAAACTAAGGGCCATGTGTTTCAAGATGTTAAGCTTTGCTAGGTATTTAATGTATTTGATAGATATGTCATGACATTGTAGGTATAATGCTGATTAATTTATGATATTGATTAATTCATGTTATACAATGCAATTATGCTTCAAGCTAGATTCCTTGCTGACTGCCTTCAATCTAAAACTGCTGATATTAGCTTAAACCATTTTAAAACCATGGTTCTTAAACCATTCTTTAACTGTTGTGCTCACCTTTCTTTTGAAAGAAATCAGTTGTTCTCCCTCAGCTTGCTGTTTTTCTCTTTCCTTTTCTTTTTTTGTCACCTAGCTTAGCTGCCTTACTGTTTTGGGGAATCTTAACTAAACCTTTTTACGCCTTCTGTAAGGGGTGACAGTGAGCCTCCACAAGTTTTTTTTGATATACAAAGTTCAGTCACTCAAACGTTGTATTGTATGTATGTGCTGACATATGACTTGGGCAAACACCAGAGGCCCTGGTGACCAACCAAAAGGTGAAGTTAGATTGTACAATTAAGGGCCAATTGGGGTAGCCTGGAGACCATCCTGATCAGGTGACCTCACATTCTGTTTTGCTACACTGTTCGGTCTGAGCCTCTAACCCCCAAATCGATTACTAGAAATGACAATGTAATTGGGGCCAATGAGGGACTGTGTCGTAGTTGATTATGGAAACGTGCCAATCAGGGACTGCGTCATAGTTGATGACCTAAAATACAGGCTGCCGCTGGAAAAGCAGTAATGGTGTCTCCCAAAGCAACGAGCGGTAACGTAACATTAGTAGAGTAAACACAGCCATAAGTGCCGTTATTGCATGACTAGACTGAATAACAAGTGTTATAACAAGAACAAAAGTATGCACTCAAGGAGTTGCTCAGCGAAACTATGTTTTCACCGTTCCTCTTTATCCGGTGTATCCACTGAACAGCGCACTGTGATAGCGTCACATGTTTTATTACACTGATTGGTTGAAGGAAGTTTGTTTCTCAAGGCAAGTAATCCCGCCCATTGAGATCGATGTGGGCAGCTGGAGGTCCAGACTGATCCGTGTAGCGTAACAGAATGTGAGGTCACGTGATCAGGATGGTCTCCAGGCTATGATTGGGGAGCCTGACATAAGAAATCTGCCAGTCTGTTAGTTACTAAGCAGAGGACCCTCTGCACAATGATACATGGGATCACCCAAAATATATCCCTGTAGTACATTACAACCAAGTCATTCACAAGATTCCATACAAAACACAACAGGACTAGGGCAAGAGGTGACTGGGTGTGTATTTTTTAAGCCATTGTGAGCATGTCTGTTTATTTGATTGCGTATGTGTGTGTTTGCACATGTGTGTGTGTGTGTGCGCACACACATGTGCGTGCTGTGTGTGTGCTCTTGATTGGTGTTCCTGTTAACATGTACCAACAAAGAAATTAAAAACAACATAAATCAATCTAAACAGTAAAATGTGTCGTTATTAAATAAAGATTTAGATATAATTAATATATTATAATATACAAATATATAGAGAAAAGAACCGCTAATCCTTTTCCGGCACTCAGTTGTGTTTGTTGATCAATTAAACAGCAGTGCGACAGTGTTGCAATATGTATGGCATTATGCACAGTCTGATAATACATGTCCAGATCACAGCCACGTATGAACAGTGGCAATAGAGGCTGTTAGCGTTGTTGAACTTAAAGGTAGGGTAGACAATTTGGAGAAATCAGCCAGAGTAAGGTAGATTATGAAACTATCCAACCGAAAAAATCTGAACCCTCCCTTCAGGCCTCCATCCAAAGCCACTCGCCCAAAACACATGACTGGCTCGCTAGCTTCCGCAATAGGTCTACCTAGCCTTCTGGAAGACTCCGGATATGTGCGCAGGTAGCTGGGTAGTTAGGTAGCCAGACACAGATACACAGATACCAGATTATTATATGTATTTTTTGGATTTATTGATAGCTGTCGGGATATAGAGAATTTCAACAAAAGAAAATCTAAAATACATTGATTACCCTTCTTTAAACACCAATATGAGATTTGTTATATTCCTACTGCGCCAGATTTATTTCATATGTCGTGAGCGTAATATAACATGCTCCGAGCAAATTATATTATTTCCCGCAAGCAGATATGAACTCATCGTGCATTACCGGGTATCCAAAAATATCTAGGAATCACATTTTTTGTTCAAATCATGTTTGTGCAAAGGTAATTTTTTTCTTATGTGAAAAGTATAAATGGTTGAGGTAAAGTGTTTGAAAACTTCAGACCAACAACATATTAGTAGTTGTTAAAGTTGTTAAAGACTGAGGTGACATCTCCCTAGAGATGATTATTTGCGCACTTAGGTCCCACTAATAGATCCTGTGAGTGAGTTCTCAATATGGGAACAATGTTTTGTACAGCATTATCCCACATTGGGTTTTTTGTTTTATTGTTGTCATAGTTATGGAAAAACATTGGATACACACAAGGCAGAATGTCATCAGTAAGTGCTTCATCTGGGACTCATTATAACCTCAGTGATCATGGGAGGTTATTAACCTCTAATTAAAACCCAACCAAATAAAAAGTTATACATGCTTGTGTATGTGTACGTACGTATGTATGTATGTATGTATGTATGTATGTATGTATGTATGTATGTATGTATGTATGTATGTATGTATGTATGTATGTAGAAGACAGTCTGAAAACCTTTAAGAATAGAATGAACTACTGTAGGTAAGTTAGTAAACCCCTGGGTGGGTTCTCCCTTCAGTCGGTTGCTGAGCTGAACAAAGGATCTGAACTCAAGCCTCAACTACTGGCTCTGCTGAAGAGAAAGGCTCCTGGGAAACAGCGGTCACTATGGAGAAGTTCTGGGCCTATCAATGAAACATATGTGAAGGAGGGGGCCCACCTGATTACCCCAAAGAAGAGAATACCCAACCCCACTCAAGACAAGAAAAAAGGGAGAAGTACTTAGAAAGAGGGATTAGAAAGTCCAGTAAAGTCCTAAGAGCTCAACTGACCCACCCATAACAACATCTAAATGTAAATAGCCAATGAAAAGCATTGGTGCCAACTTAGAAGGTATGACGACATTGGACTGTTAGTTCTCCGTTTCTCTCCATTCAGTGGGGCGTATTTATATATCGCCATGTGTGGTGTCATCTCAGATCACTCAGTGTTCTGAAAGGCAAATTGTGTGTCCCTTTGTTTTTCTGGAACTGTGTAGCTTTTCTGGAACCACCTGGGCCACAACTTCCTCCAGGCATTTTAAGTGGACTGTCTCGCTAACGTCTTGTTTTTTACACAATTGACAATTTCAGTCCATGGACATGATCAAAAAGGAAGTTTAGGTAATGGTGCTTGAATTGGTAATTAAACACAAAATATACATATATATGTATATACACTAGCCACTTATATGTTAACATGGCTTATAACAACTCAACACAATCTGGAGGTTTACATTTGTCATTGAAAAGGATCAATTACCAGGTCATAATTGTACAGGTTCTGATTGTCATTTTTCTGTACCTCAACTGTCTGCTCCTAACAACTTTTTTCAAGAAGGACGTTTTTTGCAAAAGCATGCGCTACATCTTCTCTGATGTCAGACTGTGTGTACCTAATGGTGACCGACATTCTGCTACTCTTATCGTTTTATCGAATTGTCATGCAAATTTGGCTCTGTGTTCTCTCCCTAATAGTGGTGACTGCATACACGTTTGTCTTCCCTTTAACACTGACATTGATGACTCTGGAGCGTTATGTGGCCATCTGCATGCCAATGCAGCACAGGACCTTATGCACCCAGCGCAATGCTCTGCACTGCATTCTGATAATCAACGCTATCAGCACCTTACCAATCAGCATCTCTCTCTCAACCTACTGGGCCTCAGTGCCTGTCAGCATGTTCACAGAGGATATGGTGTGCACGGTTGAAATGCTCATCATTCACAGATGGCAGAGTCATTACTGGTCAGCCATAACTCAGTTATACTTTGTCATCATGTTTGTCATTGTTTTGTTCTGTTATGTTCAAATCACAAAAGCAGCCAAGAGAGCATCAGGAGAGACTAAGAAATCCTCAGGGAAGGGACTCAGAACGGTACTTCTTCATGGTTTTCAGCTCATTCTCTGCCTTACTCGGCTGTGGTGCCCTTTTGTTGAAGCTGCTGTCATGCAGATTGATCTACTTTTATTCATTGATGTAAGATACGCCAATTACATCATGTTTACTCTTGCCCCGAGATGTATAAGTTCCCTTGTTTATGGCCTCAGGGACCGAAGGTTATTTGTAATTTTTAAATATTATGCTGGATTTGGTTTGTGTTACAAAGCACCTCCTGATTTGTCAGATTGAAAACAATTGGTTTTAAAGTCCTGAAGAAATTATTGCTGCCTAAATGGATTACTTAATTTTAGGGTAGGGTGAATTTGTTTTGTGCCACCCTTTTTTATATATGCCTACACTTTAAAAAAAAAAAAAAGTATTAATCAGTCATTTTTGAGGATTACTAGATTTAAAAATGTTCATTGGACAGTGGAAAAATCTGACTAGTACATCAAAAATAGCTACATTTATGGCCAATCTCTGTCTATTTAGGCTATTTAGTAGTTACTTTATGAAACTGCCCCATCTACCTACAGTCATTTCCTTTAAGATTGTGGCTTCTCCAAGTAAAAAAACTACAACACAATGTATAAACGTTGAATGAATTTCTGCACATTTACAGTATTAGTCATTTTAGAGAATTGTAATGTTAAAAACATGTCATTGGACAATGGAAAACTAAGCATTGTATGTCAAAATACATGAACAATAGCTATATTTAAACATAATCTCTGTAAATATGGGGTATTAAGCAGTTAAGCATGTTATGTAATTTCCTCTACAGTGATTTCCTATTCAAATATGGGTTTCACTATGTTCAGAACAAGAAACAATGTATAAACATGTAATAAATACCTTCAATGAAACAGAAAGGTCTGTACATTTATGACGTTAAAAATGTTTGTGAATTGTGAATATTTACATTTAGGCCATTTAGCAGATGCTTGTTTCCAGTCCCTTACATTTGTCAGTAGAAAGTGAAACAACAATATATCACTGTCGACACAGTAACGTTGTCAATAGAACAAGTTTCCTGAGATGTCAATAGAACAAGTTTCAAGCACTCATAATTGGTGGTAATAGGTGAACAAATGTGTGACTCTGCTGACAGCAGCAGTGAGCTCATTCCACCACTGCGGCGCCAAAACAGAGAAGAGTTGTGACTTAGCTGAGCGACCTTTGCGGTACTTTGGCGGTACCATTTTTTATTTATTTTTTAAAATATCAATGACACCGGTATGATTACACTGTAAGCGTTGTGTCTAGCAACACAAACATTTATTGTAGTTTTCAAGACTGTCGCGTATGCCCATGCAGTAGAGAAGGAGGGGGCTTCCCAGCGTTACCGGACGGGCGGAGAAGGGAGCTGGTACAAATGTCAAGAATTTTTGCAAAAATACATCCCACGTAATTCATACTGATTGCAAATCTCTATTTACATTATTCAGTTTTCATTTTGTCAAGATGATCAAGAATTCAAGAATCACAAGTAACTTTTGAAAGCAAATCTCTTTACATGTGTTGAGCTGACATTTTATAGGTTTATCAGCAATCCAGTCTTTTCGCATTAAAATGCAAGTATATACGTTTTACAAGTGTACACAAACTAAATAGGGAAATTATAGTACAGTTGAGTACTTTAAATAATCATTTTCTATATCATTTCAGTACATGCTTAACCACACATCACATAAGTCAGAGGTTTTAAAGTAAGGGGGTGTCATTTTAAATAATTTCATTGCATAGTGGTGATGCACATTAAAGGATAAGGATTGTTAGCATGGCCTATGAAAAGAGCAAAACCTACAATGCATTTCAGCTATGGCCCAAATAGCCACAGAAATACCTTATTTAATTATTATTGTTATTATTCTATAATTATTATCTTATTTAATAGATGGATCATAGTTGTTAGTAATAGAAAAGCATTGCAGTTTTTGCCCTTTTCACAGGCATGTTTACAAAAAGTAAAATACAAAATGACACCAGCTTTATCCTTTAAAGTGATATTGAATCTTGGTAGAACTTTGTGTTGTATTGTCCATGCTGTAAGTCCAAAATATTGATCTTCTTCAGCAGATGCTCCTGTGCTCCACAAGTAGGTAACGTTCAATAGCCCTCCATACACATTCATTGCATGGCGAAACTGGAAACTGAGTGGATTCCTATTGCAAACCTTTTTCACCTAAGATTAGCCTACCATTTCCTTTTTACCGTCTGTGTACTGAGTCAGTAATGTCTTTGCTCTAGCAGGGGCATGTCACAATTCAAAAGGTGGCCTAATTTGACATGATTACAGGAGTCTTTGTAACATACACTAGCATAATCTGCATTTTGTTTAAGTGCAAAAGGAGTCATTTTGAGACGTTTTTTGCAATTCAATGAATGTGTATTGGGAGGTTATACTCTGTTCCACACTTGTGAAGCACAGGAGCAGCTGATGAAGACGTTTAGCAATATTTGGACTTATGTCAGTCCACTAAACTCTACAACCCAAACTTCAACAAGTTCAATATCACTTGAAGGGAAGTGGCACGGACCTGATGTTCATAAACCAAAGGTATGAGGCTGTGCCCAGCAATGAGTGCAGGTCGCAGATAAAAAGACAAGGTAATGAAGATGGGATCAGACTGTGCAATTTCAGCAATCTTTGCATTCAGTCACAATATACAATTATCAGGAACAAATAGTTGAGAGTTAGAGTTGGACAAAAGAAAAGGCCGCCTTTAGAACAAGTGACAGGGGCTATGACTGTGATTAAAGGAATGGTTCACCCAACAATTACTGCTAGGGGAGCTTTCTCCCAAACAATTGCAGTAAATGGAGTCAAGCCTTTCAGCTTCAAAAAGGATAACAAATGTCCATAAATGGCATTTGTTGTGTAGTATAATCACTACACAACTTATTAAAAAAAAATTAAAATCGAGTCAATTTGCATTGTATTTACTTCCTTATAACCAAACCTCGTGAGATGAGGTCTCACTGTTGCATAAGCAAACCTCATGCAGCCACAGTGGCCCCACAAGGATCAAATGGATGAATAATAATGGATATTATTGGATAATGGATATATGGATCAAATAATTTTATTTGCGACTCACAGAGCGATGTATGGGAAAAATGTACCGTTCGACAAAGGGCAAAGCAGTGATTTCATCATGACGTGCCAAAGGATAAGTGCCCCAGTAGGCGGAGTTCACTGAATACATCCATCAGACAAGGCCGGGATGTTGGGGACATTAGCAACGCTGTTGAAATCCTATGGCAACCCTGTGGCAACGGTGGCAGTGTTCGTGAGGAGAGACACACTGGCGGGAAAGCCTGAGAGGACTGTAAAAAGGTTAGCAAAATAGTCAAAAATAATTCAAGCCGGAGAAACTACAAAACTAAGTCAAACTATCAACTATTGGAGTTTTAAACCGATAAAAACTACGGTGTCAAACAATACGAAAAAATAAACCACCTCAATAATAAAATGTAGGCTATAATCATTAAGTTGTCCTTGTTCCGTCCTCGGTATGTCTATGGTATACCCTGACGGCCAGCTAAACTCTCTCCCAAACACCAGGACTCTGTAGG
>JAOPJO010000054.1:7918612-7928770 GCA_027123675.1 Molva macrophthalma | reverse complement strand
ACACACACACACACACACACACACACACACACACACACACACACACACACACACACACACACACACACACAGCCACTCAAACGTGTACCCATACGTACGCACACACACGCAAACACACACACATGCGTGCACACCCACGCACACGTCAACCCATATGCACACACAAACGTAAACACACAAACACTCAACTTCCCATCCCCCGTATGTGTTCCTCCAGAGGCCCCTGTGCTGAATGTGTCGGTGGGGCCGGGGGAATCGGACCTCTGGCAGGCCGTGTGTGACTACCAAGCGGAGGGCGTCGAAGCCAACCTCACCTGGGTCCTACCTGCCGGCTCCAAGGGCCAGGTGTCCCTCCGCTCCCAGAACGACGGGCGCACCGTGAGGACCCGGCTCATGTATCGGTTTCCGCTGTCGTCGCACGAAGGGGACGCCCTGACCTGTTTGGTTGAGGATCAGAGCAGAGGGTCAGAGAAGAGGACGGTACACATCCCAAAATACTGTGAGTGTAACGGAGCACGCAGATAAATAATCCATCAGTGTCTTCTAAAGGATGAAGGAGTATTGACTCCAGGGACAGCGTTTGGACTGGACGTTTCTTTTTTGAGTTTGTATTCCTGTGTGACATTTGGACCGACTTGAATCCTATTGGTTCATTTCAATCAGATTGTGTTTTTCACTTTTCTCCAATAGATATCTCCTCTTTGAGGGTGCTAAACCACACTACTCCCATGAAGTTAAGCCACAGTGGTGGCCGATGCATTCTCAGGTTGTCTCTCCAGAAGAATCTGCCCGGCCAGAGAATATTGTTTGAGGTGGAGGGGAATGTACCGACTCACAGCATTACCTGTCAAAGGTGACTGGTTTCTACCTCCCAACATCTGCATCTGTGGACACTGCAGACGCTAAAGAGAGTAGTCACACAAACACACACACACACACACGCATGCACATGCACGCACATGCACGCACGCACATAGCAGTTATCTTTCTTAACTTTTGTCCTTTTTTTGTCCTCATGAATATTTAATCAAATAGGAAACGGTTATATTACATTATATTGATTAGCTATGCAGGAGGGCTCATATTAACCAAAACAGTTTTCAATTATGCGCGTTAGAAGTGACACAAATTGAGATCGCACCTAACGATTAAGGCCATTGATTGTGTTACAGCAGCAACGGCTCATTTGTCCAAATGGAAGGAGACGCGCTGGGCTTCCAATCAGCGGTCAAAGGTCAAGATGAGGGACTTTACACCTGCCTCGCCTCTTTCTATCACCACAAGGCCATACTCCTACTCCGAGTGGAGGTCAGGTCCCAGGAAGACCAGTTAGGTAAGTAACAACTGCCAAATGAGAACACTTCTTGTGTGGGAGAATAAAATGGCCAACCTAACGTTCCCCCGCGTTTTTTCCTGTTCCACGCAGCGAACCTCGTCATCGCCTGCGTTTCCTCTGTCTCAGCCATGATCCTGCTGCTCGCCGTGGCTCTGTGGGTGTTCTGGTGAGTCAAAACGTCACGGTGTCGCCTCTGCAGGTGATCCGTCGGCGGGTCGTTAGTGTGGCCGGTGTTGCGTGACAGCGGAGAGAAACAGGATGCGTGCGTGCGTGCCGTCACCCCCTCACCCCCTTTCCGCAAGTCTCACAGTTACCTAAAAGATCTGAGCGATGTTGGCAAACAGGAACCAGACAGATGCCTCTCTCACCACAGCTTGTTCAGATGGCAGATAGTCACTGTTCCCTTTGTCTCGGTGTGGTGGAAGCAACTGATTTATTTCCCACCGTGGCCCTGCTATTACCCCGCTGTTGCTGAAGAACAGTTGGTATAGTTTAAACAGCACTTTCGATGGGTGCTACTAATGTATTTTTTTAATGGTAGATTTATCGGGGAAATAAACGCATAAATTCCCACATCTGGGAAGGTTGTAACAATAAACAAAGTCGGGATATTCACGGAGTTGGGGAAAATTTGTGCAGCAGAAGTGGGCTGCCATCGCAGTTGGAATGGATTTGAATGTGAATCAAGTCAAATGCCAGATTAGGAAATTCCGCTCTGTGCTTTGTACTCTGCACATTCTCACATGTCATGCTGCGTATATAACTTCTATGAGGACTGTATGGCCAGGCCATCAGCAGACTGAATACAGGCCCACTGTGCATCAGAATAGAGGCGCAGGGGCGGTCTCAATAGGTTCGCTTCTCTGGTCACAACATTTGGTCAAGGTGCCATTGGGGCCAATGGTGCCGTCACCCTCCGATCCCATGGGAGGATGCTGTCCAAATAATTTGGGAAGGTCAGACATGGTCATGTACACACAGAGAAAAACAGGACTCCCCAGGAGTCTATTTTGGGATTTGCGTCAGCTCGCCATTGTTGTTGGCAGTCGTCTTCATCGACGTGACCGGCGTCATGGGTGCATGATGTACGAGCAAAAGTAGGGGTTTTGACATCAGAACGCTCAATGGTGACGGCCGCCGTGGTCACACGGTATTCTCTATCGATATTCCCGTAGATGAACACATGAATATGCAGGTAAACCTAATGAGTGGTTTGCGTTTCTTGCATTGAGACGTAGTGCCACCTATGGGTGATGTTGAACATTACAACAACACACTGAAATCATCGTCATGATCCAGCTTAATATTCTCTTTTCTTTTTTCAGTAAACCAAATCACGGAGCACAGTCTAAGGTAGGACTATACAACTTAGGTCAAATTGAATAACTTTATTTTCGTGTAACTCAATCAAATAGTAAAACAATATTAACCACATTTGTGCATTTTTCTATTTTAGAAACAGGAGTCCGCCGCAGCTCTGACAGCTTTAGTTCAACCCCCACGCAAACCTGAGAAGAGCAAGGCGGTGGTTCGTCGACCAGAAAGCCAACAATATGCCCTTCTGGTTGGCTACTGTATAGTGTCTGACGTCAAGTCCACCGTCTGAACCAGACTGGATGGTCTGAGACGACTGCTCCACACGACTGGAGAGCCCATAGCCAAAGAGAGGTTCTGAACTCGCTTGCAGTACTTACTGTCACACACACACACACACACACGGACAAACTCCTGTTTTCTCTCATATGATTGTGAAGCCTTTGGTCCTGTAAGGATTGTAATTAATTCAGATTTTGTATTATTGAAAATCTTAAACTTCAATGTATCTTTCATAGAATATTCCATGATGACGTTTGCTATATAAAATGATGTCCTGGGATAGAAGATTGTTTTCATTCTTAACGTATCCTCGGAGTAGATTAACAGAAGTGGTGTTATCACGCCCCCTAGTGGTAAATGTAAAACCGTTCTTGAACAGCACCGTAGTAATGCAAATATTCAATATTCAAAGTGTATTGTAATAATGTACTTTGTATATGTATCAACCCCTCTGTATATTAACATTTGATTGATTCATTTCAGAGACAGAAAAGTTGTGTGTATTTCAATTAAATTTGTATTTTAAGAAAACTGTACAAAAAAAAAATTTGTCAAACATTGAATACACAGCAAAATGCTGCCATTTGGATTGAGTTGGACCAGAAAGCTAAATGAAACCATGTAGTGAGTGTACAGATATTTCAAATGGATTCACAGGTCTATCTTTTCTTGTACAAACAGGGCCTCAGCTCAAGACTTGACGACTTCATAGTTTCTGAGACGTCTTTTGTCTTGATAAAGTCAAAGGAGTAGAAGTGACTGTTTTCTGTGTCCTAGATAAAACAAGATAAAACAAAGAGCAATTAGCGAACAACAAATCACGTGTTTCCTCAATATAAGCATGTTTTAGTTTGTTTAATTGATTTTATTTTGCCTTACCTTTAACATCATTTTGAACCCAAGATTTGACAACGTAGTTAGGAAACCGCGAACGTCGTCAAATCTGCTCGCAACTTCCGCTATTTTGAGCACACCCCTTGAATAAAATGAAAACACTTTTAAAGTAACATACATTTAGGGAGCGCCATGTATCATTGTGTTGCATGTGTTGTGCAAAGGACATTTACCCCACGACCAGTACTCGATTAGCTTCCGTTAGAAAATCAATCAGGTTGGTTCCCATGAGAGAGAGGCAGAACACAGCAATGTGCACACTGCCATCTTTAAGAGGGACCTGTAGACGGGGGGGGGGGGAAGCAAAAGCAGTGTTAAATACAGCAGTCCTGGCATCCAGAATACAACAAATCAAACAACAGTGCAGAGGCCGGCCAACAGAGTCACAGGTGTGACAGAACACACTCACGTTAGCCATGTCGCAAACAGTGACCAGCTTGCAGATGGGGGCCAGGTCAAAGCTGTGCACCTTGTTCTTCACGCTAAGGGCAATCTTACAGTCGCCACAGCCGAAGTCAGCCACCACATGAGAGGCCGGTCTGAAATAAACCACAGGATGCTTGACATTGTGTACAGATGAACCAACCAATTCATAAATTAAATCAACAGGTAAAATCAACAGACTAACTTAAAACCTGACTAAAAGGTTAACCATCACAGGGGTTCCCCCATTGTTTTGATGCAGCGACCCAACGTTTCCCGTTTATATTGGTCATCAATACAGAATTATCTTCTTCAGTCTTCAAACATACCAACTATCAAATTAAAGATTTATAAAATGTCTGCTGTGGCTAAACCAACTATCAGGTCAGCATATGACATGCCGACCCGGCCCGCTTCATCCATTCGGTGAACACCGCGCCAACGTACTTCTTGTGAATGTAAGCGATGATGGCGTCCACGGGGTTGGCGGGCCAGCGCCGGACCTGGGCGGTGAAGCCCTTGTGGTAGATCCCGAAGGCCAGCGGGTCCTGGGAGAACATCCGCTTGGCCTCGCCGCTCGACGAGGTGTACAGAACCTCGTTGATGTAGCGGAAGCGGGCCGCCTCCAGGCGCTGCTCCATGCGGGACCGGAGGCTGGCCGAGCGGTCAACGGGCGCCGACGCCCCCTCCTCCTCCCCCTCTTCGTCCTGGTTTTCCGTGGGGCGCTCCGCTTCATCCGGCTGGCTGTGGAGCATCTTCCGCAGCCTCTCTCGTCTGCGTCTCTCCTCTTGGAGCTTGTGCATTTTCTGTCTCTTGCTGCTGGGCATCTCTTGCTGCATGTCGTCTTCCTCCTCCTCCTCTTCCTCCTTGACCTCCGCTGAGGGCTCGTCTGCCTCCTGGTTGGGCTCAAGGTCCGGAGAACCAATCCTCTCTGTTTTCCCATGTCGGTTTTCTTTCACTTTCGTGTTTTTCATGGGTTTCTTGTTTTGTTTGAGTTTTTGTACCTTGGCTGTGTTCGGTTTGCTTTCTGCCGGTTCAGTTAGTTTCCGTTTCAGTGGTTTAGGCTCCTTCTGCTTGGCCTTGTTCTGTGATGTAGTCTTGACTAAAGTAACTTTACGGTTATTGCTGCTACTTGTGTCCGCTTTCTGTTGCTCCCCCGTGTTATTCTCCATTGCGGTGTCCGCTTTACGTACTTCCAGTTCCTTCTCGCGGTACTTATTTTTACATTTTCTCCTGTTCTTCATCTTGTTTTTCCACTGCTTTCTATTCAGTTCATTTTCCTCCTTTATCTCCAGCGTAACCTTAGACTTTCCATTGACTGAATCGGTTTTCTTGAGCTTTAAGGACCCTTTAGGACAAAGTAAAATTAATAATTTACTTTTAATGATTTATTCATTTGGCCGTGTGATAAATCATAATTTAAAATGTAACTATAAACGTGCTCACCCGTTTCACTGTCTTTCCCTTTAATCTCTTTTGGAACATTGTCAGCCTTCTTGTCATCATCTAGGCCAGCAGTCTCTGTCCCCGCTTCATCCGTTTTCTTTCTGCCTCGGTTTCTTTTCTTCTTTCTCTTGGGACGAGCTGGTGCGGATTCCGGTTCTGGTTCGCTATCACTGTCCTTCTGCACATGATCGCTCTTCTGATTCGGGGCAGGTCCTAGTGTCTTTAGAGTCCTCAACAGGCTCTTTTTTCCAACACCTTTGGGCTGCCCAGAAGAGAGTCTTCAGGTTAATGCTTTATTTATCATGTACATGCAAAATATGAAAAAGTGTTGCTAAAATGAATCTACCTTAAACTTAATGATGCCATTAGACTTCTCAACAGTCTTCGTGAGAATAGGTTTGCTCGTGCTTTGGAAAGCCTGGTCATCATTCCATTCGTTATCTTCGATAAACATGTTTACATGTGTTGCTTTGTCAAAACTGTTAATGAAGAATGATTGAAGAAACGCGATCGGTTAGAGACAGTATTTGACATGCAAACATTAGTATATTGGATAATGATCAGTGAATATAAAATGTGAATAGGATAATCGATTGATTATATATACAGCTACCAAGATAAGTCAACCTTGTAAACTTAAAACAGTAATGGTAATCATACGTAGCTTGTCCATCAAATACTTATAAGGAAAAGAGTACATCACCTGTCAAAGGGCTTCTCTTGATCAATGAATGTTGTTAATATCTCTCAAATGTACGGTCATTAAATAACATGACATATAATACCATGCTTTAGTCTATATTTGTGTTTTTTTATGAACCATGCTAACCACGTTTGAGCACTAAGGCAACACACTCGTGGGAGTGGGAGGAGCAAAAAGTCTCCTTTGGATGACGAAATGACGAAAGGCAGTATGGGATATCGAGTTCCACACGGTTCAACACTATCTTACAAACAACTGCTCAACGACAGCATGTATCATCTTACTTTGATTTATTTATAAGATATATATGCTCTTTAAAAATGCGTCACCCCTATCAAACCAAGTATTATACTTAGGCACACTTTAATAATCTAATTCAAAAGCAGGCTCTGGAAAAATACGTTACTCTGGAATGTTACTCAAAATTGTATATTATTTACATATTAAATATACTCTTAATTCTGTATATAATTCTGTGTATACATACGGAAAAATCCAAAGTAAACGATAAAAAAATATAGCCTCGGGGAGTGAATATTGCATTGGGTGTCAGTGTGTCATGCCCTGCTCTCTGATAGGGGTCGCTGTTGAGCAGCGGTATTGTCTCCTACGTTACCACGTACGTCAGGAAGACAGCGAGGGTGTGGACGTCGCGAAGCATTCAATCTTTTGGAGATAGCGTATTTCTTCCTAATAACTTTTGTTGAGTCTGAAAAGGTAAACAACCCCAGCACATTCAACTGGTAAGGTATTCACCTGATGGTTCATTCTGTAATGTTCTCCTAATTGTATTTATGGAGCAAATAACATGGTGATCGGTGGCCAGTATCATTAACTTAAAATGATTGAAACGTAGAAGCTCGGGGGTGAGATCCATGAGTAAGTTAGCTTTTTGCCAATGCTTTTTGACATATAAATGTCTCGGTTATTATTCTGGCTGCTAACGAACATAACTGAATTTGGTGTCCCAAGTGTAATAGGGTCGCCTCTGTATTCACGCTGTAAGTAGCTAGCGGTTAGCAGAATTAGCTCTGCATTCTTTACTCTAGGTGAGATTGAGTAGCCAGTATGTGCTATCACAGCTAGCTGCTGCCGGTCTACCACTATGGTCTACATGGTGTTCACGTTCAACATATTGTAGAATACGGTCGACTTTTTGGCTGGTTTCAACATTTGATTGAACGACTGCCACCTGTTTTTCGATGTGTACGTTTAGATTGACATACTGGTCATTGAGGTAGGATGCTACCTCTATACCCATTTTGCTTTCAAAGGAACTCTTCTTTTAGGTTTTTAGGCTACTTGTCATGCCACTTGCAAGTCTTAACAGTAAAGGGACGTTGAGTCATGGTCGACCTAAGGCTAAATAATCATGCTGCAACAGATGGCCAGTCATTTGAAGCCGTTAGTATTGCTCACTAAAGGGTTTGCCTTGGTGTCTTGGTTCTGTGTTGTCTGCAGTGTTGGGTGGGCTGTCATTAAGTGTGATTCCGGCTGAGGCTGGTGTTGAATTACCGTTTATTTGTATATACACACACACGCTATAAGCTTTTAGGGCCATTTGCAACAGATTTCATTTGTACTTCATGTTGGTTGGGTTTCAGGGCTCCAGTGAGGTTCTCCTGAGGGTGTCCAAAGCTGCTTTGGACTTGGGACGGATGATCTCCCGATCCTTCTTGAATTCTTCCGGCTGTCCGTCTTCTTTTACCCACTTCCTCCAGTCCAACTACATATCTTCCCCCAAAAGAGCCAGTGTAAACTAACAGAGGACGGGTGCAGCAGCAGTGATGGATGATATCTTTACACAATGCCGGGAGGGCAATGCGGTGGCCGTTCGTTTGTGGTTGGACAACACAGAGAATGACCTCAACCAAGGGTGAGTTAAGTGTCACTTTTCACTGTTGTTGAATGAGAAATATCTCAAATGTAACAACCTCTTGCAACATCGTTTGACAACTCAACACTCAATTGTGTTTTTCACACTTATTTTATGATTTCAATTGTCCAAGAGAGACCAGTTCCGGTACTGTTCCTTCCGTAGGGGCTATTCCCAGTTCAATGCAGACAGAAAGGATGGAGAATATAAATGATAGGAAGTGAAAGAGGAAAACATTTGACATATGTGATCACACAAGTAAGGGGGAGCAAGCAAGAGTATCTGGAGCGAGGAATTCCATTGATAGAATAGGGCCTCAATATCTGTACACTATACTGAACAGCATCTAACCTGTACTACTACTGGGCCATTGGGTTCCACTATGTTGCGACAGATCTCTCCATAGCCTACAACCTCCCATTCCCAAAAAGTTAAATGGCAATAATTTCCTTCAAACATCAGCTTTAGCTTTTTGCGATTAATTTCTCAACACAGTATAAATGTCACACAAATATGTGATGCTTGTACTGCATACCTGGAAGAAAGTCCCAGACACAAGCCACAGCGAACCTCCATGAATGCTTGGCAGTCAGGTCATGTAGTGCAAAATAAGCAGCCAACAGGTTCAGAGCTGCCCTCAATATCAAACACTAGTGGGCCGAGAGCGTGTGTTTAGCAAACAAGGGCTGGTGATTATGCTTAGCTTTTTGTTTTCAAATGTTCCTATGTGTGTCTGAGGTGAAGAGTGAGTACAATAGGAAGGCAGTGTAACAAGTTGTATTCTGGGCAGGCAGAGTGATTGGATAAATCAATTATTTCTCCTGTGATTGATTCCACGTACACTCGGCTCTAGTTTCAGTCGGCTGTACAGACCAAGTACATCTGTGACTTAAAATACCACATGAACGGGAACAAAGTGCTTTCTGTTAGTGTCTGTTTGCTAGGATGTTTCAAATCAAATGTTTAATGTGTTGTTAGATGATATATATCGTCAAACCTGTAACTGAATCTGAGGGTCTTGAGCAGAGCAGCTTTCATAAGTGAGTTATCCCCGGTCTTTCTTGATGGGTCGTCCACAGTATAGACTAATAATAGTTTTGAGGGGGAACCTAATACCCCTTTTGTAAACAGGAAATGCATACTTGGAACTAGTTCTAGAAACTAACAGACAAAAATGTATTTGCAATCTAATTTGTGTGACCTGTTCATGCTCTCATCTCATTCATTAAAGTTAACGAAAGGTATTTTTCCCCAAATCTTTCCTAATCATTTTGTATTAACCTTATCTCTGTTGATTCAAAATTGCAAAAATTAGATGTAGAAAGTATTTATGACAATTGACAATTTGTCTTTTTAATGTTTTGTTTAAAGACGGGATGGACTTTGAGGAGGGAGGGACACACGCACACACACACACACTCATAATTCTTAACAGTTCTCCATTAGCTGATTGCAAGTTCCCTCTTCTCATCGATGTATCATCCCCTCTGGGCGAGGGGGAAGGAAAACCCATGCACAGCAGCATTTCAATTGAGCTGCAAAGGCACAACGTGCCTTCTACATCACACATCCAACATTTCATTCCTGGCCTGCACAAATAATGAATAATCACCTATCCCACTATGCTAGCTTATTTACATGAGTGTGGTTAGACATGAGTTGATCCAAGACAGTGAGAGTAGCAGAGGAATGCTCTATCTCCTTAGAAGGACTAGTGCACACTTCTCCAGGAACCATTCCTACCACCTCGCTCCAAAACGAGAGATGGAGGAAGAGTGTGTTAGAGAGAGGGAGCACGAGGGAGAAAGGGAGGGTGTGTGTGTGTGTGTGTGTGTGTGTGTGTGTGTGTGTGTGTGTGTGTGTGTGTGTGTGTGTGTGTGTGTG
>JAOPJO010000054.1:7846299-7861444 GCA_027123675.1 Molva macrophthalma | reverse complement strand
CACACACACACACACACACACACACACACACACACACACACACACACACACACACACACACACACACACACGTTAATAGATTGGAGGGCTACAGCCAGAGGTTTTGTGAGACAGACCGCTATCGCTAACTAGCTCTCTCCTCCTCTATCGCATCATTACAGCACTGCCCCGAAGAAACACCAAACGCTGCGTGGCCCTCAAACACATCAAGGCTGTGTTTGCTTTTAATACAATCAACCGGTACCGGTCAAGACTGTCAAATGAGAAGGGTAAAAAGAAATGACTCATCCAGAAGCTCTGATTAAATTAAACTGCCCAGGCCAAGCATACAGACAAAGAGAACGATAGGGAATCTTGGTTATTATGGGATTGAAACTACGGATCAGTCTGAGAATAAATTGCCAGGGGATTGTGCTATCACACAATATTCAGACACATTGTTCTGTCTTTATTCTCCTGCTTGTTTCCTCTGCTGGATGCAGTAATCTCCCTTTTCTTCTATTTCTTCACTGTAATCCACCCCTTTTAGCTGACAGTACCAGCATATTGGTTTGTTCTGCTGCTGTCTGTCTGTGAGAAGGATTAGCTCCTTCTACAAGCTCGCTGTGAGCAATACTACACCCGAGCAAACAACAAAACCTTCCCTTTCCTTCCTCAGACGATCTCATGCCGCATAATCACGCCAAAGTTGTGCTACAAATATTTCGTATTTCTCACCCCTGTTTCGACCCCTCCTCCTTGGGCCGACAACATGTCCGACAAATTGCAGCGCGATTCGTCTCTGTCGTCTTTTAATTTGGTTAAGTGAACGTGGTCCGTGTCCAGGGCCGTAATTACAGAGCGGAGGTAAAAAGGTTGTGGTGCAGTTTGTCAGACGGGCCGCGTTCGGTGCGGCCGGTGTCTCGCGTCTCGTGTCAATGAATTACCGCCCGCCGCGATCACTTAGCGGAATGAGGAAGAGCAGCCGTGTGCAGAAACAGACCCTTTCCAGGACAAATGAAACGTTTTGGTCGTAAGTGGCTTTTAATGAGGAGCCGTCAGTCAAATTAACGACCTAAATAGCTGCTCTTTTAATTACAGTAATTTATTGTTCGTTTGGGGCTAAATAAGTTGTTTTTATCCCCATCCATAAACATCGATCTCAAATAATCGGAAGCTTGGTGCCACCCTCATGTCAATACTTACAAACAGTATTTAGCCAAATTAATATAGTATGTAAAACGCTTTGCATATTCGCTATAGACATGGTGTTTACAAACAGTCAAGATGAAATGATCACTTGGCGACAAATGTATATTTCGTTTTTATATTCAGCACTTTAGAGCGCTAGCATCCCTAATTACTATGCTCATTAAGATGTATAATGTTACCCAGACGGGCTTTGAAATGAATTTGAAATATTGTTTTTGTTGCAGATGTGTAGCCAACAATATTTGTAAAGCTTATCAAATATTATTGTGTCTGTTGGACTAAACTATGTTATGAAACAGGACTGTAATGATCTGGGTCATCAGGTACCTTGAAGGCATCAGTGTTAAAATACCCTCAATGTTCCAGTTACGTAGTGATGTAGGAGTATTATCATACCAGGGTAAGGAACTCCTTTGTGGACATTTGACCTACTGAAGTGCCTTTTGGCAAAGCACTGAGTGAGCTCTGTGCACTATGTCTTCATTGTTACCACACATAGGAAAACCTTGTTTTCAAGACACATTCTGAAACACATTTGTGCCTGTATCATATTTAGTTTATTTACTTATTAAAGGATTCCCATTGACTGAACACGGTGTGGTCCGCTAGTCATCTTGTGGTCCACACATAACACATTGGAAATAAACAACATCAAATATTTGTTAAAACAAATCATTTATTACAATAAAATTCAATGAGTTGAGATCCCATCAAGGCAAAATAGCCGACATACATAATATAAAGGTATTTAAACCCATTTTTCACAATTGGATACAATGTCAACCCTCAAGACAATGGAGAACCTGCCTCTTTGCTACAGGAACACAGGGTACGCAACACAGTTTTTGGCGTATTTTTGGAGGCATCACTGTCTCCATTGCTTACCTCTGGAGTGTGTTCACAGTCACGGCCCTCTCCTGACAGAGGTGCCTGGCGGTGGGCCGTCTTTGCTGTCAGACAATGCCTGAGGTTAGTAGGAGCCCCACTGGCCTCTTCCCCATAAACACACCCTGTGCTGCACATAGCTATTGTCCCTATGGGGTCGAGAGACATCAAAGGAACTACCTGGGTCTACGCACACGCACGCTCACATACATGCACGTGTACAGACACATACACACACACCACACACACACAGGCACATACACACACACATTCACAAACATGCATGTGTACAGACAAGCACACACACACACTCAGGTACGCAGTCACATGCACATAAACGCACGCACACGCACACACACGCGCGCACCCACACACCCACCCACCCACCCACCCACACACACCCACCCACACACACATGCGCAAAAAGAAAAACTATTTTTCTTCCATCTGTGTTTTTCCATCAGGGTTGTATGGATCTTCCCTCTTTTCTTTTCTGCCTTTCTTTTAATACAGTTTTGACTTTAAAAGGAATATTAGACCTAATAGATTATTGTTGTCAGCTTTGCAACCCTGTGCACTGCAAGTTTGTCCACAAAATATAAATGTATTGATGGTTATGTGGTTTGGTTATTGCAACTGTAAAACGATATCCTGAAGTCGGCCATCTTTTTTTATGAGTATTAAATTGTATTTATTGTGAGCTATGAATGGCAATGAGTGCGTTCCCTGCTATAATCGGATGAGCCAGGGGAAACGCTGAGACAACAGCATGCGGAAACAACGACTAAAATGTGAAACATCAATCTCTATTTGTCTTTATTGCTCAGCAGATTGTAGCGACGCCCACTGGGGTGGATTGAGTTTAGAGGCCACTAAACTAAAGGGACATGCGGGCTCAGCCAGGGAGGGCTGCAGTGGATGAAGTTCATTCTGTGTTTGGGACTTGGCAGGGCAAGCTCAGACAATACTGTACAGTTAAAGAACTGGTGTTTCAACAGTTTGTTTTTGGCTGAGTTGTGTGAATTATTATGCTCCATTATGGTGTGTTGGTGCTTATCTTTTAGTAGTGATCCACATTCCTGTCTGTTTATCTGTCTGCCTGCCTACCTGTCTGTCTGCACATCCCTCTTGGGACATCCCCCTGCAAGCACAATTCTCCTAATGAGCCCAGACAAACACTAAACATCAACTAAACATAATGTCATATATATGTGTTTTTATTTTCCAGAGAGCAGGGAGTTTGCATTGAGGGAGCAGGGTAAAACAGTGAGTTTGCAGCAGATGATGAAGAACCTCGTCTGTAAGGGCCTCGTTACAGGCCCCCGGCCCCCTGTCGCGGTAATGGGGGACTGCATATGTGCGTGGGACCTTATCATCCATCTCTGGAGCTATTTTTCTCACTGGCCTTCATAATCACCCCTGTAAAAGCCTTTGTCTGCGCTCTGGTGGGTGATTAAAGAGTTGGGGGAGAGAATCTGCTAAGTGCTATTTGCAGAGTGGACAGACGGACCGAAGGATGAACTGAAAAGAGTGCTTTGGACTCTGCCTCTCTCTATATCTATGCATCTCTCTATCTATGCATCTTGCTTTCTATGCCTATCTCTCTCTCTCTCTCTCTCTCTCTCTCTCTCCCTCTCTCTCTCTCTCTCTCTGCTTCTCTCTCTGCTTCTCTCTCTCTCTCTCTCTGCTTCTCTCTCTCTCTCTCTCTCTATGTCTCTCTCTGCTTCTCTCTCTATGCCTCTCTATGTCTCTCTCTCTCTGTCTATGTCTCTCTCTATGTCTCTCTGCCTCTCTCCCTACATCTCTCTCTACGTCTTTCTCTCTCTCGGGCCATGCTGGACTTGAGTAATCAGGATTAGGCAGATTGCCACAGAACAGTACAAACAGTAGAAGAGAGGACACACATTTCTAATGGCTAACAGCAGAGTTGTGGAGCAGAGTTGATTTTAAACTGTGTTGAAGTTTCTGGGAAAGTATCACCGTCTGCAGAGGAAACTTAGAATGAAAGGCCAATCACTTAACCAGTCTGCAGCAGAAGCACACGGCTCTGTAATGGGACCGGCTCTGCCGCAGAATGTTGTGGGACCGCGTAGGGGTAGAAATGTCCCTGTGTGTATGCACAAATGTGCGCGTGTACGTTTGTGTGTGCGCACACGTACATATGTACAAACCTTGTGACGTGGGTGTGTATGTGCGCACACGCACGTATATTTGTTTATATTTATTTATATTCTTTACGAACAAATTACCATAGTGTTCAGACAATGTGTGTGTGTGTGTGTGTGTGTGTGTGTGTGTGTGTGTGTGTGTGTGTGTACAAATTACCTTGTGACGTGTGTGGGTACAAATTACCTTGTGAGGTCTGTGTGTGTGTGTGTGTGTGTGTGTGTGTGTGTGTGTGTGTGTGTGTGTGTGTGTGTGTTAGTGACTCAGCTGCAGGGCCAGTGAGCAGGGCCTGCAGGGTGGGATGTCTCAGGTGGTGATGGGGAGGTAAAGGTAGATTTATTAGCCACAATTAACATCAAGCCATTGTAAAGGGCTCCGGTGGACGACATCAAAGGGCTGGCGGCTGATCGGCGATGCTCTTGTCTCATTAGGAGAGAGAGAGAGAGAGAGAGAGAGAGAGAGAGAGATGCTGTGTCAACTCTTATGGAGCTGCCTTCAAGCATCCCTAAATATTCCCTTTCTACCACTTACCTCGCTCTCACTGTTATTCTGTCCTCCATCAATTAAAGATAGATGAAGCATAATTTCGATGTTCCTCGTAGCTAAGTGTCTGTTGTTGTTGTGCATATGACTAATTCAACTTGTAACTTGATGTAATTATGTCCCTCATTGTTTCATTCTATACCTCTCTCTCTCTCTCTCATGTTCCTTTTTCCTTTCCATTACCTTTCAGCTGTGTGCAGAGAGCTGCTCCTGGTCTTGTCTGTGACCCATATTTTATAACGTATGATATGCATGCAGGTTAACTCACGTGCTCCCCTCTAATTGCAATGGGCTGAAAGAAGCCCGAAGTGTATTCGTTCACTGGCGTTGCTTCCACAGAGAGCCTGTGCCACTTCCTTCGACAGGGACTACTGTTTTCTATTTAGTCATTAAGATGAGGCCTTTATCCAAAGCGACAGTGAATTCAGAATAATGTCGTTAAGCAGCAGGTATGGGTTAGGATGGGTACAGGTAGGCTGTGGACATTAGGGATCAAACCCAGTACCATCTGGCTGGGAGTTGAACACCCTGGCCACTATATTATCCTGCCCCTGTAAGGGGGGGGGGTAGGGACGTGAGTTCAAAAAACTGTTTTACCTGAAATAATAATAATAAAAATAATAATGTTTTCAGTTTTTCGTTCACAATTTGTATTGCTTTTGCGTTTTTATCAGAATTTTCATTTAATAATTGATAATTCTTTGTCCTAGCTAATGGAGGTTTTTGACAGAGTGGTTGTGAATGTATTATATTCAATTTCATCTGATTATGTGTGTTTTAGCTTCTTTGTAGCCCCCATGACCGCTACCCTCCCAATTTATGCAACATCGCCTCTGCCAATTAGGTTTTAAGCAAATGTGATTAGGGAGAATAAATGGCGAGGTTTGGCTCTAGTGGAGGGTGGTGCTTCGGTTTACCTCAGGCGAACCGCTCAAACTTGGGGGGGAATGAAATTAAGCTAATTTTAAGGGATATGCCTTTAATTTTGAGCGTTTGCGCGAGCACAGTGGAGCATTTCGGATTAAAAGCGCTCAAAGTGTGGCAGCCATGAAATCGTTTTAATTAGACCATCTGACAATCCACTGGTTTCTTGACATCCATAGGATCCCTGATCAAGATAATGACAAATAAATCACTAGGCACTTCAGGTCTGTTGTAGTCAATAATAATAATAATAACACTCTTATAATAAAGCTCTTTCTGAAAATGTTATCATAACTTACAAATAAATATCCATATTCTGCAATTTCAAACTAAATCGGACCAAATGCCTAATATGCTTTTTGTAATAATGTTTATATACTTTTGCTTTGCAGGTAATCATATTTATCAAATAGATAGACCTATATAATCTCTTTCTATTCTACCCATGCACCCCAAACCATACCTATATTATCATATGCAAGGAAAATTTTTACATTTTTATTGATGAGGAAAAAACGATACACATTACATTTTGTCAGTTCTAGTTTGATATCCTGCAATATTCAACTAGAACTGACGGAAAATGTTGTCCAACTAAAATGCCCAATAAAGTTAGACAACATTTTTGGAAAGTTCTACCATTTCCAGCAGCAGAGTCTACCTGAGATGAACTAAGAGACGTGTATTGAAGGTCACAAATTGACTGACTGTTGGCCAGATTGATGGCTGCCTCTTTTAGATCAAATGCCAAACCATCACATCAGACCCCGATCCCAGACACAACACCCCATTTATTGGGGTTACTTTGGCATTTAAATGGTTTCTTCAACTCTCTTCACCAAAATCAGACTCTCAATCCCCTTCAATCATCCAAATACCATTTCCTCTTTGCTCCATTTTCCTCTATTTCTGCTACTCCAGTATTCAAATTCAACAAATATCGTACTGTTTAAATGTAGAAAATCATATAACCTTCTTTTCTTGTGGGGCTGTACCCTCGTTGAAAACGAATGAACAGAACACTATTGTTGACATTGACTATACATAAACATATCCAGGCAGTTTCAACATCAGTACGTCAAAGTATTTGACTGAAATCATCCTTCCATCCATCAAGGCACCTCTAGGGCCGGCGCCACCGCCGGTTGATGAGGGTGCAGAGCGATGACACGGCAGTAGTTTCTGCTCCGTGGGTCCTGGAGGTCTTGTGGCTCCGCGGCTCCGACATGCCTTTGATTGAAAACGGCCCTCCGTTGTTCTAGCGGACAGGCTTTATTTACAGAGATAAGCAAGTCCAGAGGTGACCTTGCTCTGTCCTGATGGGGGTGAGCGACCCCCCGCCACCACCCAACACACCGTCAATCTAGACGGAGTATCCCTCGGGTTACTCTTCACACAGTTCCAGAGGGGTCGCCATGTCTGTTTTCTATTTCCCTCTTTCTTCGTTCATTAAAAAAAACAGCGTCTTTCATATCCTCTCTGCTCGTTTCCTCCTTTTGAAACCTGCGACGGGGGAAAAGTGAAAATATGTGTAAACGGTTCTTCAGTCAACAGATCAACAGCCTCTTCTGTTCCGAGTGACCGGCGCTATTGATTACACAGAGCTGTGTGTTCAGAGCCCTAGCTCTCTTGGCCTGCTGTCATCACAGGCTAGCCCCTTAGCTAAAGGCCATTCAGCGCCTTCTCTCTCGCAAAGACGAGGGAAAAAAGAGTCCACCGTTGCAATTACAAGTCAGTGGCAAAACGAAACAGTATTTAGGTGTAGAGGCTGTAGTGCCTTTTGAGCAGGCTGCTAAATCCCGCTTTTAGAAACCTCTGGTGAAGTGGGAAATACACCGAGCTGGACTCAATAACGGCGTTGCCGGTTCCATTCGTTCCGAAGGCCGTGAGTTTTTTATTATTCATTTATTTTTGTTGGAATATATATTTATTTCTTTGTTATCAACCTGATGAGAAAAAACAGAAGCGGAGCTCCAGTTGGCGTTCGGAGTCACATTCACACACTTTTCTCCTGTAATTGATATTAATTGCTTGTCAGTCGCCGCGCACTCTATTCTCCATGCATGACATGTCACATGACTGGAGTCCCGGTAGTCTCTCGCTGCTGTGCGGGTAAGTGACTGTGTAAACCAGAGTGTGTGAGTGTCTCAGTTAATTATTCCGAGAAGGAAAAAAAAATTAAACCCTGAACATGTTTTGAAAAACAGACACATAGTATAGAAATGGAAGTATTTTGAAAGCCATAATTTGACCATCAATTTAGACAGAAGGGTGTTTATGGGGATAATGTCAGCATAATTGTACTGTAATGGCACCAGGAGAGGCTGAGACTGTCTGAGCAGCAGATGATGGATGGCCCTGGCAGCAGAGTGACAGCTTAAGAAGAGGGTTTTGATCAAACCTTGATTCGGAGAGAGAGAGAGAGAGGGAGAGAGAGAGAGAGACCAAGAAACAGAGAGAGAGATTTAGGAAGCGCCCACATGAGACTGGAAGGGAGTTGTGAATGCAGGCCGAGAGGAGCGGTTCGATACACTTTGTTCGAAGGTCCCCTGGCCTTGCCTCAGGCCACGTTGCTGCATTAAAGATCCACACTTTCTCAGAGCAGCTTCAACACCGCCTCCCCCTCCACACAGCTCTCCTTCCCCCTAATACTACTGTAAACACACTTGTCAGAGAACCTCAAGTAAAAGTTTTTTTAGAAGAGATTAGAAATTATTATTTTTACCTTGCGCGTCAACGGGGTGAGAGACAGAAAGACAGAGATGATGGGGGCGGTGGGGAATTCTCTAAAAATAAGCTATAGGTGGGAAAAAGTAAACAGTATTACTAAGACTCATGGAGAGACTGCTTTGAGGACTTAAGGTCTGATCCGCTTGCAACAGCTCTCCATCTGGCTGTTTCATACCTGCGAGTGCTGGCAGGCAGGGGGGAGAAGGGCGGTGGGTAGGGGGCGGTCAGGAGATACGGACTGCAGAGAAAAGAGGGTTTTTTTTTTATGGGGAACAGGGTTTTAAAGTGGAAATGTTTATTACACTTGCTTCGTTGGCCCAGCGACCATTGCATGTGAATCCTGTACTGTGATAGGTCAAGGTGCTGATGACCTATCACAATACAGGATTCACATGCAACGTGAATCCTGTATTGTGATAGGTCAGGATGCAGTTGACCACCCCACAGATCCTCCTATTGTACGTATTTCGGCAGATAATTACAGAACACCGTGGAAGCGCCTTCACCTCGTCTGCACCCGATGCATGTTCTCATCGATAGTTTAAACATGAGTTTTGCATTCAGTTGGAACGTTGATTTCACAGAAGGCATGTGATACACATGCTGTGATTGTTCAGATGGGAACAAGCCTGTCCTTTGGAATGCACAGAGCAATCACCGTGTGGACATTTTGTCCTTTTGGCCGCACATTTATGTTCACAGATTGGAAGAATGTACTATGCATTTGGAAAAGTGTCAAAAAACATTTGAGTACAATATAGTATATAAGTGTTTATAATATAAGGTAGGCTCATATCGTTATTGCTGTGGATGTATGAAATACAATATTGTATCTTTTTAAACTTCAATTAAGCAGAACTGACCATATCTTATTTTTCATCAATTTGTGATATTTTATATTGATGAAAAGTACCACAGAAAAGGCACTCATTGATAATCCAAAGCCAACATTAGCCAACATTAAACACTGGACTTCTGATAAATTAACTCGTAAATAACATTTCATCTACAAACACCAAAAAAGGTGTAGAAAGCGACTAGATCTTCTTATTTACTCCGTCTGTTCTGTCGTGGATATCGACTGCGAGTGTGACTGAAAGGAAGGACTGAAAGAAAAGTGACAGGACAAAACTCTATAGTCCACTGCCACTGAGACGATTGGATCCAAAATGACTCAATTTAAGGCTTAAGCGTTTGTTAGGAGAAGGATATGGGAGAGGAGAGGCACATGAAAGCGCCCGCCTTTCATGGAGCTCAAGTGCCCGACCACAAAGACATGAAGGTCCGCGTGGGATGGTGGAGGGCTATCGAGGACGGCCAAACACGGGAGGTCTTTGGGGGATGCTGCCGGCCCCCCTTGTTTGTTTCTACAGGGGCCCGGGCTCCTAATGAAAACCCTCTCCCATGGACCGGTGCTACAATTTATTCTCCGTGCATTGCCTCCATCTCCACCACTCCTTTTCAATTACCAGCCCATCTGGACATTGCTGTTTTTGCTGCCACGGCATAGAATTCACTTCACAAGACTTCAAAGCTGGGTTTGAACGCTCCTATCCTTCTCCCCACCACCACCACCACCACCACCGCCGCCGCCGCCGCCGCCGCCGCCGCCCCTATAGCGACACTCGCTCAAAGGATGGCGGGCACGGTGACTGCCAATTAGCACTTCCAACGAGGTACATTCTATTTCTGAGAGCAAAAAAAAAAAAGAAATGACGTTTGAAAGGGGAAACACTTTAGAGTAGAGTACTGTTTTGGGAAGAGCGCCGAAACACGTGTGGACCGCGGTTCAATAGTGCCTTTGGCGTCAGGGATTGAAGGACAAATGCGCCTTTCAAAAGGGAGCTGGTCACCCGTGTGGGTGGAAAGTAAAGTTAGTACAGCGGGCCATTTGAAGCCCCCTTGGATAGAAACGATGTATGGCGCGTCCTTCAAACCTTTGGTCCTTATGGAGTCATACTTGAGGTGAAGCGGGCGGAGGCTCGGAAGATCCTCCGTCTGATCCGTTCTAGCGAGCATTGAATGTGGGTACGATCCTGATGACCAATAAATAACGACCGCATTCAAGAGGCACGATTTGCCGAGCAGGTCCAGCTAGTGTTGAAGCGATTAGTCAATATATTGATGAGTCAATTGGCAGAAAATGTATTGATGCCACCGCATTTGCTTCTGCTTGCACCTTCAGAAATGGAAAGCTTTGCTCCGTTTGAATTTGTGATGTTAATTTTCTAGCTCTACAACAATGTATAGACTAACTGATTAAACTTAAAATAATCTATAAGATGATCGATGTAATTATAATGGTCGTTAGGTAGAGCCCTAGTGCCGACAGCTTGCGATCTCATCAACCTCAGGAACCTTGCTGCATCATTGTTCTCTACCTTCTAAAGTCAAAAACAAGATGGCCACACCATCTCTTTTTAAAGTTACATAACCCAGTAGCTTTGTAAGTACTATTGAAGAGTCCAATATCCATCCTCAGCTAAATCCCTGTACAACTATTACAGTCGTTATTGTAATTTGAAGCAGTGAAAATCTGATGGCTGATTAAATTAAACCATGCGGTACAGTGCTGTGACACATAGACGTCTGTAATTGTGGGTTGCTCAGCGCAATCTCAACTGTCCACTTATGGTCATCGACCATGCTGAGCACCCAGGGATTATTTCGCTCAATGCTGATTCATCAATAGTTGAGAGATACTAATAGTTGAGGGAAAATATTATTTCAGCTCATTCTTCTGGGTTTAATGGAATTTAGCTTTTCCTTGCTTTTGCTTGTTCATTCTTGGCAACCCTTTCCATGCTGGTGGCTACTTGTTTTGTTTTTTTTACACATAGTTCATTTGCTGATTATTGTGCTGTTGCATGGACTGTAATGTCTGTTTGGAGAAAACTCCATATCAAGAGCAGGAAGTAGAAGTTGGCTGAGGAGGAAGTGTGAATGTTCAGACTGCCTCTGTACTTTATACCTTATACAGTCTCTGTACTCACTAGCCAATAGATTTCAATACTTTATTAAACTTTAATAAATTCAGAGTCGTCTTCACTACAGGCCTTAATGCAGTGTTCCAGTTTCTCTCAATAAAACTATTTTATTACAGGTAATAAAAAGTTACAAAAACCTTTCTTTAATAAGAGCTGACACTAAATGTTCCTTAATTCCATCTCTTCGCTGCACGTGAAGGATTGTGTAAAGGATCAACAGAAAGTAATATCCAGCCTTTAGTGTTCCCAGTCGATAATCCAATCACCTGTGTGTATCCCAGTTCACACACGTTTAGTCTCAACCCATTCCGTTCCTGAACATTTTTGACTTTCCTTGACCCCTGGACCGGTGTTGCCATGCCAAAAGTATTGGCTCATCCTTGATTCGACCTTTATTGGTTTCTGTTCCAAGGACTGTGGCTTTCAACACACGTTGTGGTTGCATTATCACAACACATTGCCATCGGATTCCCATACCTCTGCACCAGCCAGTCAATGGCCTTTGACAGTTGGTCGGGATGGACCTGTGACCCGGTGATAGTGCTGGAGGAACAGGCCCAGGGCGGCATTCACGTCAATAGTCTCCGTGTGGCCGTGCCTGTCCAGGCCTCTTGATAAGTTGGCCGTTGACACATGTGTGCGGCCATTGACCGTGTAGGATAAAGGATTAATGATCAACCCGAATCGTTACCCTTCCAAAACATTTACATCTGATGGCTTTATTCCGTTATTGGCTAATTGTCTTACCGGGTCCCTCCAACTTTTACCGTTGGTTTAGTGTTTCATTTTGATGGATTTTAGAGAGTATCCCATTTGAGAAAGGTTTACAATGAGGAGAATAGCTATACATGAATTCAATTATAACTTGTCAAGACAACAGATAAGGTTGTATTGAGAAGGTTGATATACACAGCGAAGACATTGAGAAAACAAATCTATTCAATTGTATTCATTAAAAAAATATATATACGGTGTATATAATAATGTGAAATTGTAATTTTGCCAAATGCACGTACCAGTTCCATCCAGAGAAACACAGACCTGTTTATATTTCAGCAAAGTATCCTTATCTAATTGTTCACCTTGGGCCGAGTTGTATTATGAGAAGCATGAACAAATTGATTTGGCAGGGAAATATCGTCAATAAAGGAATAAGTGGATTGCATCGGAAGCGAGGAACGTGTCTACTCTGTGTCTAGAAGGAGCAAATCCCAGCGTTGATCAGCAGACACCTTGATATGGAATAAATGGCAAGCAGCATATTTTGAAATATTAAAGATAACACTTGCAGCATTACTGAAAGGACCGAAACCCAGGCACTAAAATTGCCCACGGATAAAATTTGCTTTCCACTCTGAATTGTTTTTAATTCCATAAACATTCTTTATTGACAATGATAATATAAACCAGAAGCTAGTGTAGCTGGTGCACTGCTGTGATACGGAGATGTTAGAGGAAGGGTAAACTGATTCCTGTCCGTTCCACTGCATACGCGGCCGATTGACTTGTAAAAACGCATTCTCGTAAAAAGAGTGGCAGCACAACACGGCGAAATGAAAAAAAAACATTAGGGTCACCTCAAGTTCCCCCCAAAAGACCCAGCAGGGAGATGGATGGAAGAAGGCGGTCGTCGTGGTCATATTCCGCATCCAATTAGCGCTGATCTATGGTCGCTGCGCCGTATTTTTAATGGCCGCGGTGGGCGGGAGATGATTGGCCTACATAGCAATGATCCCCCTAATCATGTGTTTATCACAGCCATGTCTGAGCACCACCACACCCCCGGGACGCTGCCCCCCACCCCCCTCCCCAAAACACTGTGTCTTTTGGGGGGGGGGGGGGGGGGAGATCACCACGCCAAGGCCACCCCCTCCCCACGCAGCAACAGTATCATTACCCCAGACACAGTGGAGGTTGAGGCCATATTGGAAACCAAAAAGAAAAGGATGTGAATCCCCCCCCTCCCCATGAACTAATATTAACACTGTTTTCCTAGTGGAGAGTGCAGACTTTTAATTTTATTACAACACGAGCACAAATCGGTTCAATTCTAATCTGCAAATAACTTCTAGGGCCTTACTTTGGCGGTATTGAACCCCTCCATTCACTTTTAATTGTCTCAGTGTAAGGTTAATTGGCTTGTATTGGAGCTAGGAAATCCAATTAGCTTGGTTGTTTTTTTTTCTCTCCATCTCCTCTCCTTCATTGATTGCCTTGTTGTTTTGATCGCACAATAACTGTTTTTACAAATTACATCAGATCAGACTCAGTGACTATGGCAACAGTGTTGTTTCATGGTTGTAAATGTTGACCGTGTGTTGTACCTACTGGCATGTTTCCATGTTTGCTATCACAGTTGGCTGTCAGGGATTCAAAACACAAGATGAAGCAAAAAAAACAATGGAACCGAAAAAGGATGGTAGGGTGGTGCAGAACGTGAATAAGGGCGCATGGGGTTAGAGAGGAATTGTTGGTGGAGCTTCTGAAGCGGGAAATCACAGATTCTCACCACTCAGGCCCGCTCCTCCTCCTCCGCCTCCTCCCTTATGTTGTTGTTCTCTACGGGGTGGAGTGTGCACATAGGAGAACAGCGGCTATAATCGGCCATAACCACCGTGGCTCTGAGACGCCTATTGACTCCTCCTCGGGTCATGTCACTCACGGTCCGTCTGACGAGGGAGATCGGTCATCCACAGGAAACGTCCTCATCACCGCGTGGCGACATTTCCAATGGTGTCTGATGTTCAGGGTTGGGATTCGTTTTTATCTGTTGTTTATCTCTTCTCCTATTTGTCATACACCCATTTACATTAGGATTGACGGGGCTTTTATTTTGAAGCATTCGCACTGGGCTGGATGTCTAGATTGAGTTGTCTTCACATTAAAGAGGACGCCGCGAAAGGCCATGACAGATGGCTCCACGCCTTTGACCTGATGGATGAAGGGATGGATGGATGGAGATGAAAGGATAGAAGAAAGATGGACAGGAAAATGAAAAACGAGCATAAAAAAAAAAAGAAAGACACACACACACACACACACACACGCACACACAGGATCGCTCCACAAAGCATACCTCCAGGGAGACAAAGGAAGAGAATATAACCACACGCGGCCAGTCCTCTGTGGAATAGATCCAACATGGACGCCGTTGCACCAGATCACCGTAACAGCAGCGTATTGTTTTTCCGCTATTTTCCGCCGGGTTTTCCTGGCTCGGCGCCACAGAGAGGACATCTGGATGAGCGTTAGTCGGCAGTCGGGTGCAGTGTGTGTGTGTGTGTGTGTGCGGCAAATGTCAATGGCTATTAGCATACGAAGAGCAGAAGGGCAGGTCACTCGCTGCATATTCCAAAGCCCATTGGCTGGTCGGCATTAATAATAAAACAACATATTGAGGACCTCACTTACCAGGCTGCTGCGGGGGCCATTCCCAATCATTAGTATGTCCATAGTAAGGGAGAAGGGGGGGCGTGTGTGTTTCCGCATATGTCTTGTACCAATGTGTGTTTGTGTGTTTGGGTCCATGTCTATGTGTCTGTGTTTTGTGCATGTGTATGTGTGTGTGTGTGTCTGTCTGTCTGTTTGCACTTGTGTTTATCCGGTTTTGTGTCTCTCTCCGGAAGACAATATCCACACGTCTGGCGGGGGGGGGGGGGGGGGGGGGGGGGGGGGGGGGGGGGGGGGGGGGGGGGGGGGGGGGGGGCGGGCGCGCGCGG
>JAOPJO010000054.1:7825002-7843070 GCA_027123675.1 Molva macrophthalma | reverse complement strand
CCACCCCCTCCGTGACCCCTGGTGTCCCCCCGCCGCCCCCACTCCCTGACCTTTTTGCAAAAGGCCAGCTGTCCCGCAACAGGAAGTGAGCGGGGAGGGACCGTTCTCCCAGACACCCATTGATTAGACGGGCATTAATCAAGCGGAGGGATTATCCCACCCCCCCAGCCGAGAGGGAACAGAGAGACGGGAGGTCCCTTTCTATAGTAAACCAATTCTGCTTTTTATGGGATGAGGAGGTTAACTGGCTGCATGAGCAATCCGTTTAATCCATTGACACTGCAGATCTGGAGGAGTGAGGAATGGGAGGAAGAGAGGTTTTGGGGAGTGGTGGTGGTGGTGGTGGTGGTGGTTGGGGGCGTACTATAGATGCGGTAAGGGGAGTCCACATGGAGACGATAGACCGAAACAAATATAAAAAGCATAAAGGGATATAACTAGCCATTAAAGTTAATTGGGGCCGTTTGCTGTGGAGGCTGTGATGGTCGGCATAGATGGACCAGAAGAAGACCTCCTCCGTCTCTCCTTCATGGAGCACTGGCCGCGTACCAGGACAGCAGGAGGGTACTCCCTTTCCCTCGCTTCCTCTCTCTCTCTTGACCTCCACCTCTCTCTGGCTCTCTCTACGTCTTCCTTCCACCCTCTCTTCTTCCTCTCTCCATCTCTCTCTCTCTTTATCTCACCCTCTTACTCTCTCTCTCTTTATCTCACCCTCTTACTCTCTCTCTCTATCTCACCCTCTTACTCTCTCTACCTCTCGCTCTCCCTCTCTTACTCTCTCTACCTCTCGCTCTCCCTCTCTTACTCTCTCTACCTCTCGCTCTCCCTCTCTTACCCTCTTTACCTCTCGCTCTCCCTCTCTTACTCTCTCTCCATCTCTCTCTCCCTCCCTTACTTTCTCCATCTCTCTACCCCTCTCTCTCCCTCTCTCTCTCTATCACTCCCTGTCTCTCTCGCCCCCTCTCCCTCACTTTAATGTGCCTCGCGACTTTAGCGGTCGCTACCCCGATTCAAACTTAATGGTCCCTGTTTCTCAGGTGTGTGTGTGTGTGTGTGTGTGTGGGGGGGGGGGGTGCTGAATTAACCTTGTAAAGAGAAACATCCTCTAATTACCACGGCCCCACAAACCGCCATTTGATAACCATTAAGGATATAATGATATTCTATTGTTTTTATAGTATGTCTGTTCTCTCGTCCCCCCCACACTCTCTCTCTCTCTCTCTCTCTCTCTCTCTCTCTCTCTTTGTCACTCTCTTTATCTGTCTACCCACCTCTTTCTCTCAACCCCCCCCCCTATCTCTCTCTCTCTCTCTCTTTCCATCGTAGCTCTTTTGCCAGTGGAGGTCTCTCACCCCTCCTGGTTCTGCTGATGGAAGGCCACCCTCTTCCTTTGTATGAACCATGCTCCACACAAACACCATTACTTCATTCCCACACCGCTACCATGCCTCTCGGTTACAAATTCCCCCGGCTCTTTGCTTATTCTCTTTTGTGCCTTGGCAGGCTACTGACTTGAGGGATTTAAGGAGGAACGTATTCTTCACTTCCTTCCTTGAGAAATGAACTCCAGTCGCAGTGTCTGAGGCGATGAGGTTCCAGAGCGCGAGAGAGAGCGAAACACAAGTTACTGGCCCGAATCTGTCAAATCTGTCTTTAGCTTTAGTAGATGCTCTTGTGGATGTAATTAAAAAATCATGATCTCGGCCCCTTGTTCCTCTTCTTCTTCACACAAAGAGCTGTCAATGTTCAGCAGAAATAGTGGAGCTCCTAAGTTTTGCTTATCCTAACATGATTGGATGTGCAATAAATGTGCAAATGTCAAAAAGGTACAGAGATTAGTGACGGATTGACTGACACTAATTTTTATTGACTTTGGTTCATGTATTCCACCGCATTTTGATTGATTTTCTCTAGGTTATACATCTGTTTCTTTCCCCTTTCATTTAAAGGCCATTACGTTGCATTACGAGGTGAGCACACAAAGTTTACATTTCACAATGTTCCCTGCCTGAGAGAACAAACCTAAACCTGTTCAATGCTTGTTGGCCGACATCTCTACTTAAGAG
This sequence comes from Molva macrophthalma, assembly GCA_027123675.1. Lineage (NCBI taxonomy): Eukaryota > Metazoa > Chordata > Actinopteri > Gadiformes > Lotidae > Molva > Molva macrophthalma. The sequence goes on along the minus strand of JAOPJO010000054.1, from coordinate 7,841,004 downwards.
GAAATCAGAATGTACCCTATCACCTCTTTTAGATGAAAAACAAGACCTCAACAAAAACGCTGCTATATTCAAAGTGCTTCAACTCAACGGTCAGGATTATTGAGTCAAACTTTCTTAGATTGGACTAAAACATACACTTGAAATTCACACAGTGCCCCTTTAGTTATACATCTTACGTAAACAAGCACTGATTCCACGTGGACCTCATCAGCAATCAGCGAAGGTGCCAACACTGTATCAGGGCATCCCTCTCTGGCAGTATTACCCAGTGAAGCACTGTACTAGACATAGCAGTAGGTGAAGCCTCTTCAGCACTAAACCGTGGAATGATAATTGCACGAGTGCGGAGATCCCACTGAAGGAGCCTTTTCTGCCTGGAGTACTACGTTTTTAAATCAAAAGCTACATTTTAGGAAGCCTCTTCACAGCCTTAATCAGTCATTTCTGCTTAGTCCCCCCCCCCCCCCACAGGCCTCTTATTTCCTTCTCACAAGGAAAATGGGCTTCATTTTGAGCCACCCTTCCATCGCTTCATTCCTCTATTCATCCGCACATTGATCCATTTATCCACCCACCCATTTATTGATCTATTCATCCACCCATCCAGTAATTCATCCATCCAATGATTTATCCGGCCGTCGAGCCGTCCATCCATCCATCCACCCACATATTAATCCTTCCATCCACCCATATATTGTGTTTGTGTAGCGCTGGGAAAAGCTATTGAAATAGTCGGCCGCCCTTCATCATAATCCAGAGCCATGTCAGAGTGAGCAGAGAGCCACTCTGAGTAAGATGAATGGCTCTGCTTACAGAGGGGACACACTTCCAATAAGTTATTGCCAGGAAAATGTTACCAGTCCAGCGCCAGTACAATATATACTGTACGTAATCACTTAACCCACTTTCCCCTCCCCACCCAGGGACCATTGATTTTCCTATCTAGCTAAATGACACGACTTGGCAGGTTGGCGTTCCCTCCACTTTGCCAGGTACAGATCCTTTAACTGCTAGTCCCTTAAGTCCTATGGATATTGCCAATGCGTCAGCCTGTTTTGGTTTGTGTAATGATCTTTCAGCTACTTTAATGGGTCAAATTGCTATGCCGAATGAACTATATGTGAGAAAGTTGCTTGTCAGAGATTCAGAATTGGAGCGGACCTCTTTAATTTGTTTGTATTGGCTGCAGCAGCAGCATGACTCAGAATGTTCCTACTTCCTGGTAGGTTAATGTATAAGCCCCAGCACCTCCTGTATGGTGGTGTAGCTTCCCAGCAGTTTCAGCCTACTATTCTGCATGCCAACACTCAGAATGGGCTTAGACCAGACTTTCTCAACATTTAATGTTTAATGATTTTGAATGGAAATGGTTGGATATATATATATACCAATACCAATATAAGTAGAACCACAAAAACACATGGAGTCTAATGAACTCATGCCGTGATTAGAAGATAAGATACAACTTTATTAAACCCACAGGAACTTGTGTTACCAGCTGTTGCTCAAGGGAAAATGCACAGTCTGAAAAAGTTACAAAAATAGCATGAAACGTATATCAATTAATAACTAAACCTGACTATACACATCACTAGACTATGAGCTAAACCTAAAAAATAGACGAGGTTTAATTCCCACATTGCACATTTAGACATTGAGAACTATAGTATTGCACAGTGTTAGCATAGGCTTTGCACAATGGATATTGCACTCAATGTTGATGGCAATGTTCTACACACTCTTTACTAGTAATAAACTGAAGAGGCCAATAAATATCTCTTCCACAAGCCTGCAGAACGGCACATTCTGACTCGTCTTAATGGAGTCAAAACACAATAGATATGTTAGGTGCTTATATGTGCAACTGTTCTATTTGCAGCATCCTAAACCAATCCAAAGACTTTGCCTTAATCTGCCTTTGATTTTGTTTTGGGATTTTTTGTAATAGTAGGATGATATTGCATTAGTGGATGAGGTGTCATAACGTCCCCCCCCCACACACACACACATACATACACACTATAACAAGCACTTTGGGTATCTTGAAAAGTGCTATATAAATGAAAATTCATTTATTTGTTATTATTAAATATTGGAATTTCACAAACTCATTTGGCTGTGGGTAAGATCCATGCCACTACTGGTGTGTTGAACACACACAGATGTCTTCATATTGCTTAAGAGATTTCACAGCCGACTTTTGGCTTAATAGGTTTATCCATTCTAACGGCATCTGGCAATAATCCACTGAGATACGCGCTCTAAAAAAGCTGTTTTTGCATACAAGCAGAAAACACGCTTGTCATGAAAACCACAGTGCATGCTTATTTGGAAAGGTAAGCAATTCAATCATGATAATTTTCTCCTTGATATGTTCTTGCACAAAGATAAATATTAAAGCCATTGTGTTACCGTGGTAATCATGTTTATGGTTTATCGCACACATTTTTTGTATTTAATGACTGATATTAAATTCATTTCACAGCTTGGCATAGTTGCATCAGAGGCAGCATAACTTCAAGTTTATTTATTTATAAAGCACCTTAAAAGCCAGGACATTTCTCACCAAAAGTGCTGTCTAGCAAACAGCACATAAAGATTAAGAAATGGCAGAATAAAACACAAAGACCACCACTTGACAAAATGAGAAGGCTTGCTGGGTGGATGCAAGCCTTACAGAATAAGTGATGTTTTCATACCTTGCTAGTAGAGCGACAAACTGCAGTAGCAATGCACAAGGAAATAATGTGCTTCATAACATAAGATCAGCTAACATGCGCATGATAGCAACGTTAGCCTTGCGAAGCCACCCTAAATCTCACTTTCTCAGGTTCTCAAGATATTCTTCTGGAACCAGGCCTACCTGGGCTGCATAGGCTCCGGACTGAATTATTTATGCTGCTTTCGGAAAAATCGTTGTTTTATAAGAAGTTTTTACTTCAGTAAAAGAGGTAACATTCTCGTATGGTGTTTAATTTGGAAATACCACACTCGGGATCCGATTGGCTGAGGCTTATCCAATCGGCTGCATAGGGAGGATGACAGACGCCCCCCCCCCTTAACAAACGCCTTTCCAGATCTAATGAGCGAAGCGAATATGGTCTGTCTGTGCAAGGGCACCTGATGGTAGCAACCGTGCAATACCTGATGCTGTTGCAACGTGTGGGGAGGTCAGTGAGGCCACAGAGGCGGGAGATGTTCTCGCTCTGATCCCAGCTCCTGACAGATCGGCGGATGGTCTCGGCCCCTCTGAGGACTCATCCGAAACCTCCCCTCGCTCACGCTCCTTCAGGGTGTGAAAGGTGAACGTGTTCTCTCATCATCTCAGAGGGGATGTAAAATAATCTGTTCTATACAGGGGGCAGGTGCATAGTGTGGTGGCCCAGGGGGGTTTCCACTCCAGAGGCACTGGGTTCGATTCCCAATGTCCACAGTCTAACCTGTAGGCATCTCTGAGCAAGATGCCCTAACCCCTACTTGCTCCTGAATGACCCCTGAAGTCACTAAGTCGCTTTGGATAACAGCGTCTGCTAAATTATTAAATGGTTAATAGTGTATAGAATACAAACAACATGCATAATGGAAGATTAAGATTAATAAGTGGTGTTTTGAATGACGAGAAGCTTAGCAATCTCTTTTTGGAGGCTGTTACAACATGGCACATTTTTGCTTTCTGCTATCTGACTGAGGCAAACATGTCAGTGTGAATGCTAAACTAAAATGGCGGTCTTTCCCAGGGACGGACATGCATCTCACCTCCTGTGCTGAGCCTCTGCCCCCAGGGGGTAGGAGCAGATAGACAAATATGCAGAGGTGGGAGGCAGCCATGAAATATACATGCGTGAGATTTGTACTGAATGAGGAACAGTGAAAGCAGCATGACAAAAAATGTCATGACTGTATTCAGATGGACAGCTCTGTTCGTGAGATGATAAGGCCACTGACCTTGAGTAGTCTGTGTTTGTCTGAGTGTGGGCAGGGGCGGGTGTGTGTGTGTGTTTCTCTGCGCTTTTGTGTTTGCGTGTTTGTGTATTTGAGTGTGTGTGTGTGTGTGTGTAGATGTGTGTATTGGAGTGTATACGTGTGTGTGTGTGTGTGTGTGTGTGTGTGTGTGTACTTGAGTATTTGTGTGTGTGTGTGATTGTGTGTATTTAAGTGTATACTTGTATATTTGAGTGTGTTTTCTGTGTGTGTCTGAGTGTAATGAGTATGTATGTGTGTGTGTCTGGTCTTCTGAAGGTGGCAGCAGGTCAGAGTGAACACTGTAAGCCTCTTGAGGGCCCATTGTCCTCCAGTCTGCCCTGGGCAGCTCAGAGAGAGAGACAGAGAGAGAAACAGAGAGAGAGAGAGACAGAGAGACATAGAAAGCCAGAGCCAGAGAGAGCAGGCTGCCCCCGGTGATACTCCAGGCGCTAGCTGACACCTGCCTGACATCACCATGATGTCTGTTTTACCCCTTCCACCCGCAGCCCTAAAGCAGACAGATTCAAGGTTGCAACGTCTACTGTCTACCTTCCCTCCGTATGGCACCGCAAACGCCTTTTCATAAAGAGACCACATGCGACACATTTCAAGGCAAAAGTGTTTTTGTAAAGTCCCTGTACTCTGCATTCGGCAGCCAGCCTAGCATTTAGCGGGTAGGAGGCCATCTGTTCTCAGTGATGTGTCCCGCCATCCCCCCACGTTTTTCTGTCCGCTATTACAATCAGCCGTTTTAATGTAAAATCACCGTCCTGAGGCACGCAGCTTGCTGTCACACCGATGTGGCGTTCCCCTGTCTTGCATATTAGCCAGCTTGTTAATGTGTTCCCCAAGCACAAAGTATCTACTGTACTATAAAATTCAACTGTGTATATCCATATATATATATATACAATTAGCCAAGGCAGAGCGACGTCATTTAAAGACTCGTTCTCGTGTGTTTTTCTACGTGCCGTATTTTGAAGCACTACAATACTTTTGCACACAGGATTCAGGTGTGAGGGGTGATTGACGTGTGGTTTGCTGCAGGGCGGAACTGTATCTGGCTGGCTGCTAATTAAAGAGGACAGGGGATTATTTCAGGTTGGAGGCGAGCAAGACGTCAGAAAAGGCAACCCTCAACTCTGTGAGGAGCGATCCTCCCTGTAGGGGAATCTGCAAAGTTATTTGCGCTTCTTTGTCGACTTTAGTTGTCAGAAGTAATGCGTACGCTTATTGACGCATTTATTACATCTTATAAATACATATGTAGGTTTTAATACTCATAATGAACAGAGCAGATGTAGATATTTGGAGTGTGCATACCCACACAGAACACAAAGCCAATAAAAATCCAATGAAATTCCAAGTGTGTTAGTCTAGAGCATCCAAGGCAAGAGGCCTGTGTTGAGGAGGGAGTGAGGATTGTCAGGGTGGTGGTGATGCTTCTGCTAGTGGTGGTGTAGTTCATGGTTGTTTTGATTTGTCACTGATGGTGAGCCAAGTTCTTTTGCTTCAATGTTCTTCCCTCTAAAAGCGTAAAGCAAACAGCAAAAACACGTCATATTATTGAACGGTTGTGTAGGAGTACATTTTGATAGTAATGTTTTCTTTTAATCTTCAGTGACACACGTTTATAGTTCTGTTGACATGAGGCTTTTTAGAGATTGTTGAGATATTTGAGTATTTTTCTTCTGTGCTTAACTGCACATGTTCCACAAGCCGTGGTGACGTGATGGATAAATTCAATAACCCGTAATAATGGTACACACTCAAAACGCTTGTATTTTCGGCGCATTGAACATGTCAAGTAAATGTGCTCTGCCTTGCCTCAAGTGTGGACTCAACCTGGTGCCTGCATGAAATACAAATTGTGTAGAGCGTCGCAATTTAAACTCTGTGTAGCCTCCTGTAAACGACGCGCAACATTATTTTATATATTTTATTTTTACCGTGTTTGTCAAATGAATACGAAATCATCCAGGGATAGAAAATAAAACATGTGGTTTATTCCCCAGGCTAAATCTGAATTAGCCCTGACATATTAGTACACACAGCGGGAGACTTGGTTAAATCTGATCGGCTGTCGATACGCTGACAGCTCCAAGCCCACTCCAAGACCAAGTCTGAGCATCGCAGCCCCCCCCCCGGTTCAGAGAGAGAGGTCTCTCTCTCTCTCTCTGTCTCTCTGTCTCTCTCTCTGTCTCTCTCTCTCTCTCTCTGTCTCTCTCTCTCTCTCTCTCTCTCTTTCTGTCTCTCTTTCTGTCTTTCTCTCTGTCTCTCTGTCTCTCTCTCTGCTCACTGAGGCACACAGTGAAGCGCTTTACATCTGTAGGAACCTAGTTCTCTTCCCCATCACTCTTCATAACATGTTCACCATACCGTCCCTCCCCCCCTGCATCTTGCTCACACACACACAAACACACACACACACACACACACACACACACACGCAACCACACACACACATACAAACACGGTATCCAAAGTTTCCTTCTAAACACAGTATCCTGCTGAACGAAAGAGCAATTCTTGGCTGAACAAATGCCCCCTTACCCCAACTTGGACTCGCATCATTTCCATGCGTCGGTGATGCTGACACTCAGACAAGGGAGGAGCATTCTACCATCCTTCGGCACAAGTGTACAGAAAATGCAAAGAGAAGTTCCAGCCCACTACTTCATCCTAAATCCCAGATTGATCAGCCGCCACACCAGATGGCAAGGAGACGTGACTTAATGTGCTGTTTAGTTCATGTCGTGGGAGGGAGAATCAAAGAGTTTGATTGGTGGCCTGCACGCCTGGCTGGTCAGTTTGTTTTCATGCGAGAGAATGAGACAATCGCAAACTTGGGCTTCTATTTTAATGCAACAAATGGCTAAACCTTTTTTTTATGCACGTATATATCAGGGCTAAATCAACCAGCCTAATAAAGCCTCACCCTAAAGAGACGAGATGCGTTAAGATTCCAGACTTTTGGCTTCAGTAATAACAGCCAAGCACATAAGCATTTTACATTAGTTAGAGAACATTTAGAGAATACTGATAGACATACAGTAGAAACATGCGGCAAGCTGTTTCTTAACTCCATAATACTTTACAGTGTCCCGCATTTTTCAACCGCAGATGTGCTATTTATACATACCACTTTTATGACAGGTAATTCCAAATAATCCACTAAATGCCCTGGCTCACCCAGTGGATTTGCATTTTAATTAGATGTTTTGATTTACTGTGCTTGATTACAGTTTTTCCCTTTGGCAGCAGGGTTAATTGTGTTCCGCTTGGTTCTGCTACACTGTGGACTCATGTCATCACTAACCTGAATATTATAATTTGATTCTCTTATTAATGAGCGACAAGTAAACTTCTTAGTGCAATTAGTGCAGAATATTGCAAATAGGAATGAAGAATCTTGGATTTGGCTTGGTTGGTGTCGGCAGATTTATGTCAGAATGACTGCAAGTTAAAGGAGGTTCAGTGTAGCTGTGTGGAATATAAACAACGCACACCAGCCTGCTAGTATAGACCATAATCCGAACACCATAGTCATGAGGAGCCGTCTGCCACTGTTCCTCGTCCCAGGGTTTCCGAGTGATTTGCATCCCGTGACTGCCATGGCTGGCCGTCGGGGGGCTCAGCCATAACCTCCCTCTGCATTCAGAAGGCCCACCGGGGACCCTGAACGGCTTGCTGCGCCACCAAGAAAGGGAATTAGTGAGGGACTTTCAGAGGAGGGCTAGCGTGCGGCTCGACCATGCATCGGAAATCATTGCTGCTAGCTTCTTCCCCCGGCCTGAGGTTCTGCTGATTTGTAAACAAAGTGGGGTGGAGACGGACATGGTGGCAGTGTGTGTGTGGTGGAGGAATGGTTTTTAATGTAGGGCCTTCCGTGGTACTATTGCCCTGGTTTTTTTGGCTCTAATGACATGATAATGTATTCTGTGTCTGTATTTGTTTTGGCAAAGAGCTCTGTGAATACGTTACTGGTAAATGTAGCAAACACAAAACCTGCATTGCAGCTATTTTCCAGTTTATGTGCACCTCATCACCTGGATTGGCATGAATCTGTATAATGTTTGATGAGAATATGACCAATTTCAATGTAATTATACAAAATGTTCCCAAAACCTGCCATGCAGATCGCTCCCAGAAAACCACAATTACATAATTTACAAATCGGTCTAAACGCTGTTTTACGAAACCACTAATGGGTTTTTCTCTTCAAAATGAAATTTGCATTTCACTAAAAAGTCAAAGTAATCATTTGGGCAACAGAGCTAATGGTTAATGTGGCCTTTATTTTGCAAAATAATAAAAATAGCCTCCAAAGGGCTTTAAAATATTCTCGCGGAGCAATCAGATATTGTCATGGATAACTTAAACCATGGCCGCTGCCTCCTGTATTTAATCCATCCCTTACAGTCCTCCTTTGCTTACCACTTCATCGTCCTTAATGCAGAGCATAGTCATCTCTTTGTCATTTGATTTGTCTGCACCAAGTCGCTGCATAATATCGATCTTGTTTTGCATACAAGCCTCACTCTCGCCGCGTTTGTCATTACTTGTGTACACTCCACTGTACGTGGAGTTGTGAAGTAATTTCTCCCGGGATATTAAGGTCTTGATTATGCTTCTGGAAATCTGAACGAAGGTTATTAGATAACGATACCTTATTATTCTATTTTTTATCTCTCTATAACAAACAAAGGCACACTGCCCACGGTGTGGAAGCCCGCACTCTGACATTAATCAGTAGGAAATGTGGAAGATGCAATGAAACTGTTTCAATTACGGAGTCATGTGACAGAATTTCCATACGAATAATTGCTTTTCTGTTCACCAATTTACGCCGAAATGATGGTGTCCAAGGTTCCAAGGGAATGTTTCTTTCTGTCCCTAATGTATATAACGAAAACAACATTTTGATGAGCATTTAGCTGCATCTATAGGTTATCATGCACAAAATGGGATACCAATTTCAACAGAGATATACAAATGAGGTTTGAGACCTTTTTTCTCCATTCTACAGTTTATTATTCTCTCAACTAGAAAGGGAAGATTGCTTGCTGCCGGCTATATCTCAATGCAATTCCATCTACTTTTCTTTAACACCCAGCATGTGAACCTCTCTCCTCGTGCTTAGGGATTTCAGACCTAGCGGTAAGGCGAGCTTCTATGTATTCAGTGAGCACAGAGAAACAGAATATCCCATTAGCATTTCAATTTGACATGGTCGCCTGTCCTCCAACACACTAAGTTCTGCCCTCGTCTTTTTAAAACTGCCTTTTCAACTTTCTCTCTCTCTTCACACCCCATGTGTTTGCTCTTTGTCTTTGTTTTTTGTCCATTGAAATTTGGCAATTTATATTCTGTGTATCCGCGGTGTAAACTATTCCCCTATGTCCCTGTTCTGTAGTCTGTCCAACAACATCCAAAATCTAACCTTTCCATCCTCTGGCCATCAGTCAAACTCTAAATGTCAGAGAGGGATCTCTCTCAGAACCAGGGATGCTTTTGATGTGGCAGGCACCTCTCATCTTCATTTGCTGTGATTTGAGGTGGCTACTTTGTGGCGGGATGCTCTCCTGTTGTGCGAGGGGAGACGCTCCGTGGAGACGGGGGTTGGCAGGGGGAGGAAAGGCCAGATGAGACCCCATCTGGAAGGACGTGGGACCTGCCAGCTTCCACCCCCCTGGCCCCGGGACGCTCCCCACACATCAGCAGCCTTCAAAGGGTGTCTGCAGCCCCATCCCCACCAAACAGTGGGGCTGCCAGCTCTTTTGAGTCTCTGTCCTCATTACCAACCCCAAAAAAAGAGACAAAAAAGGCAGGGACTTCCTCAATCATTCAATCCCCCACTGCTCCCAAAGGTACGCTTTATTCACCAGAGTGCACCATTTAGCCAAGTCACAAGGACTCCACTTCCGCTCTGGCAAGAGGTCTTCCTCCAGTCAAGATAAATGGGCCGATGCAGATTCCGTCCATAGCCAAAAGGTAGATTAATATCTCCTTCAGATGACATTGGCTACCACCGTTGCATCTCGTTAGGTCTTTCATCACAAGAAGGCATTGTCGTCTCACTCGTGCTGCCTACAAAATACTCAACACTATCCAATATCTGTTCTTAGATTTGTGTGTTGCAGACACAAACATATATATATCCTGTTCTGTCACTTAAGAAGAGGAGGTTTGAAACAAACGCTTTTGTTTTTTGGTTGTTCTGTCACTTTCAATGTTTTACAATAACTGGGCACCCTCAGGCACAAAAGAAGAATACTCGGTACGCTCAGCAGAAATAGCCGTAATATTTCAGAGTGGGTTCCTCTTCGTGCATGCTTCATGACCGCTCAATCCTTTCATGCGATGTTTGCTCACTACCGTGATAGGCCCTTCTACGCCATTCACAGACAACCACAGCAACCCACGTCCCGTTGTTACACAGCACACGTCTCCCCACGCCTGACACCCCCCCCCCCCCGCCCCCTTGTTCTGAGACATGAGAGACAGTTGTGCACACCGACTCCCTTCTAAACCCGGGCACCTGAGGAAGGGCTGCGTGCTGGTTCATCGTAGTCTCGGGGATGAGGAATAGAAACAGCACTTGGGGCTACGATGACCCATGCAACCCGAGTGCTAGTGTTCCAACATCACTGCCTGCATTCCCCTGTCAAGCCACATACTTGTGTGGAACGTAATCCATACCGAGCGCTCACCTTTGCCTTATGAGGTCCTCATGTGTCGACAAGTAAAAATATATCTTTATATATATGTATATATATATATATATATATATAAATATATATAAATAATACAATATATCATGCAGTACTATGACACCTAGTAAATATTTATTTCTGTTGTGAAAATTATAATTGACCTTGTTTGGCACCACTCTGGACTGAAAATTCAGTTGAAATTGCTTTGCCTTGTGTGTTTTTTTAATCGTTGTTGTTCTAAATGACAGTGTGTAACAGTATCCGTGGCTGGCATTTGTTTTTTTGTCATTCACAAGCCTCAGGTTTTTCAAATGAATGCTCTGTCAGTGAGATACTCTGATGTGGGTCCATGGCCGGGGGATCATTTTCCTTCTCTTTCTCTCTCTCTCTCCTTTACCCAGCGCTCTTAACACTATAGTTTGGGTTTTTGTACATTCGATGACCAAAAATGAAGTGTCTAAGTGGTATCATCAGAGCCCATTAAAGCTAAAGTATAATGCTTTAACTGTCGACCATTATATTTGGTGTGCTTGTCGTTTTTAGTTTTTTTTTCTGTTGCTAGCTGGTAGCCGGTGTCCATTACTGATTGATCTTCTGTCCACACTATGCTTTTAAAAACTGGCCTGGTACAGAAACATTTAGTGCCACCATTTTTTGCTATTTAGGAGTTTCATCAAACGTGTCATATCTCTATTCTATCTCGCTATATCTCTCTCTATATATCAAACTAAAACATTTGTTTTTATTGTAAGCTATTTGTGGTGGAATACGTGACGAAAGTTACAGTTAGACTATAGAATTTAGGAAAATAAAATGTATCACAATGTGCATATTGTGCTAGCATTGTAAAAAAAATATAACATGTCGCCATCTGCAATTTGTACTCAATGACAATCAACACAAATCATTGAAGTCAGACCGCAATATCACAATTAAAGTTATTTTGCACACGCCAACATCTGGCAAATGAGGGCATAAGCACGGCTGTTTACATCCTCTACACCATGTTTTTCTATAATGAACACAGAGCGGCAGAGCGGCTTTGCACGGCTTCAAAACAGCAGATCGGTCTGCGTGGCTCCAGTACCAGGACAATAGAGCACTCCAACCCACCGTCGACTCGGCTGGAATGACCCCCTGCTCGGGTAATTCAACACTCGCCGCTGTCCCCCGGAGCTAGTTTGTGGGGGCTTGTTGTACGCCGGGGACATGGATTGATGCCTTACCCTCGCACCCAATAGCTTCTCTCCCAGGTTCTGGCTCAGTGAACCTTATTACTCGTGGGTGGAGGAGCTGGTCATCAGAGGCACACTCCATTTGGGATTGTCACGGGTTGTGTGGACGCGTGGAAAGGGGGATGCTGGCTCCTATCTCTGTCGCTATCAGTCACCCGGTGAGACGGAGAAAAGCTGCTTAGCCGCTGCCAGCCTAGCTTGTGTCTGGATAGGCGCGATCCGCCGGACCGCATGCTAAGACGCTATTCCACACTGGGTTTCGCTTTACAAAGTTGTCGTGGGTGTCCGCTCCAAAGATATGGGAAGGAAGATTTTAGAAAAGCTCACAGAAGCTGTGTGTTTTATGAATATTATACTTGAATTTGTTGTTAAAGTAAGAAGATGTTTCCCCATATCCAATTAGCACATCACAACTCAAAGAAAATCCAAGATGTATCCTTTGTCAGCAAGTAGATTTTAATCTTCTTCGCCGTATTTCCATTACAGGAAATATTCCATGGAAAGTTAATTTTACCAATCAGTTTAATGTGATTCGACTAAGACGGCATTCAACACAGAAGCGGCTCACCATAGACCTACTGTTGAATCATTAAAACCTAAGCACTGATTGGTCAAGTTCATCAGCATCTCTCCCCCAGTCAGACTGTCAGAGAGCACCAGAGGTGACATTTCCATGGGCCGTTATCAATCACTCACATCTAAAGTGAATTAATTCCAGATTAGTGAGCGAGGCCGTAATGAGATTTCACCAGCAGAGAGTAAAGATTAGCTGAGGAAAAGCTTTGTGGCTTTGTGGAATCGCGGCTAGCAAGCCATTGTGACACCCAGCGCTTGATAAGCGGCAGAGGAGCCCTCCTCGTTTCTTTGAATGGCAAATCCGGGTTGAAGAGGTTCCGTTTGGTTTGAAATTTGAATTGATCCCCGAGTAAAAGGGGGAGACCAGGGCCAGGCGGTAAACTTGGCCTCCTTAAGTTGACAATTGATCCAGATTTCGACCCTTCCTGTCCTGAGGTAACAAGCATCCTCTGCTCGTTACGCTGCTAAAAGAAGAACCGGGCTTGATTACATCTCACCGGGTCAGCCAGGTGGACTTTCTCGTGTCTCCAGCCTGACAAGGGGGCTAATGCAATCGCGGCTACGTAGCATGGCGCTAGGGTACTTTCCCTTTCAATCTGCACGACCCTTTCTCTTATGGCTCTGCTGAGGTCACTTAAGGCTAGCAGTGGTACAGGGAAGCAATTTGTTTTCATTGCTGACTACCACAACAAAAGTATTATTCTTTGAGTTTCTTCTTTGAGACTCAAAGTGTACCGGCTCTTGATTAGGAGGTGTGAGATGGGTTTGCCTTGTTCAGGTTGGAATGCAGTCTGATGTACAGTCCCCAGGTGGACATTCTGCAGAAAGGTGAGAGAGGTCAAGGGAGAGAGAGTGAGAGAGAGGGAGAGAGAGAGGAATATTATCTTGGTTTTGGCCCGACTGGAAACTCTTTTTTTGGAAAGTCTTTTTCTTCATATTTTCCACTAACCACTGTGTCCACTGAAGCATCTAAAAAGAAGGAGAGTAGAAGAGAGTGGGGTGATCCCATGAATACACAGTCTGTTTTTTTTTCACTTCAATTAGTTTGAAAGTAATTTGTTTTTCCTGTATCTAATTAGTGCATCACAATTCAAAAACAATCCAAGATGTTTCCTTTGTCAACAAGTAGACTTCATATTTTGCACCACAGTTCCACTACAGGAATCATTCCATGGAAAATGATTTAATTGTATTACTTTTAATCTACTGAAAAAGCATGTTTTGGTCTTTCACCTTTTTAACATATCTTATAAATGTATGGGATTAGTATTTCTACCATAGCTGTAGCTACTTCACCTGCTAATGCTAGGCTGATTTATACAGCAACGATAGCATGTATTTGTTTAAACATTTTTCTACATTCAAATTAACCTTGAACCATGAGATGCACTCTGGGACAGACAGTATTTCTGTGGTGTGTTTTTGTGTGCTAGGAGAGTGTGTGCGTGTGTGTGTTTAAAGAAGTGTTTGGATTTGTGTCTGTATAGACGTGTGCGTGTTTGCATTCGCGCATTTGTGTTTGTGTGTGTCAATATGGACATGTGTGTAAGTGTGTGTTTGCGCACACCTGTGTGTGTGTGTGTGTGTGTGTGTGTGTGTGTGTGTATGTGTGTGCGTGTATGTGTGTGTGTGTGTGTGTGTGCATGATTATGTGCCTGGGTGATGTGTGTGTTTGTGTGTGTGTGTCCGCCAGCATTTTTGAATGGACTCTTCAGACCCATTAGTAAAGGTTACCCTGTAATTGCAGGCTGATTGCTGGCCTTTATCACCCCTAACTAGGACAGCGCCGGAGCAACATGACCCGTGGGGTTCCACCTAGTTTTTGTTCCCTTGTTAAAACACCTGCCTGGCTGAAGTGAGCCAATTTGCCTTTTTGTTAAAGAGACACTGGGTGTTTATGGAAACTAAGTGCTTCAAGGACACACGGACGCATGTCCTCGGTAGTGGTTCTCCGTGCTGGGACATTTGTGTCAAAATGCATTCTGGGATACATTAAGGTCAAATCATTTTCTTCAAGTCATTTTCGAAAGCATCCTTGATATATTGCTTTATATTTTAATGTATTTTTGTAGCAATGGAACATATTAGGAGGGCCTTTTTGGATGTTCTTGATATTCATGAAGAGCTTACTTGGAACTGAAAAACAAACAAAAAATGTAGATACAAGAAAGAAATTCAAAACTTCAGTTGGGACAAAACCTTATATTGATAACTGAAATGTATACATAACATTAAGCTCATTCTCGAATGTGTTTTAATGTTTTTCTTTATTTATGTGTTCATGAGGATGTTTGTATTATTTAGCAGACCTTTCAAAAACAAACTCGGGTTAGCATCCCTCATGATGTTTTTTGCATGATGTTGTTTCCGTGGAGATCAGAATGCTTCTAGCTTTATAGCTAAACCCTGTACTGTTATTGCATCATCACAGCACGGTTTATCTGTTCTATAAGTCATTAGTCCGAGCCAGTCAGCAGATACCATTCCTCAGAGGGATTGCATAGAAAAGTGTAGGATTAAAGCTGAAACAAATTAAAGCTTTGTTTTCGGCTGAAAACAAAGCCAGGAATTAAGGAAATAAGTGTGTGTTGATGCATTGTGTGTGTATGTTGATGTATTTGTGTGTGTGTGTGTGTGTTGATGTATTTGTGTGTGTGTGTGTGTGTGTGTGTGTGTGTGCGTGTGTGCGTGTGTGTGTGCATCTGTGTCTGTCCTGCTTCTAAGAATATGGATTAAAAACCAAAAAACAATCAACAAACATTGTGAATGAAATCCCTCATTTCAAAGAACAACTGTTGGAATGAGGATGACACTGCATGTTTATAAAAACAAATCCTAAGCTTCTGTTTCTCGGGAAATTCAACCACATCAACTACGGGTGGACTAGATTAAAACAGACAGCAAGGGAGATGATCCTTAAAATCCCTTCAACATCTCCACCCCCCCACCCTCCTCCAGCAGTAAACTATTACAGGCGGAGACGAGATGTATTTAATGCTGTGAAACCAATCTGCTTAATTTACTGGAGCCTGTGGGCTTTCTCTTGGTGTTGGTGATCGTTTTGGGTAAAAGTGTGTCCCAGATAAACAACCGATATTTGAGTATTTTGCTAGAACAGGATTATAGTGTCATACACCTTCTCATTAAGGTCTGAAACTTGGGGTTCATTATGTGTTCAAATAAATCAACAATAGTGATTAAAACAGGACATTTTGAGCTTATTGGCTGAGATTCCCTCGGATGGACTGGGCCCCTCATTAAAACAGATATGTAGATGTGATAGAGCAAAACAGCTAAAGACAAGATAGCACTTTAATCATACTGGACAGGGAATTCGGAAACACACTTGTTTTGTCACACAACACACTCAACAGAGTGATGAGTTTCCGCCGGCCTATGTAATTTCTCTCATCCCTCAGACAACTTGCCATGAGATGATCGGGGGGGGGGGGGGGGGGGGGGGGGGGGGGGGGGGGGGGGGGGGGGGGGGGGGGGGGGGGGGGGGGGGGGGG
>JAOPJO010000054.1:7769454-7780112 GCA_027123675.1 Molva macrophthalma | reverse complement strand
CCCCCCCCCCCCCCCCCCCCCCCCCCCCCCCCTGGGGGGGGGGGGGGGGCCGCCCCCCCCCGGCCCTGTAACATTTTTATTGAGGGGAAGGAAAAAGACACTGGCCGGTTCCAAGTGCCAGCTTCCGGAGCTTCTGGCTGCTGCTGCTGCTGCTGCGGTGGCGCCGGGGTTGGAGGTGGCGTCCTGGCTCACTGGGACCGCGAGCGAGCCTGCCGGCTGGCCTGTGACAATCGCCCCGAACCGGGAACGATTCTCGTGGACGGACTGTTGGTGGGCGAGAACCTCCGCAAACCGAGGCCCAAAGAGGCCATCGGTGGCTAGCGGCTAGCGGGCCCTGGATCAGGCCCGCCCTGTCGCGGTCGGGAACCGACGTGTGGGAGAGCCACATGGCACGATGGCCCGTAGTCGCCCACGCCATCTGACGTCCAGCCGTAACTGCCACCGGCTGGATTCCACAGCTGGCAGCTGGCACAGCTGGAGGTTGGCACCGGAGAATCTGGCGACCTTCTCCACGTCATCCTGCCCGAACGAGTCTCTGCCAACTGTCATGTCATGGCCGACAGGGTAGAAGAGAGTTATTCACACTCTGAGGCACAGACCCTCTGTTCCACTGGGCGGCGAGCTGCTTCTGAAGGCGATCAGGAGGTAGCGGCTTCTCGTTCGGACGCCATCCCAGCCCGGACAGAGGAGCGCTGCCAGGCGAGGTCCCTCGCCTGAGTGGCCGCCCACCCCTCAACCCTGGTGAAGCCGGTGAACGCCTTCACCGGAGCCTTTAGAGAGGACGGGTCTCCAGCCACGGCAGTAAGATACCGCTGGATGGGGGGGAACCGTGGGCAAAGAACAGCCCGCCGGGATGAAGCCAAGGGCCTAAAATAGTCCCCTTACATGTCGTCTAACTCCAGGGCTGGAGGAGGTGGAGGCATGGTGATGCCCTTGATGGCCCTTGAGGGGGAGAAGAACAGATGCCGACAAGCGTCGCAAGAGGCGGAGTCCGATAGGGCTGCCCCAGCATGCTCCGCACCGAGGCAGCGGAAGCGCGCCGAGCGCCCGTCACCCGGCAAGAGAAACGCCGGGCAAGAGGAGCAGGGAGGCCCTGAAAAGGGCCGATCCTCTGCTGGCTCCGCCAAACCGCCGCTGCAGGGAAGTCCTGAAGTCATCGTATTAATAGTTCAGTTGTTGGATCAGTCAATGCTGAAAGAAAAGGGAGGACGAACGCTGCTGTGCGCCGCGTTATATACACGGGCCGTGGGGAATGTGGGCGGGGCCCACGTTGATCGGTGCGTTGCTGAAATGTTCAGTGCAGGCGCGCACGGGACGAGCCCATAAGGCGAGGCCTAGACGGCGTAGCCTACATGAAATAGAACTGCTTGTTATTCCCGACTTTACCAATACAGCTACAACTCGAATGTTTGATGTAATTGTATTTTATCCCACATAGTTGTGATTTTATATATTTTAAGGTATATAGGCCTTTCATATAATTCACACAAATACTATGTAGGCATATTGCTATTATCCACTGTTGATATATGCAGTTATATACCCATACACCTTCTGTAGTCCTACATTTGGTCAAACCGTTTTTTTTAGTTCTAACTACAATATTAGATTAGGTAGTTTTGCATTCACAGTAATCCCAGGGGCATCTTGTCACCAGGGGCCCCTATTGAGCTATTGTCCTTTTCCCCACAGTTGTTTGGTTATTGGATTTTATCGTCTGAGAAAACGGAAACGAAAATCAAGCGGAGGAAAAAAAACTGGATGGATGCAGATACTGCATATATTACTAGAAATCTATATAAACAGGCAATACAACAGCGAAGTGCAGTAACTGGTGGTTATATTAATGATCTGGTCCTCACGTGCAGGATGGCCTGGTTGGAGTTTAATTCCTCGACTTGTCAGAGCTCTGACCGGCAGACTTGATGGTCGGTGTTAAACTATAGGACGTTCGAGCTGCAGGTCTATTGGTATAGTCAGATCAAGCAGATTCATTCTTTAATTGGGGGGGGGTAATACGGGGCTTATTGTCGTCCCAATCCGGCCGTAACTGGATCCATCCCGGCCGCGTCACCTGGGTCAGGGTGTCAGTCAATTTTTAATAAAAAAATAAAAAAAAGCTATTCTGCCAATGAAAATCTCTCCATAAATGTTTCTATATAAACCTAGAATATAAACCTGGTATCTATTTAAATGTTGCTACTTTTTAAGAAATATGCATTAAATACATATCAGAAAAATGATTTTAAGTGAATTGCAGCCAAACGAGTTTCCCACATTTGATCAATAATCTTTTCAGATATTGAGTTTAGTTGTAAACTATTTCTACCATTATGGAGTTGATGAAGAACTTGATTTACTTGCATATTATCGTACTGATATTTGGGTTTCTCTCAGAACATGAAACGATACGGCAATGAAAACAAAGTAAACGACTTCGAATTCATAAGACGATAACCAAATAAATTCAATTAGGTAAAGAAAACATTAGGATGTACCAATAACACCGGAATACCATGAACAGTTAGCATAAAAGCAGATGGACTCGCAGACTACTCTGGTGGCCGGGCTGGTTTACCAGAGGACTCTTAAGCAGCCTGGTAGACATTCCCTAGTATGCAGTTTACAACGCCGGCCATTTCATTTAGGCCGGGTTGAACAATCAGAAGGGTTTTGCAGCTTTGTAAATATGTGGGTGGCTCTTAAAAGAGCCTTTGGGTTTATAGTGGTCTAGTTTTACTTCTTGGCGGGCTTCTCGGTCTTCTTGGGCAGAAGGACGGCCTGGATGTTGGGCAGCACACCGCCCTGAGCGATGGTCACTCCGCCCAGGAGTTTGTTGAGCTCCTCGTCGTTGCGGACGGCCAGCTGCAGATGGCGGGGGATGATGCGGGTCTTCTTGTTGTCGCGGGCAGCGTTTCCAGCCAACTCCAGGATCTCAGCGGTCAGATACTCGAGCACCGCCGCCAGGTAGACGGGAGCTCCGGCACCGACGCGATGAGCGTAGTTACCTTTGCGGAGAAGTCTGTGCACACGTCCGACTGGGAACTGGAGCCCGGCACGAGACGAGCGGGTCTTTGCCTTCGCCCTAGCTTTTCCTCCGGTTTTACCTCTTCCTGACATGATTTACTTTCTCTGAAGATCCAGCACTAACGATATTCAGCGCGGCACACTGGGCTATATGTTCATCCACGTCTCTGCTCATTGGCCAGCTTAAACTTCACAAATATTGACCAATCACGGTCCAACACATACCTAACCATCCAGCCCAAGAGGTGGCAGTATTAAGCTGCCACCCTGTGGCTTAGTACCTTAAGCCAAATTATTACCTTAAGTCCCCATGTTAAAGTAAGATGGTGTAAAACTCCTAAATACAATCTAATATGTATAAAGGTGTCCAAAAAAACTCAAGAATCTACTTGTTGTTCCCGACTTTACCAACTTTAAAGGTCAGATTCCCCACTGTGTTATACATGCCTGACTTACCCCATACTCCTCTAGTCAGGCCTAGCTCTAGCGTCTTTCATTGACTGATTTTGAATGTCTGAGAAAAACAGCAACTCAAACCAAGTGGGGAACAGAAAAACAGAAAGTGATCGTCACGTCCCCCTTCACAGAGCAGACATCAAGGCAAAGGGATTCAAACTCGATCAATCGATATTGTGCCATGTAAACACCGTATACCGGCTATTTGCATTATGCGCATGCATAATGTCATACTCGTAAGCGTCACATCCACTTTGACCCGGAAACAGTAGATTAATCCGATACATACAAACAAGAGCGTGTTTACACATTATGAATTTACGATGGCTAACCGGCCAGTGCATTTTTGGAGCGAAGAGGAGACGTCCTTCATGTTAGCGCAGATGAGGGATCTGAACGTCACGAAGTACCTCGACGGGCGCAAGTGCCGCAACGGAGCATTCTTTACAAAGTTATCTTCAAGGATGCACGACGCTGGTTTTGTGAGGACTTCAGAGCAGATCCGTTGCCGATGGAAGTCCATAAAGCAGCAGTTTAAAAAGACTAAAAACAATAACGGACTCGTCGCAATAAGTCCAATGCTCTGCGCTCATTTTTCCACTCTGGAGGATTTGTTGGGTCAGCAACAACTGTGCACCTCTGAAGCAAATTGTGAGGACGTTGTCTTGGAGCAGATGTCCGGGACATCCCCGGAGACGCCGACGGCCAGTGGGGATTCAAGTTAGTGATATTTACATTTCATTACGTCGATTCAGCAGACGCTTTAATCTCTATATCGATTTAGAAGGCAGGCCGGGAACAATCAAAATGGGAGTAACCGCTTGAAAAACGTCTCAAAAATACAAAGTTGAGCAAAAGCAGAGGTCTATGTGAGCCAGTGTATGTGATGTTCGCGGAAGAGGTGGGTCTTCATCTGTTGAACATGGGGAGGGATTGTGGAGCTAGATAGCTCGTTCCATCATTAATGATGGAAGTGAGCTGTGAAGGGGTGTGACATGCGAGTGCTTGCTTTGACAACTCGGTAATACAGCCCGATTCGGTAATACAGCCCGACTCGGTAATACAGCCCGACTCGGTAATACAGCCCGACTCGGTAATACAGCCCGACTCGGTAATACAGCCCGACTTGCACGCTGTTGCCTTCTAGCTTCTAGGTTGCAGTTGGCAGGCTTACTTCTTTGTGTTGACGTGTAAACATTACCTATAAAATGCAAGTAGTTAATCTCCACCAATGGGCCTTGACCATCGTGCATTTGAATTTCTCCTTCACATCTCAGTAAGATCTTCTGGAAATCCAGGAGCGGCTGTTAAACAAGACCCGGACCAGAAGGGGGCCTGTTCGGCCACAAAATCAGAGGCCTCAGCTGAAGAGGAACAACAGACAACGTTGCCTTGCGGTTAGTATTCAACCTATCCCATCGCGAAGTATAGAGTGGCTCATGTAAGAGTTGGCGTCACACTGATCAAGCTTTGGTGTTCCATGTTTATGAGTTGAAGGATAACCAAACCCCAGCACCACTTGTTGATTGGTTTTCATCAGAGACTCCCTCTCTAGGGTAAACACATGCTGTTCTGATTTGGCTACCAGGTCACCAGCTGATTAAGAGTTGATGTGACACATGTCCGCCGCTCTTTGAAACTGAATAAGAACTGAATCCTCATAAGACCCTGCAGCCCATAAGACCCTGCAGCCCATAAGACCCTGCAGCCCATAAGACCCTGCAGCCCATAAGACCCAGCAGCCCATAAGACCCTGCAGCCCATAAGACCCTGCAGCCCATAAGACCCTGCAGCCCATAAGACCCTGCAGCCCATAAGACCCTGCAGGAAAAGGAAACAGGAAACAGGAAAGTCTTTTAAAGGCCAGGTCAGGGTTCGGTTCTTCTTTGAATGGCGCTGCAAAAGCTTACTGTATTATCACAATTCTTTCGGTAGAGGCAGAGGAGGGCAGGCCGGCCTCCACGGGGCGGAGGCGGAGGCGGAGGGACGCTGCTCCTCTGGGTTCGCAGCAGCAGGCCTTCTTCGAGAAGATGCAGCTGAGACAGAACCAGTGGCTGGAGAGGCAGCTGCAGAGCAGCCAGGAGAGGGAGGAGCGCCTGATCGCGTCCTTGATCGAGGCCAACACACGCTCCACAGAGCGCCTGGTGGCGTCCCTGCTGGAGGGCCTGAGAGCCCCGGGGCAGGGGCCCGCCTTCCCCCACCCGTAGGCCCCACACACACCACCTCCACACACACACCACCTGGCGTGCGGCCACGGCCCATGCTAGTGCACATACACATGTCCTTTCTCCTCTGTATAGGGTTGTGTCCCATGAAGCACCATCCAGCGTGTCTGAGGACCCTTCGGCGACGGAGCCAAAGGTACGTAATAAGTCAGTACACTATAAGTTTATCACTTAGCGTTTGCCTCCAGCCACACCACATGGCGCCTCTCTGCACCACCAGTGTGTAGAGAAGAGCTGTTCCATGCACCTCATACGTCTGGTTACATGTTGACCTTCGCTCAGTGGTTGAATTTAGCCTTCAAGGAATGGAACGGCCCATAATGTTGTGATTCTCTTCCAGGAAGCTACCAGAAACACGATGATGATGATGCAGGCCACTAACGAAGGTGTGACTCCATCACCAAACAACTTCACACCTGCTTTAACCGCCAACATTAGAATGGTTGTTGGGTTTTTCCTAACACCTGATTTCTGCACCTATACATTCACAGCCTTAAAAGACGCCCATGAAGATGTAGGGGAGGAGAGGTCCACTCCGTCTGAAGCCCGTTCGCCGGACAAGGTAGGAACGCCGCTAGCCTGTCTGTGGAAAAAGGGATTCAAAGTTTTCTTTCTGAATTGGCTCATTGTGTGACTGCCCTGTGATGTTTCCCATAAGCACTTCACCACACAACATCATGCTATGTTATGGCGTAATATACCAGGTTCTCTATTTTTTCATGTCAACAAGCACATCTAGAAGGCGACGTGAGACAGTACCTCGGAATCTTAACAACGTCATTTCTCATCATTTCTAATATGGACGAAATGTCAGTGTTGGGCAAGCTACTGGGAAAGTGTAGTGAGCTAAGCTACTAGTTGCTCTACATTTAATGACGAAATGTAGCAAGCTAAGCTCCAAAAACGTGGCAAAATTAGTTCAGAAGCTTCATGCTTATTCAATGCTATCTCAGTGATCAATATAACTGTCAGTCGAACAGAAACGCAGGTAAAAATGTTCAGTTCAATTGTTTACTACAGAATTAATTCAACAATTACCTGAGATCTCAACTCACACAAGACGCCAGATTGACAGGTGTTTACAGGATTATAAAGATCAAACTCACATTTCTATCATAAGCGAAGAAAGTTCACCTGTAATCAAAAGCTTGTGTGTGTGTGTGTGTGTGAGTTTGTGTATATGTGTGTGGGTGTGTATGTGAGTGTGTGTATGGGTGTGTGTGCGTGTATATGTATATGGGTGTGTATGTGACTGTGTGTGTGTGTGTGTGTGTGTGTGTGTGTGTGTGTGTGCATGTACGAGCGTGTGTTTGTCTTTGCGTGTATTTAATAATATACAGGAACTATAATAAAGCCCCTCAATAACACATCGTAACAGCTTTGCGACCAACCTTAACCGTCGTGTTTCAGAGAGGTGGATTAGAATGCTGCACATGACCGCGGGGCTTCTTCTGCCGGGACAATACATTTAAGGGCTGACTTGCTGAACGACTGCAATTCGAGGGTAATCATTTTAAGGGTGAATGATTTTATTACATGGCTAGCCTGCTGCTTTCTGTGCTTAAATAATAGCGTGTTCCCAGAAAGCGATTATGTCACGCATAGCGCTCCTGAAATCACAGTAATTATCCTCCTATTCCTCGCTTCTTCGTCTTGTTGTTTAGCTCCTTGTGACACTGATTGCGGCTGGATAATCACCCAAAACGGTGATCGTCTCAGTTCACTTTCACCATTGACCTCATTACACTGGGTCGTATCACATCTACCCGTGGTGAACTACACTATTCCAACGACGCCATCGCTCATCTGCTCTCTCTCTCTCTTTCTCTGTTTCCTCCTGTCCCTCAGATTGACGGCTCGTGATGCTCGGCCAATGAGAGGCGTCATGCGTGTCACGTGGTCGTGGGCCACGCCCCTTCTCATCACAATGGTTCTGCTCAGGCTGGCCCAATGCGAGGAGAGCCCTCTGATCCCAGGTAAGGCCCTGCTGTCCTGCTGAATACCATCCCATACATCATACGTTCATAGCGTCCCATGGATTCCTCATGCACACCTCGTGTATCATGTACTGTCTCATACCATCGCTGTTCTGGCTGTGTCCAGTCTGTACGTCTGACAAGTTGCGCATACTTGACACATTGGTTTTTGCCATAAAGGTTGTATCAGGTTAATTAGCATAATTGTCAGGAATTCTGCCAGCTATTGGTGATCAATGGGAATAGCTCTGTGCCTGTTCATCACATCCTTCCCTCCGAAAAAGGCCGATACGGCCCGGACTGCTGCTCCCAAAGAGCAGATAAATCTGATACGGTGGAGGTGCATAGTGCAGTGGATGGTGTTTTGTTGAAGTAGACATCGATACACATTGCCCTTGGTGGGTAGTGGGTTGTGGAAAACACAAAGGGTTGGGGTTAACCTAGCTTTTACACTGACTGTTGAAGCACTTTGAGTAAAGCACTGCGAACGTCGCCTTTTGTCTCTACAGTTTTTTGGAAATGGGCTTGATGTCCTCTGAGAAACATTAGCAATTAAGCGTCTGGGAACAATTCAGGTGCATTAATGGCAACTCTGTGTCGATGTACCTGTCTCCCATTCTGACATTCACAGGATTTATGAATACAAAATAAAAGAGCTGAGATAACCTTTTAAAATTGTGTAAAGTCTCCGAGAAATGATTGGTTAGAGAAGACAACACTTTCGGGCTCATTACAGCGAGTGCAATGTTTCAAAAGAAGAAGTGTGGTGGCACACGACGGCCAAGAGGATGATTCATCTCACGTAGATATCCACTGTGACGTCTTCCCTTTAGATAGCCCCACCAATCACTCTGCAGTTATCAGCAGCTCCTCGCCACCTTCGCTCCTCTTGTGAGAGCTCTTGTGTCTGACAAGATGCCTGATATACATGCCTAATATGCTGTGCATTATCATCCCCCCTCGGAGATGGCTTACCCTTTTACGTTTATCGTCCCTTCCCCTCCGTCTGCCGTACATTTTCCACGAATATAATCTCTCATAACCGTGTATTTATTCAGCACAGTAATATACGCACAGCCGCAAAAACCCTGAGAACCTCACCACAGCTAGGGCAAACTTTTTTCCCCGATGGTTACTCTACAGTTATCTTCTTAATGCTGCTGTGCGTGGGACTTGACAGTCGTGAAGAGAGAGGCAGAATGGGTAGAAGCAGGAGTAACAGAGATTTGGAGACTGAATAACCAAAACGTCGTCTGCTCCCTCCCTCTGTATGTTTCTCCGCCGCGGAGGAGTGTCGCGTTGCACGCACCTGCGGGCACCTTCAACTCCAAACAGATCTTTCTCAAAACGCATTTCACTCACCAACGGCTGACGGATGGCTGTGGCATTTCTAACAGAGACGCTCAAATTATAGCTCTCCAATCTTACCCGCAGCCCCTTTAGGTGCTGCTGTTGAAATGCCTCTCTGTCAGTCATCCCAGGGTTCGACTGTGTGTTGTGTGCTGTACATCGTGACACAACCAATCCCTTTAGCCGGAGCGCCATCTTGTTTTTTGACGGCCGGTACGCCCATTATTGCTGAAATCAGAGGCGTGTCACAGTCTCTGCTCGGTCCCTTCAACCTGGCACAATCTACTGGCCCTACGCTGCGTTCTGTAGCCTGTCACTTCTCACTCACCATGACCTCCTTCTTTTTCATTTACGTGCAGCTAGCAATCTACTTGTCAGGTTTGTTTGCAGCTGTTGTGGCTTTTATTTCTTTCCTTCTGCTTGTTCCTTCTGATGTGAAATGTGTGTTTCTGTGTGTCTGTGTGTGTGTGTTTGTGTGTGTATGTGTGTGTAACGGTGTGTGTTTGACTGTACCTAATGCATCGGGCTAGCTAGCTACAATTATACAAATCTCTCCCCTGCAGAAGTGCTTTGCTGTTCCTCCCGTCCGTCAGACCCCTATAGTAACACAGGGTTGCAGGACTCAATAGTGGTTTGATATCCAAGCGCTGACAGATCGCCGGGTCTAATGGTGACTCACACGCACCGCTAATGTCCCAAAAGCTCTTGTTATGTCTATGACCCCCCCCCCCCCTCCATACTCTTTAAGTTGTGGAAATGCAGTGAAAAATACCCGAGCGATATCTGTGAGAAAACAGATGACACATACGCACACATGCTTTGGGGGACTGGATCAATCTGTACATTTATTTTCTTAAGTTCGGCACTTAATGCCTCCGGCAAAAGTGTTATGTTTCATTGAAAGTCATCTTTACCAGAAGGGTGTTTTGTATCTAAGTCATGAAAAGCACCTGGAAGCAGACTAGAGAGCAGAGAGTAGAGAAGCTGTCATGAATATCTAGATGCGGAAAAGCAAAGGAATTCCACAAGGACGGCAGCGCTGCGTCGTTCTCTCGCTGAGCGAGAAATGTCACAGCGCCACTTTGATTCCCGTCTTTCACTTCACGTCTCATTGACTGACAGCGCTTTTAATTTCCCTGCCTTTAGGTAAACACCGGCGGCTCCCCCAAGCCTCAACTCTTTATTTCCTCAGTTTGAAAGGCATTTTCAGACAGCTTTTGTTATCTCTCTCAATTCCTCAATTTCACACATAATGAGCCTGTTTCCTGTCTGAGTCCCGGCTGTGACTGGGACTCAAGATAGCGCTGCCCCCCAGCTAGACGTCCGCAGGGAAGAGACATGTCACCTTAGTGAGGGCCATATAATGAGGTCTTTGTTATAATTAAGGATATATGAAGTCACAAAAAAATAAAGACGCCCATCGACGTTCCATTTGGCATTCTACTTTACTGTTTAGCAGTTTTGCATGGTCTTATTCCACAGCACTTAATATACGTTGGCCAGGTAGGGGGATATAAGCGTCTTGCCCTTTCGACATGGAAGTCAAACATCCTCCTCTTTGGCGCAGTTTACGATTGAGCTGTTGCTAACGGTTGTTAGCAGTCATCCTCATGGATTTTCAGGC